>VXBN01011429.1:163524-180154 GCA_013397395.1 Sinosuthora webbiana
GGGTTAGGGGGCGCTCCGCGCTGAGCCCGGGCCCGTGATTGGCCGCCTCGAGCGCGCGCCAGCCCGCGCCTCCCGCGCTCATTCGCTGCGCGGCAAAGCCCGCGCGCCGCCGCCACGGGATTGGCGCGCGCCGCCGCGCCGTTCGCAGACAGAGCCGATTGGAAGGCGAGCGCAATCCCGGCCCCCCTCGCTCAGCGATTGGCTGTCTCACATGCCAATCAGCCCGGCAGTACCGCCCTCCTCACAGCGTGCGCATGCGCCTTGCGGGAGGGCCGGCAGAGGTGAGCGGGGCCGGAGGGGTCGGGCCGCGGTCCGGACTCGGTTCTCTGCGCGTATTCTTCATTTTAAAATCTTACTAACTAATGTAGCGGCTGCCAAGAAAAGCTTTCTTTTAATTATTTTTAAATTTCAACAGTTTTGTTCAAATTTTCTGTTTATTGCCAAGTGACCCTTGTTCACGCACTCAAGTATTTTCTTCTGCAATAAATTATTTCAAGCATAACAGCATGTACTGTTTTAATTGCTTACCTAATGCCTTGCTGAAAACTGACACTTGACAGGAGTAGGAGCTGACATTCCTCATTATCCATGAGGAAAATGCACACTTCCAGGCATAACTTTGTGCCTTTATTAATAACCTTGTTAATACCCTGACCCGGGAAAAATCAAGTCCCCAGTGAGACTGTACAGGTCAGACTGCAAGACTGAAGTAACCTCTTTTGTCTCCATTGTTTTGATTTTTTTTTAAATATATGTTTAATATTTTCCCTGTGTTGGTAGGAGTATTCTTTTATTCACTGTTTTCCAGATCCCTTTCAAAATACTTTAAGAAACCTAATAACATTGAGAACCAAAATTCTCTTCAGCGTGGCAAATATTTCAAGAGAAACACCTGCGAAACCAGTTCGGATAACCTTGAAAATAAATCTGAATATTGAAATACTGCTCAATGTGTGCAGCTAAAGCAGCTCACCTTAGAGCAAGGATTCTCATGGTAAACTCCTTTCATTCCATTGCAGGTTCTGTTCCAGAGAAGCCCTGTCCTCGTTCCTGTATGAATGTTCCCAGTTTATTTCACTTTGCATTCTTACTGAGAGGGCTGCAAACACCGTCATGGACACGGTGGATTCTGAGGAAGCAGCAGCTCTCTCTGCCCAGCCTTCCCTTGCTTCAGGCAGCGAGAAAAAGGAACTCTTTGAATCTCCTTGAACTAAGTGAGGCAGAATTAGAAGAACAGTTTGTAAGAGGTGATGGTCCAGGGGGTCAAGCCACAAATAAGACAAACAACTGTGTTGTCCTGAAGCATGTTCCATCTGGGATTGTAGTGAAGGTAACTGTGGTTTATTTTATTGAGTCACAAACTGCATCAGGACTTGCAAGGCTCCTTTCAGAATAGAGCATAATCACAGTGCAGATGGCATGGAGGAAAAGTTTATATATATATATTTATATATGTACATAAAGAGTCTCAGCAATAAGCAGTCTTGGCTGTCAGCAGAGAAATAAACTTGGGGTCAGAGCTGCTTTTCCTGGCTTTGCCATCCAATTAGTTTTGTAGTTGTCAAGTAAATGAATCTTCATTGTAGCTGCTGTTGGGTGGCAGCTGTCACATTCCTGTCCCTCACGTGAGTTGGAATCTCTTCCTCAGCAAGTTGACACACTCACTGTGCAGATCCTTTTTAAAGCATTTCTCTTACCTACTTCTTGTGGATTAATACCTTGAAATTAATCTCTGCTTCCTGTCACAAGGGGAAGACACTGTTAAGTTAAACTCAAGCAGCTTTCCAAGGTAAGATGGGAAGCATTAAAGATTAATGCAAAAGCCAGTCTGACGAGTTACAGTAGCAAATAATTAAAGCACATCATCTGGATTTAAAGTTGCAGCTGTTATTGGTGGGAGGATGCTCTTGGCTTGGGGAGGAGGGGATTTTCTTTACTCTAATGGTAGGAATATACAGAGACTGAAAGGGGAAAGCTGAAGAATAAGCAGGTTAAAGTTCCAGTAAAAATGTTCTTTGTATTTCTTCAGTGTCATCAGACAAGATCAGTGGAGAAGAACCGAAAGATCGCCAGAGAAATCCTGCAGGAGAAAGTTGACCTTTTCTACAAAGGTGAAGCCAGTGATGTTTTTAAAGAGAAGAAAGCATCAGAGAAGCAAAAGCAGGAGAAAAAAAGAAGAGCAAAGGAAAACCTAGAAAGGAAAAAGCTTTTTAGGGAGATGCAACAGTTGGATAAGGAATAAACACGTGAAATATTGACTTGCCCTGGCAGGGTAAGAGATTTATTTGTCATTAGACCCAAACAGTTTTCCAGCTAACAAATGATGCAGGGCTTCATAAGCACAGCTGAAACCCCTGTGCTGACCTGCTGTTCCTGTAAAGCTGAGGAGATAAAAGCACTCATGTACTCCTGCTTCTCCCTGCCATCATCTCATTAATCACATTTAGCAATCAGTTTTTCTGCCAAGTTCAGGAGATAAAGGAATCCTTGTTAAAGAGGAGCTATAAGCTTTCCAGCATTGTTAAAAAAAAAAAATCAATAGATTTCTTTCTGTGCAGATGACACCTTGGGCTGCTTGGTGGGAGCCCCAGCACACGAGAACAGCACTAAAAGGTTCTCACTTCCCATCCTTCCTCAGGCAGTGCCATAAATCCTTTACAAACTGTGGCCAGCTTTGGGTACTGGTTGTGCTGGTGTGAAGAGACACCAGTCACTGGTTCAGATCTGCCAGCTGAACAAGTGCTCTGTCCTACTCACCTCTGAATAAAGTTTAACCAGCAGCTTCTCAGATCTTACCTGGAGTGGTGCTGAGCCCTGGGGCACAGGGAGGGCCCTCCTGCAGGTGAGGGGGGGGTCACTCATGGCCCTCCAGTTCAGGGCTAAAACTGAGTCAGTGCAGATAAGAAATGAGCTGTGTTGGAAGCTGCCTCTCAAGGCAACAGAGTCCAGTTCATCCAAGCTGTGAATCCATTAATTGGAGTTGTTTATTACATTAATGCTGTGCTGCAGTTCAGCTCAGCCACGTTGGGACCTTCGCTCATTTTGACACTTTCCCATTTTATAGGAACAAATGCAGCTGCGTTTCCTTTGTCACCATTACTCTGAAGCCACTCCTCAAGTACGTTTTCCCTGTTTTCATCCCGTTAACAACTCCAGCAGCTTAACCAGAAATTCTCTTTCATTTTTGGACAGCACCCTCACTGGCTGCCACCATGTTTTTTGGCCTTTAGCAAAGACCCAAAGGCAGAGTTTGGATTTTGAAGGCAGCAGAAGACTTCTAGAACTTCACCTCCTTGTGCCAGAGACCAGCTGTAGCCTGTGCCATGGATGGAGTGCTCCAGCCAGCTGCAGTCCCCTTCCCTTGTCCCTAAACTCCTGCATGGAGGTTAAATTTTTATCTGTTGACAGTTCTTGCTCCTGGGGTATGAATCTGATTAAAGTGACTGTACATAGTTTTAATACAAACTGTTAATGAAAATAAGCTTTATTACGTCAAGTAATAAATACATACAAAGATGCAAATAACAGTTTTAGTCATTTATCCAGAATGTTCCTTTTTCTTGCAAACTTTAAACTGAAATCTCCAGCCTTAATGTAGAAATTAGCTTTCCAGGACCTTGTTATTATTTAATAGGTTTCCCTATTTTCCATATAGCTCATGCACTTTAAGTGGACTTCAAAGCACTAACAGTCATGCAAATGTTTATGCAAAATGAACAAAAAAAAAAGGAAAAATAAGAGAAGGGGAAGGTTATTTCTAAGCAGGGTCTATGCTGTATGACAAATTGTGACTTAGCAGACTACTAGGTACAGCATGCTATTCTGCATTTATTTAAAAAAAAAATCCTTAGAGCTTATGTCAAACTTTGAAAGATTGACGTTTTGGGGATAAGTGAACATAGTCAAAGGAAAAAAAAAAAACAGAATGAGGCTGTGGCTGGATAAGAAGAGAACTGAAATATAGCCTGGGAGAGAAAGAGCATTCCTCTGCATGCACTTCAGTTTCCATGTTTTAGAAACATTTTAGGGAGTTTTAACATCTTTAGAAAATGCAAACCCTCAGTAAGTTGAAAAATCCTTGGTTTTGGTGGGTTTTTTTTTCATCCTTAACTGTACATTTTCGCAAGGGCAAAACCAAGAGCGGTAAAACATTGAAAACAAAGGAGTTTGTCTGAACGTTTCAAGAGTCAAAAAAGAATAAGTGTTACTTTTTCTTCATGGAGAGATGGAAAACCTTTGCAGCTGAACCGGGGCAGGGGCTAGGATCTCGCGTTTCGCTCCGTCTCGGCCAGGCATTCCCGAACTAATCCTCGGGCATGGATAATGCCTGCAAAAAGAATTGGAGGTGTTTTAAATCATCCCATTCAGGCCACGCACTCGCAGTGACAGTCCACAGAAAGGTTCATGTATTTCTGGCCCCAGTTGCCAAGGCTACCACAGAAGGCCTCAGCCAAGGGGGACAGCCCTCGCTCCCCAAACATCAGCTGCCACTAAACAATCTGCATTCCCAAACTTGCATTATAAATTGAAAAGGGACTAAAGCAGCAATCAGGACACAGGAAGATTTGTAAGTCTGCAGTGGCAGGTAGATCTTAATGTGCAGCGTGGGCCTCCTTAAAATCAAAGATTTAAGGGTGGAAAAAAAAAAAAAAGTCTTACCTAACAGTGAGTTATTTTGCTAGTGGAGTGAAACAAATTACAAAGTTATTTGGGGAAGTCATTTTAGCAAGCTCTTAATGCCTTGGGATAGTTCTCTGGGTGGATGCATCAAAATCCAAGCCATCACGATACTGTTCAAAGACAAGTTGTGTCTCTCACGTAAAAACAAGAGATTTTTTTTTTTTAATGGTGTGTGCAGAAAGTTACCTCCTAACACTGGCTCAGCTCCCACATAAATCATCACCACTTTACATGTTGCCGTGTCTACTCTCATCTGATAGACATCATGTGGAATTTTCCACCACAAGTCCTGTTGCCTTGAGTTCCAGCAATCTGGACCTTGGTTCATAATCCTGGAACTAAATGTAGATTCATGCTCACGGAGCTGCTGAAAGAACAGAGCTTGAGAGAGACGTTAAAAGGAGAGATGGACAGATCCTTCTACAGCAAAGCTTTGTGTTTTGCCGACTAGGCAAGACAGAAGGTGATTTCTCTGCTCAATCATGCCCCTTAACAAGGTGGGGAAAGGGCAGTAAGGCAAGGGATGGGGGTTAATCTCCAGAGATAATGGCTTCTGTTTCTAGAAGGCTGCTAGCCCAGGTCACAGCAGCAGCCTACTGAGCTGGCAGGACTCGATGAGTGCAAGGCTTTGCAGAGGGTTAAACCGCCGGGGACGAGGAAAGCTGCAGCTGTGGGATGCAGAAACATGAACCCAAAGCAGCGTGTGTTAGACCTGGGCCTGGTGGCAGGATGCCCAGTTCATGCAGCAGAGCTACTCTGAATAATGTAGAACACTGGGAATTCGGCCAGTTTTAGAGGTCAGCAGCCTCTGTGCTCAGGAGCTGGGGCGGAGCTGGGGACAGGGACTTTATTCAGGGATAACCTCCATGGCCATGGAGGCAGCAGTCACGTGGTTACCCTCAATAATTTCTGCTCTCACACACTTGCACATGCTCCTTAGGCCACCAGGCTCCCAAAATGGAAAGAGACGTACCTTTGTGACCAAAAGATGGCAGCAAAAAGTATTTATTTAGGATTTTGTGCAACACTGGCGAGTCACAGTGGCAGCATTGTATCTTAAACCTACACCTACACGTTGTTGCAAGGAGGCAGCAAAGCAACTTTTTCCTGGCTGAACTAAACCATCCAGTCCAGAGAATGTCTGCATCTCTCCAGGTCTCTCTCAAGCTGTCCTCATTAGCCTGTTGCCATTCATGATCTATTAATTCTGACTCAGGCAATGCAATAAAGAGAGACTCCAGCAACATTGATTTTAGCTGGGCCAGATTCCACTTACCACTCATCAGCAGACTTTATTGCATCCTTTCCCAGAACAGCTACTAGTCATTTTATTGCATGTCATGGCAGATATATTACTCTCCCATAATGGTTGAGCCTTAAATAAAGCTTTTGTAGTCTCGGGTAAGTGTAAGGGGGATTTGCAGGGTGCTGAAGTTGGTCTGTTACAGTGACATTCCCATTCCGGGTTTGAATGCCTGAGCCAATCTCAGCCCAAGGACCACAGGAAGGGAGGAAAAAGTAACCATGTCATGCTAGAGAGGGAGAGGACTGCCAATACAACTGCTGTCTGTGGCCTTTCAGGGTCATCTCAGGAGCTGGAGCAGTGGAATGTCCCACTGCTCCTTCAGAAATATCCCTGCACGTCCCCTGCGGAGGACAATGTCAGCCTGATGTCAGCAGTGGGGCATGCAGGGGTTTCTTTTACACTGCAAGGAAAGGGTGTTTATTACCCCTTTGAGCTGACAAAGCAAAGCTGGAGAGGCTCATCAGCCAGCCCTAAAAGCTGCTCTGTCCCTTACTAGTGGATTTTAATGACAAGCACTTGACGGGAGGTAAGGCAGCCTAAGCAGCCCCACTCTCCTCTCCACAGAGTTCTGTTCCTGTTTGACATCCCAGCCTGAACAGCCTTCCCTAACACCTTTTTGGGGTTTTTTTTGTATCTCTTTCCTCCACCAGCCTCAGTGAGAACTACCACAGGGTTGTATTTCTTTAGGCAAAATGCACCTCAGTGAAGATTCCTGGGCCAAGCAGATGGGAGATGCGTATGCGATGTAAAAACAGTGCTTGGCTGTGGATTTTGGGGAGTGGGGAGAAAAGGGAACTGAAAGGGCAAGTAAACCACCAGGAGCCTGAAAGAGTGTATCCATGAGAGGTTCTGCGATGAGGTTTGAATTATTACCCAAAACTCCCTGTATGCACACAAGACACATTTTGTGACTGTTTATCTATCAAATACTGCCTGGACAGAGCATCCCAAGGTTTCGGTTGCTGGTTAATACCCCCACTGGCAAGAGGGGCTCAGGTTGTCTCTTTTCAAAGGAAACAGTTGTCACTAAGCTGTGTACAAATAGTCAGTGCACAAAGTGGATGGGAAATGATTACTTTAAAAAAAAAGTAAGTTTAAAAGTTACCTCTTTTTAGCCTCTCCATCGCACTTTTACTCCCAGCATATGTAGGTCTAATCTCTTTTCCTAATTCTTCTATGATAGCTAGAAGTTCTGCATATTTGCTCTGTGGTACTTGACTGCTGCTGGTGCCCTGTAGGTGAAAGTAGATTAATCTCAGTCAAATGCTGTAAAAACAAAACAGTTACAAGAAACAGCAAGTGGAAGTTCATGGAAGACCAGAAATCGTCCACTTTTAAAAAGAACGAAAATTCAGGATTATTATATAAACATATATAATGTTTGATTGTTATAGAAACATATATAATGTTTGGTAAACATATATAATAATTGTTTTTTTTTATTGCTGCTACAGTTGGACACAAGGCTATGGGCCCTTCAAAAACTGGGATCAGCTGTGAGGATGCAGCTGCAAGCCTCGGACTTTGGGTGAAGCAGAAGTGAAAACAGTCCTGCAAAACCACCAAACTGGGAACTGCTTATTAAACCCTGTTTCTGTTTTTTCAATATTTTGGTGTACATTTTCTGGAGAAGTTAGCCAGGTAGGGAGACTCAGAAGATAAAACTCTATAGAAATATTGGGTTTTCAACAAATAACTTTAAAATACGTACGTGCCCTTACAGAACACAATTCAAGACATTTCTCTGTGACTCAGACAGGAGGGGACTAGCAGTTAATTAGGAGCCAACCTCAGTCATCTTAGCCTAATTTGATCCCCAGACATGTGCGAGGAAGCAGTGTGCCATTTGGGTTTGATTTCAGCCCTTGGTGGGAGGGAAGGAGGGAGGGAGGAACACCTCAGATTACAGGCCACAATCCCTGCTACTCTGCAAACGTAGGGTCAGTGATGTGATTACAGGAAAGCAAGCAGAGCTGTACCTGCATCCCCTGTGTATAGCCTAGAGACGGGGGCCCGTAGTCGTTTATGAGCTGTCTGTATTGCGCCGATGTTGCCATACTTGTGGAGGGAGAGTGAACGCTCCCAGCTGCAGAGAGAAAAGAGCAAGAAAAAAAAACAAAAAAGCCACGTTATTATCTAAAGATTAATTAGCCTGTTACACTGGGACACGTTTTAATCACTTGTTCCTAAAGCTGTGACCTCTCACCTTTGCCTAAGATCACTAATGACATTTCTGAGCGTCACTGCAAGGAAGAGAACGGCTGAATTAGTGCTTCTCCCGTGTTTGATGAACACTTGGAAATAGCACAGCCCGCAGCATTACCAGTGCAAGTTGTTTGCCTAAAAGTGAAGCAGAGTGCAGCATGACAGGTTGTTCTGCCTAGACAAACTGCAAGTATTAAGGAGCCCTATTTTTGCATATATACATTCCACACAGATGAGTCTAATGCGCTGTGCTATTTTTACTTTTTCAGTGCAAGTTATCTGAAAGTAATTTTGCAACTCAAAGTGTCATCACATGGTCAAAGCAAGTTATCCTCGGTACTATTTTCAGCCAAAGCCAAAACTATTCCTAGGGAACAGCCGAGGTACATCAGATCTGCTGCTCATTGTGTGACATGGGAGGCGAGGAGTGCTGCCATTATTCCTCCTTGTGTGATTATCAAACATTTTTAGCCAGTCAAATCGTGCTGTATAAGTAGATCAAAGGGAAAATAACATCACTTTGTGTTATGGTTACTTTTTTCTAAAGTTATAAAAGATTATATTCCCATCTAATGAGTTTTGAGTCAGTTACGAGCTCCAGAAACAAGACTCTAATGTCATCGCTGACAAACTGCTCCAGAAATGAGCAATCAAAACACTTTCTCCCCCTTGTCCCATAATGGTAAGAATTTAGGTTTGAGAAACAAGTGTTGGAATTTTATTTTTTTTTTATTAAGGGGCTTAATTATACTGCCCACTTCACAACTGTGCTAAAAAAAAAAAACCTGCTGGTAATGCACTTGGGAGCAAGGGAGCATCACACCACTGAACTTCTTCCCTCTTGCAGCTCAAGTGCCCTTGCATCCACGGATGCTGCTGTCTTTGCCTGTAGGCACAGACACAGACTGCCTGCTGTCTGGAAATAACTCCCCCCTTACAAACTCCTTTGCTGAAAATTCCCAACTGTCTTTCATATTGAGGAACAGATCTCATTTACCAGCCTTCATTTAAATCTAAATTAAACCGATGCAAAAAGTCACTGGGGCTCAGAACTATGTAAATCTCCAGCTTTGTTTCAAAGTTGCAAATGATTTCATTCCTATTTCCCCCCTCTCTCCAAAAAGAAAGGGCCGGCAGTTACTCTGTAAAAAGCTCTGCTGAACACAGTGGAACAGACTCTTGTCCTCAGATGGGAAGTCTCTTTCCACTTCAGAGTTATCACAGGATATCGCTCATTACGAGAAGAGAGCATGTTCTTAATTTTTACTAGTTAATCAGATGTGAAATCCCAAAAAAGGCACTGGTCACTGGGTCACTTTAAAAAAAAGCAAGTTTTTTCTTTGTCTTTAACAAAGCTGGTAAATTTTATGTCATTACAACTTGCAGTTTCATCACGGAGGTTTCACATGAAGCTAATTTTGCTTAAGAATAGCAAACCCCCCCCAGAAAACAACACACCCATAGAGTAGGGCACTGTAGGAACAGCACAGTTGTCAGCTACTCTCTCAATCAGTTCTTTACATTATCAGCTCAAAATACACGCACAAGTGTAAGATTCCTCTATGTGAAACTCAGTTTTCCAAGTCCAGTTGACCGAATTTCAACATTAAAAATTACTCAACGTGACACAAGAGCAAACCGCATCTTTTTTTCCAAGGGCTTCAAAATGCTTCAAAAACATTAACGAGCCCCTTGTGCTGCAAGGTAAGAAGGTTTAATTACCTCAATTAAGCAGAGAAAGGCTTAAGTGATTTTTTTCCCCACGTACAGTAAAACAAAAGGCCCATCCTGCAAAGACTTGTCTCTGAACTGTTGTTGCAGGCAGTCACATACGAGAGCTCCAAACTGGATGTGAACAAGGCAAGGACCCTGCTGACCAGGCTCAAGAATCCTGCTCTGCCCACCGAGCAAAGCTGAGCTGCAGCCCATGCAAAACCCACAGCAACTTATCGATCCCGTCTGGGTTGATGATGACATATTGGTTAAGGGCATCAGGAAATGGTGGGCATTGGAACAGGCTCCCCAGGGGAGTGGGCACCAAGGCTGAGCTGAGGAAGAGCTGGATAATGCTCCCAGGCACATGGTGTGTGAGCCTCAGGGTGTCCTGAGAGCTGGACACGATGGTTCTGATGGGTCCCCTCCAACCCAGCATACTCTGTGCTACCACAGCACAGACAATTCAGCGATTGTTTCGCATCCTGTTAATTCAAGCAACGACACACACGCACACACACACTTGCTCCGCAGGAGATAACGCAGCAGCCTGCGCCTAGACAGCACAGACAAACTCTCCTGGAAACTTGAGGCGCCAGGGAGTTGGAGCCGGCCAAGAAAAGTTCCACGGGCGCGGGAACAGCAGGGGAGCTTGACCCCGGGTGTGGGTGGGCGACACGGAGGGGACAAAAGCGAGAAGGAGTCGGAGGAGGCCGGGGCGGGATGCGCGGAGCGGCGGCGGCCGGGGCGCTGCACGAACGCGCTGCAGACACTAGAGGCCATCGCTGAGAGCGCCGGGCCCTGCCAAGTGACAGAGCGTGGTAACCATGGTGAGTTTACCCGTTTCTTTGCAGTCTGCATCAAAAATGTAATAAGACATAATGCCATGCGCCGACCACTTTATCAGCAGCAGCAGCAGGCCCGGAGAACAAAGGAAAGGATTTGGCTTGGCCGCGGTACCAGCCTCCGTACATCCGTGTCAGAAGTTGTGCCAGTCAAACTCAGCTGGAAGGAGGGGGAAAAAAAAAAGAAAAATCCTTGGTTTCACCTCAATTTAAAATGATGCGATCGTGAAAATGAAATTAATTGGGGGGGTATTAGTATCTCACAGGGCAACAAACCTTGAGCTTTTTGACCTATCACTTTGTATGTTAATCTCAAGGAGAAGCCTTGGGTCTTGGATGGCTATTACTCAATTAACCCAAAATTCATCTGCATGTCTGAACAGCCTGTGTATGTCGGATTTAAAAAAAAAAAAAAAAAAAATCGCCAGATATTGCTATTATAGCTAGAAATTAGGCCAGGAAGTCTCACAGTCAATACCCAGTCAAAAATCGGTGTGATGATTAGGTATTCACTAGAGAGAAAAAAGGAGGGGGGATCTAAATTGAGGCTTGCTCTCTCTAACGTTAAAATGACAATGGAGACAGTTAAGAACTGACAGAATCAAAAAGGGAGTGTGCTTGGTACTGAATTTCAGTGGCACCCTGTATCACATCCCAAATGGTCTTAGTGCTTGCTGTTGTTTAAAACCTAAATCAATAGACACACTTTCCTCCCTTCACTTCCCCAATTAAATGTACACAAAACCTTGTAGATCCCCACTTGTTCTAGTGCAAACAAGGTCTTTTATTTCTGTATTCAAGCAGAAGACCGCCACGAGCGTTTTTTCCCCACAAAAATATAGTGATTTCCTTGTTAATTAATATTAATCTTTATTAATTATGGGGGGGGGAGTACAGCAAACAGAAATGAGATTTTGATATCAAAATCTCTTCCTTCCAGCAGTCTCTCTCAGCCCAAATTAACACCCTGAGAGACAAAGGATCTCAAATCAATCTTTGTTTGCCTAAACTCCTGCTGACCAGGAACCTTCTCATTAATTCCTGACATGTTTGTGGGGATCCCTTCAGCCCCAAGCCTGAGCAATGATGACCAATTTGCTGCTTCAAGTTTTAATTCTTAATTCTATTACTGCTGCTTGCTGGAAAAATAACTGGGGATGCAGCTTGCTGAGCACCCTGAAGGAAGCAGCAGGAGCAGGAACACTGGGGTACACTCACCTGATCCACTCTGGCAGATGCTCAGCTAACCCCCTGTTCCACAGGCAGCAAAGGAAAACCAGGAACAGTCACACAACTCACTGAGTTACTTGTGTAGGACTGACTTAGACAAGCCAAGGGCCAAACCCACTGGATATGTGTTTCCTAAACCCACTGGACATGTGTTTCCCAATCCCACTGGACATGTCTTTCCCAATCCCACTGGACATGTGTTTCCCAAACCCACTGGACGTGTGTTTCCCAAACCCACTGGATATGTGTTTCTCTACTGCCCTGTATTTTGTAAGGTCCTATAAAACCACAGAGGCAAACCCCTGCCATTTCACAGACTCTTTCCACCCAGGAACGTGAGAGCATGTAAGAAGAGGTACCTGTAGCCTGGACTTTATCCAAGGAACGTGGTGCAGTCTGTGGAATCTCAGCGGTTCTCCCTCTGTTTCACAGACCCTCCAAGCTGAGGCTGCTTGAAACATCAAGGCTGTTGCCATTGCAGTGGTCAGCACCTCTCCAGAGCCCAGGGCTGGAGGTCACTGCCCCTGGCACACCCCACAGGACCTCCTCATGGGCTTCAGGTGCTGGCACTTGGGAGTCCTGGACCGTATGGGGTGCCAGCCAACAAGGCTGCAACTGTGAGGATATAAATTCTTCTGTCTTAAACTAGGCAACTTAGCAAGAAAACACATGAGGAATGCTCCTGGAGCTGCTTTGCCAACACACACCGTGAGGCATCCTCGAGCACCAGGGGAGAGGTAACAGCTTCACCCAGCACAGCTATTTCTGCAGCGAGTAGCTGAACACAGCTGTAGTGTTTTGGCTGACTACAAGAATATTTTATTCCTTAGCCCTCTACACGCTTTGGTTTGAGTTCAACAAGAACTCCTTGCCATCCACGGGACACCACACGCATGTCTACACAAGCAGATCCGCTGCACAGCCAAGCCACACGCTGAATTCCGACAGCAGTTGCCAACCCAGAGCTCAAACAGAGCCCCCATTCCCCCCCAAAAAAACTTCCCATAAATTTTTACATGTAAAATTATGGACCCTGTTCTCATTTGCACAAACCATGCCTTACAGCACTGGCTGCGAAAACTGTATTTTCACCCACTATTTCTCCCTCGAACAGCCCTTGTGGATGGAACAGACCTTTCTTTGAATAAAACTATTTCCTTTAAAAAAAACGCAGCGCGCAGACACATAAATATGTTCTCAAGAACTGGGACATTCTTTATCGTAACAGCCAGAGGCCTTGCTCTTTTGATCTGTCACACTCTGGGCCTTTCCTCTAGTACTCTCAGGCTGTTTAATCTTTCCATGTGGATAACGGTCATGGTTTATGTCTCCTCTTCCTACCCTCCTGGCTCTTTTTTTTATCAGAAAAACAAAAGCCAGTCCCTTGACTCCCCACCATTCTTCTTTTCTTGCTCAAGCTATTCCTACACTACTGAGTTATTTGGCACCACAAGGAACAGATCCAAGAGATGAAAGCATTTGGAGTGTACACCACATGTAGTTGGCCTGAGGGGGTATGACTTAAGGTTAGATTTTAGTCTGGTCCCCCAGACTAGGGGGGTACGGTTCAAAGCTGTGCCATCTTCGGTTTGGATCCTTGTGCTCCCTTTGCAAGGGCTGGAGCATCCGTGTTGCACAACTGGAGCAGAGCTTTGGGCCACTTTTCCCCAAAAGGAATCCAGTTAGCATGAACCCAAACCACTCTGCAGCAAAACCAAGGCGCTGGGTGGGGACCGCGGGGAGATTTGCTGACTGTGGAAACCACATCACTGCTCTCCAGCAGAACACTCGGATGGGCAAAGCCAAAAATGCCCATTTTCTAAATGCCCCAACAAGCCCACTTGAAAATTTGCTAATTCTGCAACGTGTTTAGCGAGCTCCTTTTTACATCATGCTTAACTTCACACGGCCTCCAAGAGGTCAGGGAGCCAGCAAATTTCGCTCTGAATTGGAAAGGGGAGCATATTTCCTAGAAATTATCCCCCCCTGCTAAGGCACAAAACACTTTGCTCTCTGTTCTGCCTACAAAGAGTATTCTTTCCAGTACTCCCACTCCAAAAACAACCTCTCAATATGGTCAACAATATCAAACAGAAGCTGTCTCTGTAAAGGGCGACAAGCAAGCCATGTGCTCGAGCGAGTCTGCACTGCAGTGCTGAGAACATAAGGGCCAGCCTCGTGTGCTGGTATCCTCTCCCAGGACTGAATGGAACTGGTCCCTCCAGTTGCCAGCTACGGCCCCAGACAGGGAAACTGTTTTCATTTCACCTCCCTGCGAGAATTTGCACTTTTCACGAGAAGCTTGTGGTTTGCTTTGTGAGGTGTGGCAGGTGCACCGAGGGCCCCTTTGGTCCTCAGCTACAGCAGCACTTGTTGTACAGGCCACCACTTGTTCATGTGGAGCCAAGACACAGCTCCTTCCCTTGCCACTGTCAGCTGGAACTGGTGTTTCCAGACACTGCAGATGACAGCTTTTAAGCTTTGTTACACAAACAGGATTTTGTCTCAAAACCTGACATTTCTGCGAGAATGAGAATGAAAGTAAAGGAAAATCTCAAGCTGTTTTCTGCTAGCTTCTGTATCTTGAAACACATTTTCCCTGACCTGCACTTAGTCTAAACAAAACAGGAATTCTGGTGAATATCCACTGAGCCAGAAAACACATGGAAACACAGTGAAAAACAAACTACAGATTCATTCACAGCTGGTGTAAGTGTCTAGTTCGGCTTAAGTCAATGGAGATGCTCTACTTCACCTCAGCTCAGCAGCTGGTCCCTTACAGAGAAATAGTCAAACAATATGAAACACAAGACAGATGAGGAGGAAACAGCACTTCCCAGGAATCAGTAGGACAAGCAAGAGAAGACAAACAAATCAAAACATGGTTGTTAGAAAAGGTAACAGAGGTTCCCCCTGGAACACTGCGGGGTCAGGTGAGGCTGGGAAGGTAGAGCCACTGCAGCTCCCTAGTAGAGCACCTTTTTACAGCCCAGGCAGAGAAGGTGCTTGTGCAGGAGATTAAATGGGGCTCCCCAAGCACAGGCAGCTTGGAATTGAAAGCTTGGGGTCCTACATGCAGGAACCCAACTCCCTGAGCACAGGCCCTCCAGGAAGGTGAATTCGGACAAAATTCGGACAAACAACTGCAAGCCTGACTGCAGCCACCCTGGGGTAAGTGTCGGCACTGACCTGGGCAACAGGGAAGGGGAACAGGCACTGAATTCTGCTGTGGCAACACATTCTCCCTCCCTCAGCCTGGTGTAAGGCAGAGGAGTCAGCACCCAGATGCTTCCAGCATCCTGAGTCACTTGTGGAGCAGCTGCATTTTCCTCACCCGCAGTCATCCCCAGATCTGCCAACAACCCACGGAGGTTTCCTCCCCGTGTTTCCTCCCCCACACACAGCTCCTCTCCCTCTGGACTTCAGTCCAGGACTGGGTTCCCAAAACATGCTCCCATGCAAGAACAGAGCCCAGGCACCCCACCAACCACAACTGCTCCGTCCCACTGATGTGCAGTTTAAGTATAATTTTGCAGAGTGGCCACTCTCAGTCTCAACTTGAGAGGAGTTTGCTCTGCAGCAAGGACACGGCTCCAAGAGCTGAGTCGACACTGCCTTCCCAAATACTCCTGCACCAGAAGCCCTGCACTGCAGGGAAGCAGCATTACCTCCCAGAGGAAAATCCCTGTGAGATCCACAGCTGCCCAGAGCCCTCCGTTGGCCGAGCCCAAAATATTCAGCATTCATACAGAGAGGCTTCTGCAGGGCTGATTTCAGGCCAAAAGGGACAGATTTCCTGTTTTCCTCTCCTCTGCAGGACGGTGGGGGGGGAGGGGGAGGGGGGGGGGGGGGGCCTTCACCCCAGGTTTGGAAGCAAACCTAGGATTTATCCTCCTGGCTGGGGGGCATTTAATTTAGGCACAATAGAGAAGCAATCTCCTCCAAATCAGAATTAAGCTCCAGAAAGGAGGGGGCCATTTGCAGTCATATCACTCTGAATGCGATATGTGCAACTGCAAGGACTGCTTTGTCTAAGTCCCTTGGCCTTAGGCCACGGTGCTGGCAATACCACCAGCTAGAGGAAGAGCTGGTGCGTGAGGATAATGGCAGAAGACAGGGAGGGAAGAGAGAGCCCATTTTGGATTCAGAGGAGGACGTTCTTTCATTGAAAAGATTCTGGGGGTGTTGAGGATGATCCGAACTCAGAAGAGAGGACAACTTAGACGAGAATAGTTCCAGCATGACAGCAAACTGCTGCTAACTTGCCGATACAAGGGGGAAAGGAGGGTGGGAGAGAAGGGGAAGATAAAACTGCATGAAAGAATCCAAAGCCCTGCTCGCAGCCGGAGCGTTGGAAAGCACAGACACGGCAGGGAGAGGGCTGGAGACAGAAACTTCACCGCTCGGCTCGCATTGTGCGCGGCATGTCTGAGCCGGGATTTTGCAGTCCCTGCTCGCAGAGCAGCCAGACTCGGATCCCCTCCACTGCATGACCTAATCCCCACCCCTCACCCACCATCGCAAAATACCACCTTTGTTTTCCCTGCAATTTTACGGCTGTTCCGGAGAGCAAGGCACAGGTTCTCGTGGGAGCCGGCAGGAGAACGGTTTCCCTTGCTGGGCTTTGTTTTGTTTCTTCTCTCTTTTTTTT
>VXBN01011429.1:187148-223025 GCA_013397395.1 Sinosuthora webbiana
GGGGGGAAAGGAGGGGGGGGGAGAGGGGGGGTGGGGGGGGAGAGGAGAGGAGAGGAGAGCCCTCCCTGCCCTGCTGGGCACAGGGCACAGGCCGCTGAGCTGATGGTGGGGTTTGGGCCAAGGGGCTCCTCCCTTGCTGTTGCTCGCAGGGATGGAATATCACTTTATCCCCACATTACAGGGCTTCTCTGCATCATCTTTCCAGACAAACGAGTGCTCCACCCTGCCCGATTCCTTCAGTTTGCCTGGGAGGACTCTCCCTTCTTGCCCTGTGGGCTGGACTGCTGCTTTCCTCCCCCTCCTGAGCCCTTGAAGGCTGTGCCAAGGAGTGAGCTGGCACTGCCGGGCTGCGGCACGGCCCTGCCTCTGCCTCCCTCCCCGCGCTGCTGTGGGCCCGGGGCAGGGAATACCCCACCCTTTGGCTGCGCCAGGGGAGCCTCTGAGACTTGCTTTCATCCCAGCCCTGTCTGGGAAAGCTCCTGAACCTGCTCTGCGTCTGGCAGCACAGCAATCCACGGCAGCAAAGCTGAGTGTTGGCTGGCCTGCAGTGGTTCCTGGAGGCAGGCGGGTGTCAAACACCCCTTGTCCATGTGAAATAATCATCCACGTGGCACCTGTGGGAGCTGCAGATTCAAACCACAGTTTGAAGGGGCACATCGGGGTTAAGCCCCACAGAAAACCTTCTGAGCGCAGAGCAAGTGTCACCTGACCAGTGTCATTTGCCTGAAACAAATAACCAGAAGCTCAAACACCTCTGTCCCTCAGAGGCTCCTTGTAACCTGATGGGAGCATCCCGAATTGTTTTGTTACTGGTCATTTGAGCAAAGGAAGTGGAGGAGAGAGTGGAGGCAAAGCCCAGGGCTGGAAAATGGAAATGACTGTGAGGAAAGGAATGTGGAGCTTCACAACAACTCGGAGTTGGCAGGGGAGAGCAGAGCAGGGTGAAGGGGGAACAGCAGGAGGTAAATCACGGTGACAGGACGGCGGAGTCCCCGGAGTGCCGCGTGTGGCACGGGCGGCCCCTCGGTGTCTCTGCCGGTGCCACACAGCCCTCGGCCGGCACTGCCGGGCACGGCGCCTCCTGCCCTCGCCAGCCCACAGCCCAGACACAGCTTTTGCCAGGATGAGCAAAACGCGTCTGCTGAGCTCCTGCCCCAGGACACTGCTCAGGGCAGAAGGAGAGCCCTGGAATCTCTTGCCAAGGTGTCTGTGTATGAGCACCATTGATGTGAATCTTCTGTGCCCAGCCCTGTGAGAATGTGGGTGCAGAGTCTCCCAGTGCCAATTCCCTCTCCCAGTGGAGGCAGTGGGACAGGGTGATGCTAAACACGAAATATTTTTAGCGAGCCAAACGATCAAACTCTGCCTAAACATCTACCCGAAGAGCGACAGCAGCCTCCTGCCCTGGCACACCGCCTAAAAACCCCTTCTTCCCAAAAAGCAAAAAGGGGAGGCCGTGGGGTCCCCCCAGATCTCTTGGAGGGGACACACGGCGGGTCCTGCCCACGGAGGCGGCAGATGCTGCAGCCCGGCAGGCACCTGGCTGTCCCCCCGCGCTCTGTGCGCGCAGAAAGGGAGGGACGATCCCGGATGTGAAGGATTTACAGCCCTGGCAGGCGCTGGTGACAGGCGATGGCTCGGTCGGGAATTTAAACAGTGCGGTGAGAGGCCGAGCCTCGGCAGCGATCAAACACGGCGGCGGAGCCGCGAGCCCGAGGCAGAGCCCGGGGCCCCAGAGGGGCTGCAGGAGGCCGGGCCGGGCCGGGCCGGGCCATCCGCTCCCCTCTCGGGAGCCCGTGGGTCTGGGATGGGCGTTTCTCCCGGCACAGGGAAGGGGCGAGAGCAGCGCTGCGCTCAAGCCCACCCTGGGGAGCAGCCAAGGGCCGGGGGGACGCCTGTGGCTCAGCAGCCCGAGCTGGGGACAGCAGAACCGGGGGGCCCCTCACTAAAACAGGCAGGAGCTGTCCCAGGAACGTCCCGATCCCAAATGCTGCCTGCACAAGCAGCTCTGCCCTGTCCCCAAGCCCGGGTTTCCCGCACGGAGAGGTAACACCGGGAATTGTGCAGAGCAGCTGCAGGCTCCGATCGCCCTCGTCCACCTTTGTATTCCCCCCCAGTAACTTCAGGGGAGACCTTACCCACGAGGGATTCAACCACTTACACCCCGGTGTAGGATTTAACTCACTCTGGCTAAGCTGATACAGAGCTCTGCCTCACGCCCTGCGATTCTTTGTGCATTTCGCAGGCAAACTCGGTTCTTCCACTTTACAAACGTGGAAGGAACGTACAAACCAGACGTGGACTTCCAAAGGAAGAAGCCGTCAGCTCCCGAGCTGCCTCGCTGGCATTTTTAAGGTGTATTATTTACACGCTGGAAAGGAGCCAACCAAAACCTCTCTTAAGAAATTTTTTTTCCCTTACTTACAGAACAAAGTCGACTGCTTTGTGAAAATGAATAATTAAATTCTGAGGTTTGGGCATCTTCATTTATTGCTGAGATCTTGGCATCATCACTTTCCCATATTTGGGGAAAATGAGAATAAAAGTCAATGTTGGATGATGTACTAAACTAAGATTAGTCTGTTTACCCCAGACTAACTCTTTGGATAAAGGAAAACTCTTTTCATATTTTGCATAAAATATGCATAAAATATGAAGTTGATACTTTCCAATCTTGATAGAGTTTTTATCAACCCTCCTCTCTTTTTTAAGCCCAACACAATTAGCACTTTGAGAGTGCTGTGAGTCTGCTCTTAACTACCAATAAAAACAGTTTAATTAACCAGTGACATTAACCAGGTTAAGTGCCAGGATTCGAGTGGATTGAAAGAAAAGCTGTTTGGATGACTAGAACATGACTTCTGCTAGTCTGAGGGATCCTAAAATGGCGTGACACTGAGTGTGTTTAATGGCTGTAGATGTGTTGCTGAAAGGCATTCCAGCATCTCCGTGGGCAAGTTCTAGAACAGAAAATTAAAAGGGGAAAAAAAAAAAAAAACAACCAAAAATCCCAAAGTAGCAATCAGTTTATTTAACAATTTTTTACCAAAAAAGAAAAAAAAAGAGAGCTGGGTACAGAGTCCATCATGTTTGTCATTTTTGGGGGTATAAATCTTTCTAAGCACTGCTGGTGTTTTACTGCCAGGCACTCCAAGTCCTGCTGCTCTGGGGACATTTGGTGCAGCCAGGACACAGCACAACCCCAGGCTGCAGGACGGAGCCTTTCGTCTCGGCAAAGGATCCCACCAGGGCAGGCAATAAAAACACCTCACACAACTCAGCTGAAATCCTACCTGCCTTTGGGATTCCGTCACCTGAATCCAAAGGTGGAGACTGAGCAAGTATTAATAGCAAGGCCCTTCTCAAAAAAAAATATCAGTGTATCCTTTGTGCAGAGGCAGATTCCCAGTGAGTTATTGCAGGGCTGGGGTACAGGGAAGGTGCCGAGGCAGCAAACACCCACCTCCAATAAAACCCAATATGTCAATGACTGAAAAATAAATCAAATTACTTGGCAAATAAAAATGCGATTCTGTGACTGCGAGGAAGCTGGCATTTTCCTGGTTATCTTCTCCAAGCCAGGAAGAGGAGACATAAATATGTATGGCATCAGAAATGGCAGCAGAAATGTCTCTTTATCCTCCCCAGTACGAATTAAGTGTAGGAAAACTACTCCTCCACACAGGCCCCTCACTGGAGTGATGCCCTAAGCACAGATAAGTTCAGAGACACCAACCAAAGTCAGCTCTTACAAAATAAAATGTTACACACACGGGTTCAGGGACTGACACTGCAGGACACGGCTTAAATCTGAATGTACTTCTGTGTTTTGGTTTAGCTGCTGGTTTTAAGTGCACCAAATGCTTGACTTTGAGCTTCCACACAGACATCTCAGCGTCCTTCACACACTGCCAGGCTCACAGAATCCTGGATATTGGTTCAGGAAACCTGGACATTGGTTCAGGACACAGCAGGCAAAAAATTCCTTCCACGAGTTCTGGCCTCAGCTTAACCCTGTCCAGTTCTTATTCTTGAATCTTAGCGGTGCCTCCAACCTCTTTCATTCAAAAATTATTTTGGCCCAATAAAGAAACAGTGAAGCCCATCAGATCCAGGAGGTTCTTTCCAGGTTTTTAAATCTCTCCAGCACAAGAACTTTTAGGAGCAACCTGCGTGCAGCTGTTGGAAGCGGGGCTGGGATAAACAGCACCTTACAGCCTTTTCTTCGCTGTTTTTCTCCTGAAGAAGAGAATCGCTGCTTTTACAAACTCATTCTACTCGGGAAGTGCGAGCCCCGAGGTCCCGCGGTGGCTGCGTTACTTTGTCCCTCCTGCCAGCTCCGTCCCTCTGCAGCAGCTGCGGGCGCTGGCACCGCCGCCCCGCTCAGCCCCCAGTATTGCCCGATTAAAGCTCGCGGTGACCGCAGAAAGGACCAGAAGTATTTTGTTGCTATTTGCAGCTGCACGCTCCTCGCCCCGGCCCCGGTCAGCAGCGTCGGCAAATCGCCGAATTCAGGGAACAACTGCACGGCCACAGTCCCTCCCTGCAGCTGGGGACGGCCCGAAGCCACGGGACAGCTGCTGCAGCCTCCAGGGCTAAGAGACAATTCATTATCCACCTTATCCACCCCCAGCTTGGATAGAAATAGATTGTTTTTACCTGGCAATTAAAAATCTGCACTGTTGTTTTTTTTTTTCCCAAGGTAAGAAAGTTTCGTTATGTTCATTTTGCACATTTAGACGTGACAGGAAGCTCAGAGTTTTCCCAGGAAAATGCTACAACAGATCTTTTCTACTCTCAATCTCTGCCATTCTAGAGCCCTTTAAAGACAGTTCACATTTAATGTAAGAGCAGTAATAGACTTTGACATGTAAGAACTTAATTCTAGAGCTCTGATTTTTTTGGAGCTCACTGAATGCACAGCTAGAGATACCAGTAAGTGGAAGAAAATAGAAATGTTTCTAGGATTAAAGCTCAAGTTTTGAAATACTCAAAAGACTGAAGGAAACAGTCTGCATGAAAACTCGAATATTTGTTTCTGTGATGCAGGCACTGAGAAGTGAACGTGCATCACTGGAAGACATTGGGTCCATTTCTCTCATGGGAATGCATTTTACACTAAAAATACAGAATAAACCCACAGAGCATCGAAAGGATCACGGGACACAGACAACAGAGTTTTGGGGAAAAAAAAATGATGACAACACGTAACATCTACAATGCACACACACACCCTGGAAGGTTTATATATGCTCTATATATATTTCAAAGTACACACAAGCTGCCCACGTGGCAGGTTGAGAAAATAGGAATACATCTCGGGAAGGTCATGAAGGAAAAAAAAAAACAAAACAAAACCACAGAGGAAAACAAGAGTTATTTACATTCAATAATTCAGTAGCCTTTAACACCTCTATATACAAACAGGCTCTATTTATGTACAGACTGCGCTGGGAGCCGAGTGAAGTTATTTCCAAACACAAAGGGAAAAAATACAAAACCCCTCGATAATTCACTTCAACAAGCGTTTACAGGTTGCAGAGATTTCTCCATTTACAAAGGAAATACTACACATGGAACAGAGAACTCGCATCTTTGGGGAAC
This sequence comes from Sinosuthora webbiana, assembly GCA_013397395.1. NCBI lineage: Eukaryota > Metazoa > Chordata > Aves > Passeriformes > Sylviidae > Sinosuthora > Sinosuthora webbiana. Next base: position 192,753 of record VXBN01011429.1, read on the forward strand.
CTGAAGTCCTCACAAGAGGAGTGTGCTCCCAATGAACCACACAGCCACCGGAAAAAGTGGAATACTTGCAGTGCAAGGAGGTTTTGAGGGGTTTATAATTGCATTTATCATGCCAGACACATCTTAATTATGAAACTAGTTAACAAGTCGTAATTTAGTTGCTGTCAAGGGACAGTTAGAAAAGAAAACTCAAAATTTGGGTTTTCACTTCCCAAATCAACTCAGATACAAACCTTCCCCTTCTGCTGCACAATTCCAAAATCCACACAGTACATTTTACAGATGTCACTGCCCCTGTTACCGGAGCCTTCTGTCCTTTCAAGGTTTTATGCCCGTTTCAGATACACAAAGCATTTTGTATTTCATTTTGTACAAAGCAGATCAATACCCCACAAGCAGGAAAACACAGAGACCACCCTTGCCTGGCCTGGTAATTTATGATGTAATAATTGGTCTTTTTTTTCCTCGCCAGGAGGATGTTTGTCTCACAGGCAGTGCTGCAAAGGGACACCACTCACTGTTCTTACCCCACCCAGGGCAATTTATATTCCCTTTCTCCCCAAGCTTTAGCAGCAGCTCATGCAGGGAACAAATACCAAAATCCACACCCCAAGCACCGAGTAGGAATTTTCAAGAGAGAAAACGTTGCTGTGGCTTGAAGGCTGTGTTCTTTTTTGTGATGTTAACTTTCAAGATGTCACAACAGTCCAGAGCCGTGGCTGTTAGTAAGTGGATGGCAAAGGCAAGGCAGTGATGGTGCAGGAGCAGGCAAAGAAGAGCAAGCAGAGGAATGGATTTCTGGAACAGGAACAGTTTTTATGGATCTTGGAAGTCCTGTCAGCTTTTTTTCCTCTCCAGGGGACACAAGTCCAGTTAAAGGAAGTTTAAAAGGTTGAAGCACAAGAGTGTGGTTTGCTCATCAATACAGGGACTATCAGATTTGCTCATCCCAACAATCAAAGCGAGCACACCAGGCTGAGAAGAGCACTTAGGAACTGAGTGTATCTAAATCATTATTAAAAAAAAAATAAATTAAAAATCACTAATTGCGAATCTACCGCTTCCAGAACTATTTTACTGAGGATCAAGACCTAAAATGTCCTGCCACCATCTCAGCAGGCAGAAGTTTCTGCAGCAAAGAGGAAAGAAGCTGCAGAGACGGGGCAGCGCACACGCAGCCCGCCGGCACTGGCAGTTTGGTTGGCTGTCTGCTGCAGTAGTAATCTGTCAACACACTCCTCAAAATCCCAGCCCTGCTCCTGGAATGGGTGCCAAAGACATCCCCTGGTGGGCACAGAACACAGAACAGCCTCCCCCACACTCTGTGCTCTAGAGTTTGCCAGGGCATCACCAGCTCCCAGCGCTGACAGTGCTCAGCTCCCTTCCCCTGCTCCCAGCAGATCCCCCAACACGAGCAGCTGCATTCCAGGTATTTACAGAGGAGCAGCAGGACACGGGGAGCAGAGGATTTATTCCAGATCTGCATTTCCAGTTACCCCAAGCACGAGCAGGGGATTCATCCCTCCTGACCAGCTCAGGGGCTGAGGGAAGTGGGCAAACTTCCTTCCCTGCCAAGCAGGGGCTCAGTGACCACACAGGGAGCGTTAACAGAGCCCCAGGAGCAATAATTCCGTAAGGGAACCCCCTTCAGCCTCACCTGTGGAACTTGAGCCCTGCTCTCTCTGACCCTTGAGTGGCTCACCAAGTCCTTCAGAGGTGCCACACCTGCAGCCATCCTGCTCTGGAGCTGAGCCTTCCTTAAAAGACACACGGAGGTTTAGACAGAGTTTAGTTCTGGCCTCATTAGTGAGTTCAGCAGAGAGATTTGGGCTGCAAGACAGAAGCCTGGTTAGAGCAGCCTGGAACATGCAAAGTCCTGTCCAATTCCAATTGTACAGACTTGTTAGTTTTTTTTTTTTTTGGAATATGGTTATTGCCTAAACAAGACTCCACTTCTTGTTAGTACAATAACTTTTATTTGACATCTACAAGATCATTATCTTGTAGTTTTTTGGACAGGTTTATACAATCTCAATTTTTCAATAGTGCAACCTGTGCAAGCAAGAAATGACAAACATTGTCCTTCACTTTCTTATAAACATCTACTATTATAGGCAAAACAAAACTTACCCATATTATAGATAAGTGACTATTCACATTTGTACATTACAATTTCTTTTAAACAGCTCCAGATAAACTCTACAATGTCTTACAACATATTAAACATAACAGAAACAGCACATACAGCGGAACCCTCAAGTGTTTCCCATTCTCTAATTTACAGCTCAAGTAAGGTTTCATCTTACAAGTGACAAATTAAATTACGTTAATGAAAGTAAAAAATAGAAGATTGTATGCGAGATGGAAGTGAATTTGCACTTAAGTTTCCATAACCACCTCAGATTAAGGAAATGCTTCAGTTTAAGGAAAACAGGCATCCAGCCATCTTTGCAGTACACATTAGGAATACCATTAATACATTAAAAATGAACTAATTTTAATTTAAGATGTTTATCACAAAAAAGAACATGTCGTAGACTCAAATATATAACTCCCAGGAGAGAACCAGAAAAAATGCAACACCTGGGTATAAACACTATAAAAATGCAATAACCAATGCTGTACAACTAAGATTGTGTTTCTCTCTGAATTCCTGTCTCGTGTGTTTATGCTGTCCATGCCCGTTTCCAAAGACATGCACTGTCAAACAGAAACTGGGAAGGAACCTGAATGCATGATGTGCAACCTCTAGGTTTTCATGCTTTTATAAACTCAAATTGAAGAGAAAAACCCAATATATATTTTCTATATATATACTCAATACATGCATTCGAGATCTCCCACAGCAATGGCATCGATGCACTGCGTTAAACCCTGAGCACTGTATGACAAGATAAAAATAAAGCCTGCCTGGGGATTTTCAAGCATTTTCAAACAAATTGTGGTTTGTAGCTTAAAAGGCCAAAAGTAAAAGCAAACAGGAAGCACTACAGAGAGCATAAGGAAAGACAGATGCACCACCATAAACAGCTGCTGGCTTTCAGTTCTACCAACCTTTTTAGATCTCTTTATTTCCCAAAGTATTCGAGACACAACTGAACTGAAAAAAGTTATATTTCTTTGGAATCTGTCCCTGATTTTTTTTTTTTTTTATGCAAGTGATATGCTTTTACAGCCTTTTCCTCAAACACCCAAGTCAACACCTGTAGCTCGTCCTCTCTAGGCGTTGTTGAGGTTGGTGATGCTCTGGGGGTGGTGCTGCTGCCAGATCTGCTGCTGCTGCACTGCCAGCTGCTGCGACTGGTCCGACGTCGACAGGAGGTTCACCAGGGGCGACACGCAGTTTGCAGGAATGATCAAACCTGGGAACAGCAACACATCAGTGCTTTCAGAAAAAATGCCAGCAGTTGTGGTTCCGCCCTTTAATTTATGTAATATTCAGTAATGACTGTCCTGGTGGCAGGTCTGATCAGCACAGCCAAGAGTCCCGCTCCTCAGTCCTTCACGTCCTTTAGGTTGAGGAGAAGGAGAAAAGTTCCCATTTTGCCTGACAACAAAATTTATTCTCATGTTACCTGCCGTCATGAGAAGTCAGCTATTTTTGCTTTTCTAGTCTCACAGAAGCTACATCGCCATGCAGGTTTAAACACAGAAAAACCAAACTTCCAACATCCCAGGAAATTGGTGCTGGAGGAGGAGCTGCCGTGATATTGGTATAGCCACGGGAAATCCACATTTAACAAAACGTTTGGAGAGTTTGGTTTCTGAGGTCCCTGTTTTGAGGGGTTCACTATGAGGTTTAGGGAAGAGACAATCATCTTGAAGTCCTTCTGCACAGTTTCAGCAGCTCAAAACCCATGAAAACGATTATTTAAACATCTTATTATTGATTGCCAAAGGTGGGGGAAAACGTGGAGCCATTATGATATCAAAGAACCTCAGCTGAAGCAGGCTGTGCATGACATTTTTGCTGCAGTAAATCCAAAGGACTGAGAAATTCAGTGTTCCAAGAAGCCTGACTGAAAAAGAAACCCGCCTCAATATATTATATCATAGAGGATTTCTACAGCTACCCTTCTGTCCCTGCACAGCAGACAAGGCTGTCTGCTTTACACATCTTCACCCAAAGTGAGCACTCAGCAGGTGCACAGAGGAGCAGCCCAGGCACCCACCTACGATCCTCTGCCCATCCTCTGTCCTCAGGCGAACGATCTGCATTTTCACATTGGTGCCACTGACCGAGGCCAGCACTCCTTCCACCTTTGTCCACACGCTCAGCACGGAGCCACACAGCACGTAGTAGGTCCTGCAGCGCAGCCCCACCTCACAGACCAGCCCCAGGCCTGCCTTCTTGCAGTTGCCTCTCCTGCAGACACAGGGGAAAAAAAGCTTTCAAAACCGTTCTGCAAATAAAAGTATCAGATTTAATTAAAAATTAGACTTGTGGTTGTTTAACGTGCATTCAGAGATGAGCAAGGGCTGCACACACACTGAGGGAAGGATACTCTGAGCACAGATAATGGTAGAGCTTTGGGAAGGGTTGGCCTAGTTAAGCCCCCATCTACAAAATGCACAGAGCTTTGGGTCAAAGATACCATCACTGAGGTCACCTGAGAGCTGGAGTAGGTTACAGGACACTGATGTCTGCTCAGGGCATCTCAGAAGCCCCAATATTAATCTAAAACTTCTCTGAGTTAGGCAGTTCCTCAGGAACTCAGCCATCAGCTGAGCTCAGACACACAGGAGGCAGCAGAGGAACAGCTGTTTGTGACATCTCATCTCTAAACATTCCCCCCAATAACATCTGAGCTATCAGACTACAAACACAGAACAGATTAAGGTACTCCTGAGTCACTGTGAGTGTAATTTACACATTAACATCCATCTCATGTATCAGGACTTTAGGGCAAGTGCAAGCTCCATGTTTTCACTCAGAAGTTGGGTCATTTCATTGGTCATGGGGCAATTTCCCTTACACAAGACTTCACAGGAGGGACAGAAGAACAGAAGCAGTGACAAACCAGTCCAAAGTGATCAGCACAAGTTAAATCACACTGACCAGTAGGCGTGGGTGCAGGTGTCTGCAGAGGAGTTGTACTGCTCCAGCCAGTGGGGCAGAGCATCCTCAGAAGGTACCTGCAAGAGTCACCCAGAGTGGGAATGAAGTAAAACACATCAAAACTCACATGGAATAAAAACAATTTGATCATTATCAGGATGGTGCACAGAGGTACAGCGTCCTACATTATAATACTTTCAAACTGTCCATCTCAAAGGATAAGCAAAATGCTTCAACACAGCAGAACTTCAGAGCTTTTTCAACAATCCACCTGGTGTGAGTTTCCTTAAGTTCCTGAAAATTCAACACTTGCTAGACCCTAAGGAACCTCGTTTTTTATTACCACACCACAGATGATTTATATTCAGAAAACAGCTCAGAAATGGATATAGGAATGCCAAAATCATGTATCTCTGCCTAAAAAGTTCCAAACAAAAGCTCTGCTCTGGAGAAAGAAGCCTACTTTTTGTCAAAATTATACATAAATACAAATAAATAATGCCTTGATAATTATTTTCAAACTTTTCTGGGTTAAAAACAAGCATAACTTTAATGGGTACCTTCTTATATTTCTTTTTCAGGTCTGCACATGTTTCTAGTTTGAGTTGTTTCCCAGTATTTGGTCTGTATATCAAAAAAAGCTTCTTTTTAGGATTCACTTCTTTTACTAGAATTGCTGTTTTCTTGTTATTTCTTATCTGGAGGGAAAAAAAAAAGAAAGAAAAGATAAACCAAAAACTTCCTAAATTAAAACACAATGAAAGTATCTGCTTAAGTGATTCCATATTGTGTTTTTTACAGAGTAATGGTACAACCAAGGACAGTAATACACCTCTAGAACACAGTAATCCAATTAACCTCACAGTGAAACCATAAAGTTTCCTGGTGCAGGGTTAAAGAAGAACTATTAATTTGGGCTCATATTCCTATCAGAAAATATCCTGAGGAGGTAAAAGGAAGAGTTTCATACTCAGTGTTAAAAAACCCCTTAAAATTAATTTTAATGTAAGACTCGATGTATTTTGCAAAACTGAACACAAGTTTTTCAGTTTAGCCCCCCCAAAACCTCTGAACATAATCCAAGAGACAGAAGAATCTTACCTGTAGTGATAAATAAAATCCATCATCTGGACCTGTCTGCTCTGCCCAGATCTTTGTTGCTTCATCCCAAGACATTCCTCTCTCCACACTGATCTGCAAGAGAGCAGTGCAGGGGGATTTGAGTGGGACTTTGAAATACTTACAGGAACTGAGCACATTGTAAAAACTTTCTGGAAAACATTAGCAGTTCCTACAGAGATGATACAGGATTAACTTACTGTGTACAGCTCTACGTGTCCAGAGGTAGAATATCCAGGAGTTAAAAACTTCTTAACATCTGCCTTCCTCACTTTCTCATCCCCAGAGCCCAAATCTGAAAAGGAAGGCAGAGTTTCATTCTGTTGCTCTGTTCTCACTGAAGTTCAAGAGCACTGTGAAATCCTTTACTCACCTAAGATGCCCATGTCATATCTTCCATTCTTTTTAGCATTTTGAATAACTGCATTTAACGTGTCGGAGAAGTACTGGAACAAAGCATTCTGCTGATGGACTTCCATACCAAGAATTCGATTCAGAAACTTCCCTATATTGTTGTAATCTTAAAAAAAAAGGAGTAAGAAATACGTGTATTAGGGCAAAGATTAAGTTTGATAACCACAAGCCCTCAATCAGTATTCAAAGACTCTTACAAACACTATTTAAATACATTCTTTCAGAAATGCAGAAAACATTAAGTCCTTCAAAAGAGATTACTTTTTAGACAGCTACAAGTTCAGTTCTGCTGCTGGGAATCCACTGTCATGATGTAAGATGTTCCCAGGGACATTTTACAGACACACTGAACACCCAGGTACCTTTATCAAGAGTCAGTATTCCAGATCTGTCTTCTACATTTATCAAGCCCACGCCAATCAATCCCTGACGAACATCTAGGAAAGAGAAGGAAGTTAAATCAGAGCTGCTCTGCCACCTAAAAATAACCCAGTGAAGTAACAGCTTGTTTAGCCACAGGATCCAGTCCCAAAGCCTCTGACACCCCTCACTTCCCATTACTGGCAGTTTCTACCTAACACATCAATAAGCAAGATGCAGCTTTGCCTTCTGTCCCTGCAGGAAGCAGGGGAAAGCACCAATGGCACCGTGCAGGAGAGCAGTTCCAACAGGTAATGGGAAAAGGCAGATAAAAATCTGTTTATAACACGCTGGCCAAGCAGATACAGAACATTCCTGACACTGAGAGTTCACAGATCTGGTTTCACGTGTGAACTTCAACATTCAAGCAATGTGCTCAGGCTCTCACTGGGCGTTTACTCCCATCCCTCTCAGCTGATCATTTTGAATTGTAACGATGTTTTACAGCTCTAACAGCATTTCCATTTTCTGCATACTGGAGGAAGGATCAAAAGGTAGCTATCATAGCCAGTGCATTATCTTACCTTTGAAGAAGTCTCCAGGAAAATCAGGAGGAGGTGAGACCATTGGGGAGTCCAAGTTCACAATGGATTTCATAACGATCTCCAGAGCATTTCTGCCATACTGTGCAAGAAAAGAAGAGTTGCTCCATCAATGTCATCCTGTGTTTGTGCCTCAGCCCCAGGCACACATGGTTTAACAGGTATTTATAATTCACAGTGAAAAGGTTTTCTCTGCAACAGTGAAGGGAATTGTTTATCACTTTTATGTAGTGTAGTTTATAACTGAAAAGAGCCCAGTCTTCATTTTTAATTAGAACTGCCAGATTAATCTTTCGTTGTGGCTTAAAGGACACACACCATTTACTCAAGACTTTGATTGTTTGCAAGAGCAGGAAAGTGATTTACACACGTGTGTTCCACGTGGCTTCACAAACAGAACTGTGGGTTGCAGAAAGAGCCTTCCATCAGGAAGTGAGACAGATAAAGGTGAGGGATGGACAGGAACCTTCCTCCACAGGTCAGCTGTGGAATAAGCACCACAGCATGAGCTCTCCAACAGAAACAGAATTGTACCTTGTTGTCAAAGTTGAATCTGCTGAGGTCTCGAGTTTCTGTGGCCCGTCTGTCCCCGTGGGTGAGGGCTCCCTGTCAAGACACATCATTGGCATTAAATGCAACTTTCAACAAAAAGAAATCTAAGTTGCATTTTCTCAAAGGAAGGATCAGACCCCTTGAAACATCTTACCAAACTCTCCAGTCGTTTTGCAACTATTGATGCAAATCTTTGCTCTCCTGCCAGTTCAGAAATGAGGAACACATACTCTGGAGCAGTCACTTGGTTGGATCTATGAGTTCTTCCTGGATAATTAAGTAGAAGGATGTATATTATTAGATAAATTCTATTTCACTGAATATTTCTAATAAAACATGAATTTCGAAGAGCAAAGAAAAACAGTAGAACTTAATCCTGCTTAAAATCAGTTTCTGCTGTAATACAGCAAACAGAAGGTAGCACAGAGATACTCTAAAAGTTGTGGCAACTTCTAGAAAGACACTTTATACATGAATGAAAGTGCAAAGCTGCAGCCTAGACTTGTTTGTGAGGTTTCCTTCAAAGCTTTCAATATGATTAGCTCTGACTACAGATAAAGCTGACTCTGTTCATGGGTACAAGAGACTGGAGGGTCCTTAGGAGGTTGCCTATTCAATCTGATTTTCCCTGTTAGCAGGAAGTTCAGCCACTCTGCCTGAGCCTGCTGGGTAAGGACACACAGGGAGTGATTTACCAAACTGCTGGATTGCTCTGTCTGCACTCCAGGGCAGCTCCAGGGTCATGTGAACCCTCCTCCTCTGGTTCTTGGCCCTGCGGTCTGCTTGCAGTGAGATACCAGAGCTGGCAGCCTCTGAGATGATGGCAATGTTCTTTGATTGAGAAAAGAGATATTAGTTAGCAATAAATCCAAGATCAAGCCTCAGTTTCCCAAAAGAAAAAAAAAAAAAAAGAAAAAAAAGAAATCTCGTTTTACATCTATTACCAAACATGGCTCTGGAATGGTTTCACTGTTACTCACACAGCAGAGGGAGGGCAGCAAAGGTGTGGCTTTCTGTATCAGAGTTTGAAATGCTAATGAACTCTCCTGAGTGAAAGGAGGGGGGTTTGCTTTACTTTTCAACAGCTCCCTGGACAAACAAAGACTCGCCATCCCAGAGGACAGGTGTCCCCTTCCTGACACTTTCCCTTCAGAAGGAAAAGGGGAGGGACACAGACTTGCTCCAACAGCAAACCACAGAAAAGACAAAACATTGCTGCTAACGCTGTACAAGGAAGAGGATCCAGCCATTCCAGTGCCTGAATGCATTTGCCTTGAAAGAATGTAAATGTTTGGACTGTGCACAAATCACTTACAGGAACCCGAGTCTTCACCCTCAAGTGTCACAAGGGACCACACAAGTTCCAGGCACAGTGACATTTATTCCATTTGCCCTCTTGTGGCAGCACAGCCCAAGTGAATCACTGGGAAGGGCTTTCCCCCTCTCCTTTCATGAGCTGCAGTTCTACCATGATTCAGGCCAGGATTCTCTTTTAGAGGGCAATATAAAGGGCAGAAGCCACTACTCCTCCCAGTGTCACTTCTCAATCCTTGTTAACAGGCCCCACCTTTTCCCTTCACCCCTCACCAAGTTTTCATACAGTGGTCTTCCCCATTTCCCAATTCAATTAATTCCTCCTGGAAGGGGCGGTGCAGTGACCCAGATCAATAAATCAGACATGAATTACAAATCTGCCTTTTAAACATGCATTGTTTTACAAAACCACCTTAAAGGTGCCAGCTCTCAGTTTGGCACATGGGTGCACAGCAAGCACAGCCCTCTGAGGTCACCCAAACTACAGCCTGACCTTCAAACACACTGATTTGAAAACAAAACAGCAGCGAACTGGAAGTGCTTCTTCACCAGTACAGTCCTAGCAAGTCACTGGTGAATAGCTTAGAGTTATTATGGCATCTGGCACATTTTCCTACAATCTCTCTCCTCAAGGATTACCTTATCTCCATCCATGAACCTCTGCTTCTCTGTGATGTTGAGGATTTCAACGGGCACGTCGAGTTCGGACCTGGACTCGTAGGAGATGCTGCCATCATCGTTGCTCACCACTCTCCCTTTGCGCCCCGTCATCTTTGGGAGGGAACACGGCCTCAGCGTGGCAACACCAGAACCTCCCCACCATTATTCATCCCACATTAAAATGCTCAGTAATTTACTCCAAGTGCTAAACTACATCAGAGAACCTGGGTTATTTTTTGATACTTTTCATTATCTGCTATGTGGAACATGACAGGGCAAACCTGTGCAGAAATAATGTTGTGTTATGCTGCTGTTCATAAGGGATTTACCAGCAGCGCTGAACAGACAGCTTGGGCTGTCAGTGATTTTAACAGGGTCTTTTAAATCACACTGATGCTGCTACTTGATAGAGACAGGTAGCTTAAAGACAAGTTTCTGAAGTTATTGAGAGATTTAATTAATCAGGCTTTTCATTAACACATAAAGGTTCTTAATCTCCACTGCTTTGGAGGATGAACTAAAGCTCCTGTCTGTGTAACACACACCAACAGCGAATTGACTACAGCCAGTCAGAGAAACAGACAAAGTAAAGCAAGAGAAACTGGTGTGATTTGCCCAACTAGAAACTATCAAATGTCAGAAACAATGTTTTCACCCGTGCAGAGCTCCCCCTGTATTCTAACACAATCTTCAAGTTTCTCTTTCATTCTGAGGCATAAGCAGAGTAACCTCTGCTCTCATTCCTGAGATCACTGTCTAAAACTGATAAACAATCTCTTTAAAAAACATACTTTTTTTTTTTCTATATGTCAACACCAGCCTACCTCTGCAACATTTTCAGGACCACCCAGTTCATCTATAAGCTCATCCAGTGTATTAGGTGGAAGATCTTCAGCCAGCTTTTCCAGTTTATCCAGCAGTTCTTTTTTCATTTGTTGGGCCCTTTCAACAGCATCCTGACTCGTTACAAAGCTGCTGTTTGTGTTACTGTTTGCTGAAAGTTAAGAAAGACTCTTTGAGATTTAGGATTTTATTGCCTAACTGCTAGGAAATGAACCAACATCAAAGAAAGTTGCTCTTACCAGACGTGTTGGTACTAGAAGTGGTGGTTCCAACAGTGGAAGTGAAACAGCTGGGTCGTTTGGATCCCAGACCAGAGGCTAGTAAGGCACTTTGAATAGAATCTGGGTCTATGCTTTTCTTCTTTTTCTTTTCTTTGTTTTTTTTATGCTCTTTTCTGATCAACCAGGGATCTGAAGTTAAAGAAAAGTTTCAAACATTTACTAAGCAGCCATCCATCCCTTTGAAACAATTACATAAAGTGACTTAAAAAAAGTCTGAATTCCAGTGTACAAAACCCCGAAGTTTCACATTCTATTAATTGCAGCCTCACTGGAAGTAAATTACATGCTTATTAAACACTCATCTGTGGCTCACTGAAATGTTTGGGAAGACTTTTTGCTTACTCTCTGCAAATACAGCTACTTGCTTGACAAAACACTTAAGACTGTCTTACCATCTTCATCATCTTCACTGGATTCATCTCTGAAAGGGTTGAAGTCGTCATCGTCTCCAGAACTCAAAAATTTGGAGCTCTCATTGTCACTTTCTTCATTGTCTGAAGCATCAGACTCGCTTTCACTCTCATCAGAGCTGCTCCCTGCAAGGCCACCTGTTTTGCGGGCTTTTTTGGCTTCTCTGCTTATTTCTTCACCTAATTCCATCACCCCAGAAGAAAAAGAAGTTAGTTTCAACCTTGTAATCCGTGCACTTTGAGGTCTGTTTTACCATACAAACTAGAAAAATATTCAGCTTTTGAAAATGGAACTATTTAAAAGAATTTAAGTTTTAAGCAAGACCTTTCTCCCAAGTTTTATGATCACCTATTTTAAGATCATCAGTTTGGGAAGGGGATGGTATTAGGCTTCTCTTCACTGAGCCTCAAGATAAAGAAAGTTACTTGAGTGACTACATGAGGAAGTGGTCTGACATAGGCAAGGCATTTTGGGATATGGCTCCAGAGCAGATCAACCCAATTCTGAGTAAAATTAACTAAAATTTACAGTTTGTATTGCTTCAGCAGCAATGGCAATCTCTAACAGCATTAAGAGTTCTGCAATACATTCTCTTTCATGGATGACTGTACAGATATCCCCTTTTTTTTCATTCCCACAAAGTTCACTCTCAGTGAGGTTGCCATTTTCACTGTGGCATTAGTGTAGGAACTTCAGCATTACCTTTTCTTTTCTTTACTTTGTTCTCCTTGCAAGGGCTGTCTCGGGGTGAATTGTTATTACTTTGAGCAGTCAGGTCAATTCCCAACAAGCTAAACAGCTTCTTCCTGTCGGGAGCTGGAAAGTGCTTTTCAATAAGAGACTGGAATACTCCTCTGTTTAAGAAAAAAAGGTTGCTCAGTGGAATTTGCATTTATTTAAAGTACAAACCTTTAACATTTTAACAGCTTGCTTGACTTCTCTGAAGAATGACTCCTTGTGAGTGTAGTTGGGCACTGTCTGTATTATCACCCACATTACTGTATCTGTCCCCTTCTTAAAAGTAGGAGACATTTCTTTTACAGCACTGTTATAACTTGTTACATTTGTTCCTGCTAACAAGTGGTTTAGCTACTGCCATTTTTATTGCTCAATTTAAGTAAAAGTTTAAGTTAATGTATTAAGATCTTCAGCAAGGCAGCCTTGGGATTGGCTCTGGTCCATCTGATCAAAGAGGGAAGTCATGGTCTGTAACTTGCTCTGGTATAAATGCAGCACACACTTGGCAGGTCTCCCCGTCCTCCCAGTTTGAGGGGAACAGTCTGAGCTGTTCACACCTGGAAACATCAGTTTGGAATGCCAGGAGAAGCAGGAGCTAACCGCTGCCTCACCTGAGCAGTGCTGCCAGATTTTAGGTACAGGCAGCTTCAGCAAAGAACATCAGTACTAAAGGGGTCCCAGCCTGTGCACTGATGCACGTTTGACATACAGAAGGACAAGGGACTACACACACACTCTAAGCTGGATAAAGGTTAGTTTTGTAAACAACAGTTTTAAAATTCAGCCTTACTTTGCTGTAGAAACAAAGTCATTCAGCTCCCCACCACCTTCCTCCAAAGCTTCCAATGTTCTTGCTTCTCCTGTCGACTGCAGGCCAATGACAACGCACTGAAGGACAAATGAACAGCAGGCACTGTCACTATGACTGAGCTCTAAGTTTATTTTACCTGAATTTCTGCTCATTAGACACCATTAAGTACAAAAGCATGCTCCTACTCTGGCTGAAAATATTTGTATTTTATATATACAATTAATCTAATAGCTTTACATTTAAAAATAAGTTTAGCTCAACTTACTTTGCCATTCTTGATTTCTTCCCGAGCCAGCTGCACCACCCTCTTCACCTTGGAGGCTATGCAAAGGTACTTGAAAAACCTCTGGTGAGCTGACCAGAACTGACCCCACATGGATTTTTTCATGCGCTGCTCTGCGTCGATGAGATCGGCCGCTTGCTGAAACCTCTCCCGAGCACTCACCCACTGAACAAGAACAGCAGCATTCAATTTTCTGCCAGCTCCAACCTCCCAGAACTCGACGGAGAAAGCAAATTCAAAAAGGGGTCCTTACCAGTTTCACAGATTTATTGTACATTTTAACATACTCCTGTGAGAGCAGAACTTCGTCGATTTTGAAAGTTACACCTGAAAAACTCAACTGTCTGGCTATGTACATTCCTCTCAGCTTCATATCCATAGCAACTATTTCCATGGCACCAACACCTCTAAAATAAAGGAACAGTTTAAGTCCATATTAGAATTTTCAAAAGCAAGGATTTGTTAAAAAAAACCGCCTCAAAGCACAACCCCAAGTATTTTAGAAAAAACCAGCTTAAGAATGTGAAGGAATATGTTTTGGAAATAATTTTAAATTTAGCCTTGACATAAAACTGTATCCCTGCCTTGTAAATATTAATTGTGTCCCAAGAGATAAAACTCAGTTACTTTTTTCCCAAATGACCTAGGATGGATTAGGAGACAGTAACTTACAAATTGTAACCGGATAATAAAGTCGGTCCAAATATTAGCAAATCCTAATTATACAAACTGCTGATGATTTCAAATAACACAAACCATCTTAAGTTATTCAGATTTATGCTGATACGAAAATTATTTAATTAGTAACTTCTCTTCCACAGTAACACACCTGGAGAGCACAGAAGTCACCTGCAAAACAGCTGACTGCTACTCACAGGCTTGGGGCTCTAACTTCATTAGTGCTTATTGGATAAGCACTCAGTAACGAAGTCAGGCTACACTTGCACAGTCCAGGAAAAACACACACCATGTGGATGGTAAACAAGATGCATCCCAAGCCCTTCTGTGGCATTCTGAAGCGTTCAAAATTTCTTTTTGAGTAGCCAAAGCAAGATGTTCACCCACCACAGAATGCAGCAGCAGTTTTCTACTGACCCCTCACATTTAGTATTATTAGTATGTTCTGAAACACCAAGTACCTTGTAGCAGCACAAAGAATTTCCCTGAACTGGGTTCTTAGGGCAGTAAGCACAAGATTTCCTCCTGTTAAATTGCCTAAGATGAATGCATAAACATTAGAGGCCTTCCACAAATAGTGAGCCATTAAGCTCACTGAGCACACTCACTACAATACAGGGTGTTTTCATGGGGAGCAACAATGTATTTTGCTTTCCTAACACCCACAGTTTTGAGAGGCCTCTTTTCCCAGAAAGCTTTTAAAGCTCTCAAAATTTTCCCTGAATAAAGGAAACATCGTATTTTTCACCACTTGTGATAAATTACATTTCTGCTAGGTTTAGAAGGCAGAGTTCTTAGTGTGACAGGACATGTTTGCAAAGGACTGGAGAGTGAAGACAAGGAAGTGGGGAGCACAGCCAGCCACAACCCTGTGCATTCTTGCTGCAGGTCTTGGAAATTTTACCTTCTTTCAACAGCCTGGATAAAATCACTGAATTCCCTAAATGGAGTTCCTTCACCCCATATTCCAAGGCGGTTCATATATGCCATGTTTCTTGGCTCAGATGCACCTAAAAAAGAGAAACAGAAATCTGTACCAGTGCCAGCAAAACCATCCAGAGACATTTCACCCAAACCCAGCAGTACATACCTGTGGCACTGGCATAAACAACCCTGGCTTTTGGAAGTTTATTTTGAAGTTCCAATACAGCCAGACCTGTTTTGGTTGGTTTTGATGAACCAACAGGACACAGATTCTTTGCTTTATGACACTCGTCAAATACGATCTGGACCATCATTAAGGAAAAGCTTTGTCCTAATAATTTATAGAATGAGGAGGTAGAACAGAAGGCAAGAAAATCAACTACTTACAATAGGGGGGCAAATGGAAATTGTAAACTCAAGACACTAGTCATTTTAACTAAAAACCTTAGAAAAAATATTTAGGGAGTAAATATTTAAGAACAAAATTGCCAACGCTTGAGTTCTTGAAAACGCTGGTGCTACTCCAAATATATATTTAAATAAGTCTGTAAAAAATATCAGTGTAAACTTAAGGATAAGAGTTTAATTTTATAGGTTTGATATAGAAAAAACCAGAAACTTCACTCTTGTACCAGAGTTGTGTGGCACCAAGTTGATGGTAACAGGTTTGGCACCAAGTTTGTAAAACTGCAAGTGTAATGTCAGAGCATGCACACAACTGATTGCCATCACAAATAAAGAATACCTAAAAATCTATGAAGATACAGGTTTAAATAGCAATTTGGTTATAACCAAATGACCTCCAGAAAAAGGATACAACTCCATCAAAGTCTTCACCACACCAGTGAAGAAGCTGCTTTAATCTGGTTTTGTATTTCCCACCAGACTGACTTTCCCCAATGAGAGAAGAATAGGTAGCAAAGATGACACCTTTCTTCACACTTCCATTATGTTTGGAAGAAATCTTCCCATACTTGAACTGCAATAAATAAAAAATTACAGGAATTAATCAAGAGAGACCTCTCCTCAATCCCACCTAGCAGATGATGAAGGGATGCTGCTGGTCTTAAGCTTAAAGGTGTGAACACTTGGAGCCACCCAGAGTCCCACATCAGGCTCAGGGCACAGCTGATGGCAATGTGGTTAAGGGGTTATTCAAGGCCTTACTTAAACACAGACTTAAGGAAGACTAAATCTGAGGCTCCAAAAGCTTAGCAGCCACATTCTTTGGCTACATGGGTGTCCTCAGTTTAAATATAATTGAGATTTTAGTTTCAATGTATTCCTTTAAGAGCCAATACCTCAAATGTATTCACAGCTGCTGCCACAAATGATGATTTCTAAAGCCTTATTTTAGAAATTAAAAATTCACAAAGCAAAAATACCAACTTCAACCAAACTTTCAAGTTCAGTAAATTCAACCAGTAATCACTCTTCACAATTTAAGCAGCAAATCCAGAGCAGAGGCAGTGTCTCCAAAAATAACTGCACACACCAATGCTGCTTTAATAAAGCACTGAGCAAGTATTATTCAAGTATTACACATAAAATGCATTACATATAAAATGTGCACTGAGAGATAGAAAGGAAAGAATTCAAATGCTACAAAGCTTTAAAGATGTAAAGAATATTTCCACTTCTAGAAAATATTCTACTAGTAGTGTCAGTAGTGGCTTGAAGTTAATTTTTTTTTTTAAAAAAAGCACACATGCTAAGACTTAATCCTACAAGGGGCCTATTTACATGATTAACTTAAAGCTCTGTGTGGTTCTTTGTAAGATTTAGGCCTGTCAGACCAGACCTAGACAGCAAATTTATTGAAATTAGTACATTCTTGCTCTTAAAACAGTCAACATGCACAACCCGTCACACAAGCGTACCTAAAGGTTTGCCTCAACTGTACATAGTAAAAAGTTTCCACACCTTGTTTAATGAATGCACCAATATGTTTTTTGCTCCAATATCTCTCAAATCTCTCTCAGCATCGTATTTCAGATCGTTTGACACGCTAAACCTGAAGACAAAAAAACAAAGCATACTCTGTAAGTTACAGCAGGTCAAAAGGCAGGTGCTAGAACATTTGTCAGATGACAGATGACCCTGAATTTAAGTCATAGAGTCACTGGAGTGTCTGCTCTAACGAATCCTGACACACTTACCAGACTGCTCTTTTTCTGCCTAACAAGTAATTTTCATAGATTATTCCAGCTATGGTCCTTCCTTTTCCTACACCAGCACCATCACCTATCAAGAATCCAGCTCTGTCTCCATTGGGCAGGAATGTTTCATGTTGCTGTAGGAGAAAGAACAAAAAACTTGTACCCATTCTCCAGAACACATCACAGGGGATTGTCAGAAAAGAGCAAACATAAGAAACATCCTATTGGAGGAGATCAGTGGTCCAAGCAAACTCCTGGAAGCAGGAAGAGGGGATTTTATTTAGGGAGAGCACAGCACCCCAGCTGCATTGTGTGATCCATTCTCCCCTTGCTTCCCTCAGCACCCAGAACTGCTCTGAACATCTGTCCAGTATTTTGTGCCTTTTCCTAACCCACTGTTAGGCACCTGTACAGCCTCTGGTAGCAGCAAGACCCAGACATCCACAGTCTGTGGAATGCAGCATTCTGAATCTACCCACTTTAAACAAATCTCCTGTCAGTGCCACCAGGCTCTGCTTTGCTCTTGGTTTTGTGTAGTATCACTCACTTCTGGATTATCTTAACCCTGATTTCATTCCCCTTCCTTCCTCTCCTCTCCAGCCCCAGCTGTGTTAGTCTCATTTCATGAGGCAACTTTTCCCTCCTGTGACCATTTTATTTGTCCTCTAACTCCACTGCCTCCCTCCCCAGCACACAGAGCACTGCACACACAGCTGGGGTGGGCACACTGAGGTCTAACCCAGCAGCAAAATAACACACAGTCCTGTTCTCTGTCCCCTTCCCAAAGATGTCAAACAGGCCTGGCTTTCTCAGCCTGCTGCTACTGCAGCCATTAAATTATTTCAGAGAAATAAAAATGACTAACGTGTTTCTAAGACATTTAAGAGATCAGTACCGTGGAAGTGGTTTAGAGGAAGTTTTCCTGGGTGTATTACCTCACATTTATCTGAGCTGAAGCTCACCTGCCATCTTCTAATGCAACTCAAACCTTTAAGCTCTTATTATTTTATCTCCTTGTAAAACTGACATAGCCGCACTTGTCAGACTGTAGAATTCTCTGTTAGCTTTTAAGCTGTGCTGATGTCTGGCATACCTGGGCTGCATAAGTGATTGCTTCGAGCTGCAAAGCTGACAACCAGCCACTGTCAATTGTTTCCTCAGATATTGATGTCTGGTACCACACATCAGGAGGAGTCACACTGGATAACGAGCTGGTTTCCACCACTGGGTCAGGATGACGCAGACCGATTTTTACTGGTGGAGAAAGAAGGCAGAAGATGAAAACAAAACACAGAGTTCTGTTGCTGCAGCACAAGTTGTTGTATTTACCCAAACAACTTACAATTGTGATTGGAAAGGCTGAGCTCAACGACGAGTGTGTTTCATTGCAACAATCTGTCAAGTGTTAAACTGCATTGCATATGAAGGAACGCGTTAATCTGAATTTATAACTGCAATCTTAACTTTCTCTTCTCATCACCTTCCCACAATTTTTATGAGATTAGATAAAATTCACTTTAGAGAAAATTAAAAGTATTTGTGGACTTGACTTGTTTGAGAAAAACCAGGCTGAACCTTGTCTTTCCAAAAAGGCCAGAAGCAGCCTCAGGATGCCAGAATCACAAAAGCAACATTCTTCTCACTATTTATATAGTGCCATTTTTAAGCAGAATGAGAGGAGAAAATATTTAGAACAGACATGGTTTAATTGCTGACAGATCTCATCAGTAACAATAAAAATTAACCATTTAGCTACAAACTCCCTGCAAAGTTTTTTTTTGCCTTGCTTTTACAGCAGGTCACTGTATTCAGCAAACAAGGTAACAGCTTGTTGTCAATGGGCACAACAAAGAAAAGAGAAAAAAGAGGAGATGGCAATTAGCAGCAGTAAAAGATTCATTCAAAAACCAACCAAGAGCCAGTTCTAAGTAGTCAGCCAGGAACAATGCAGGAAGAATGTACTTAGGGTGATTTCACACCAAAAGACCCAAACCAGATTCCTAAGTGTAGCAGTGAGCACTGAATTCCTTTGCTAAATTTCCTCTGCTGAGGCACAAGGCATCTTAACAGATGTAAAAAAAAAAGCCTGATTTTGGTTCATCAGTCATATCTGTGAAACAAATACTGCTCAATGATACACTGAAGAATTCCTTCTCTATCCAAAAATCCACTTATCTTCCAAATCTAAGTGCTACAGAAGACAAATTTCCTAGCAAAAACCACAACATATTCAGGCCCTGTTAACTTCAGACAGTATCTGTTTTCTGTGTTAGTAATTACACAGGAGTAAACAAATCAACTCTCAAAGCATTCAGCCTTTTGATGTAACAAAAGATCAGTTCATACATTTTATTGGCATATATTCAGCGTAGGTCTCTGCATGGCCCATTTCTTCTTCATCTTCTTCCTCAGGTTCCTCCTCCTCTTTTACTGCTGGCACTTTCTAGAATAGAGAAACACCTGTGTTAGTCAAACAGCACATTGTTCCTGTTCTCCTGGAAATCAACAGGAGAAAGGAAATGAGGACAAACTTGCATTTCAATGTTTAAACACGTGTAGGAGACAAAGCAGTGAATCACTGGGGAAACTACACACAAATGGACATTTCTTACTCTCTGAACAACCCTCTAAAGACACAAAGTCAGGGAACTTCCTCTTCCTTGCAAGATCAAGTACTCCAAACTCACATAAGCAGAATTCAGAAGAAATTCTTCTTACAGCATATTAAAACCAGACTTAAAGAAAATTGCCTTGAAAACATGACAGCTCTAATGTTCAAGTACTCCCCTGGAGTCTCCTGCAGTTCCATGACATAATTTCACAACTTCATTGTTAAATAGTTCTGTCCAGTATTCTCTGAAACCTGACAGTTACCCATTTACTGTGACCCTGATCAATATAAACATATAAATATTTGTAAAGCCCTCAACAGATGAAAAAATCAAACCTTTTCCACAACTAATAATGTTTAATGCAAAAGAAGTGATCTGAAAAACCCCTTCTGCACGGCAGTCACTGAGGAGCAGAGCTCTTCCCAAACACCAGCCTGAGCCTGGCCAGCAGTGAAGATGCCCAAACTCAAGTGTTTACAGCACCAGAATGTAATTTTATTACGTTTAGAAAATTGAATGATACTCAGTTTACATCTTCCATTTGACTGCCCAGAAGGAGAGCCATGCTAAGGGGAAGCCTTTCAGTTTCCTCATTGCTAGTGATTTTAGAAGGAAATGTTTTAAGCCAGAGGAAATGCTTATCACCTTTAATCAGAGCCACACCAGCTTCTGCAAAGGGCATTAATTTCTTGAAATTGTCATTTACTGTCCAAGTCTGCTCTGCACAGCTGTTAACTTCACTCATCTAACCAAGTTTCATCTTGTGGAGCAACTGACCTTTTGAACAAACAGATGCACTTGACAGTTCCACCACACACGGGACAAGCATGAGTAACTCCTGAAACTGGCCACAACTGCTCATGGCCAGCAACACATTGGTTTGACAAATGAATCCTTTGTGCCACTTACCACAGTCGGTGAAAAACTTCTCATTTTAATGTCATTTATCCATATTCTTGCTACCTCTTTTGTGGAAGCCTCCTTCTTCACTGCACCATTGCTTAGGTCAGCTGCAAAAGAAGAGCTGTGGTTTACAAAATTCCCTCCAAACATCAACTCAGATTAACTCAGTGCTGCTCTGTTAATGAGCTGGAAGAGAAGTTTAAAGTATCCAGGAGCACAACGATGCTTCAAGAACGAATTTGTAAAAGGATCCTTTAAGAAGATCATTTATTAACCTTCCTGTCTTCAGTCACATCTGCAAGGAACTAGGAATAGAGCTCAGTACACAACGAAAATCATTTGCATAAGGATGGATCCAAAATATTGAAAGCAGCTGTCAAGCTTCCATCATATTAATGCATGTAATAAACTTTGCATAATTGCCCCTAAAAACAATTAGGGCACTTGCACAAATAAATGTTTTCCTCAAAGACACTGCATAATTTAACTTCTTAATATTTTCCCATCTAGAACTCCTGCTGCCTGAATTATATGAAAAGACCATTTTCCTTTCAAGAGCTTTTTTTTTCCTACAAGTAATTGTCATTTTTTAAAATAAACATGAGGAAAGATCCAGAGACACAGGAACACAAATAAGGTTAGGAATGCAGTTCTAGAAGTTGCAGGTCTCCTTTTCACCTTCAACAGAAGCTACAGATTGAATTGTTTCCTGCAGCTGTGCCACCCTAACAGCTACTGTGTGTTGGTGTCACCTATTCTGTGCCTCTCTGAGTTTTCACTTAATAATTTCACTGACTTATCCACTTCTGCTTTCTCCCCTCCTCTTCCTCACCTCCTTTCCTCCCTGCCCCAACTTCAGTTCATGTCCCAACTTGGCTTTTGGCAACCACTCCCTAAGAGAAAACAATGACACAAGGAGGGACATTCTGCTTTTTGCTTCAGTTCTAACAGACAGCTCCTGCACTGCACTCTTTGTCTGCATATGGAAAAATAGGTTATGCCAACCACACCTATAAAATCAGCAAAGCTTGTTTCAGAGACAATGAAAATAACAGAAATCCAGAAAATGCCTGTGTATCTTTCAGGAAAAAAAAAAAAAAAAGGCAGCAATAAAGTATTTTCAAACTGAACTGGTCTAATCTTAACCTCATGCTAAAATCAGGGCAACTTGAAAGAGTTAAAGTTTCACACACATGCAGCTTTTAACCACATGTCAGAAATAACATACAAGGAAAAATTATGGAAGGAATCACAAAATGAAGATCTGGAGTGTGATCACAAAGTACTTGTGGCATTTAACTTACTGCAGTATTTCAGAAGTAACATGAAAATAAACAGCAAGTTTTTAGGACCTAATTTCTTAAACAATAGATCTGATGCCTCCAATGAAACAAAGGGACAAATTTTCCTTTTGCAGGAGACACTTCACACAAACACCTTATGTGCTACAAGTCCAGTTTGGAAGATGCTAAATAGGAAAAAATACTGGTTTGTTGTAGTTCCAAGTACACAATGGAATAGGAACTGGTGGAGACTCCAGTAACGTAGCTAATAGACTTCAGTAACGTTCACAAATTCATTTTATCAATTAATCTGTCATTTTCCTCATTCCACGCAGTAAATCAAGAGTTTAATTTTTTAAACTCTTATTTCTTACTACTTCACCCTGAATTCTAACACTACTACAGTTAGAATGAAATTTACCAGCTTTCCTGAACCACTTCACTTCACCAGGATATCGTACCAAGCCACGAAAACCCGCGACGTGCCGAGATCATTATTTCATTATTTCCCTAACACACCGTAATTACAAAGCAACAAAACTCACTGGCTGCTGTTGCTACCGGTTGGGCAATATTAGGAGGTGGCTTCAACTTCATGAGTTCATTCAGGCTGTTGTTCTTGAGCAGATCTTTGAGCTGGATCTGGTCCTTGGAAGGCGCGGTGGTCAGGGCGGTGCGAACTGCTGGTGCTGCCACCGAGGGCCGGGTGGTTGTGCTGGTCTGGATGATCTTTGCTACAGTGATCGTCTGCCTCGAGGTGGTGACAGGCGTCGTTTTTGTCACCACTATTGTCGTCCCCAGGGTTGGAAGCTGATTGATTTGATTCAGCACAAAGGTGGTGGTGGATGGTGGTTGCTGGCAACAAAGAAGCAGGGGAGTTTTTTCAGGAAAACGGTCAAGAAGGAAAGAGCAAGCTTTTATTTGGGCTTCATTTAGCACCAGTTTTTAAAAGACACTTGCAGTAAGAAATGTCTGCAAAAAACAGGCTGGAGACGCCAGAGTAATAATTATCTCGTGCTGCAACAGTCTGAGCAAAAAGTATCTCTCAATACATTGTACGGATTTCAGAATGTTATTTTTAGGTTTTATTTTACCCTAAGGAAAAGGAAATAAAATGAAAAATTCATCACCCAGGTACAAGATACAAGCACTACAGCTTCCCCCATATCTGATAAAGCCAGTCCAACCCACTGGTGGCCAAGGCTCAGCCAGTCAGTGTCACTGGCAGTGCCTGTGAGAAGGTATTTGTTTAACAACAGGCAAAAACTGTTACACAATCAGCAGCTGGGATGGAGGAGTGAGAATCTGTGAGAAAACCCTGCAGACAGACAACCAAGGTCAGTGAAGGAAGAGGAGGAGGTGCCCCAGGTCTAGGGGACTCCCCTCCAGCCCTTGGAGGACCATGGATGCTAGCAGTGAAGCTGAGGACAAAGGAAGGAGTGGGGAGGAAGGTATTTTTAGATTTGTTCTTATTTCTCATTTTCCTTCTCCACTGTTAACTGGCAATGAATTAATTTCCTCGAGTTGAGTCTGGTTTGCCCATGACAAATTGCTGATCTCCCTGTCCTTATCTCAACCCAGGAGCCTTTCACCATCATCTTCAGCCTCTGTGCAGCTGAGGTGGAGGAGTGAGAAAGCAGCTCAGTGGGCACCTGGTGCCCAGCCCAAACCAAGCCCCCTCCCCACCTAAACCCTGGGGCACCAGGTCTTACCCGAACATTTAACAAGGCTGGAGTAGACACAGGCTCTGGCTCTTGTTTCACAGCAGCTGCAGCCTCAGTCTCCAGGCCCAGTTCTAAAGCACTAAGTGGTACTGACTGCACAGGGGAAGAAAGCAAACGAGTCAGCAGGAATAAAACCTTAAGGCTTTTGTTCCCAGTCTGTGCCTGAAGTGGCTACACTCTGGCAGAGTGAAGGCCATCACGGAGCTCAAACATGCTATTTCATTACACTTTTAATGCACTGTACTGTAGAGCAGCTAGACCCCAATGACATGAGAGTTCTCCATGGATACCTGACATTATGTCCCCATGTCACAGCCAGAATGAAGCATACTTCTGTCTGTACTGACCTCAAGTGTTTCAGATTGCTTTTTTTTGTATAGAAGTTTAAAATTAATTCCCAAGTCATTTTCCAATCTCGGTACTATGAAGCAAGAAACTTGAGAGAACTCTACATGATTCAACAATTTCCTATGGACATCATCCCCTTTAACCCCCCATCCCAGCAAACTCAAGCTCTCTCTAACAACCCCATGTTCTTGTTTTAACCTGCTGAACAGCTGGAGTTGGTGCTGGATTTGCAAGAACCACATCTGGAGAGTCAATATCAAAGAGATCATTTGGACTGATTCCACTCTCACTCAAAGCAGCAAGCAACAGATCTTGTCCTGGCTCCACCATCTCTGAAAAAAAAAAAAAGAAATGGAACTGTAAATACAAGTACATTTAATTCTGATTTATTTTTTGCCCACACACAACTCCAGCTCCTGGATTTAAGGGCATTCACAGTGCAGTCTCTAGTACACACAGTTTCACTTTCTAGATTTGCTCTGGTTCTTTTGTTTATTTGTAGGCTTTCCAACATACCCACCACATTTAAAAGCAGGGAGAATTAAACAGCTCACTACACAAAATGCTATCACACCCTTAAACTCAAGACACCTTTCCTAATCTTTGAGGCACTACATTTTCAAGCATTACAAGGAACTCCAAGAGCAGAAATGGTGAGACCATGTTATGCTAATGATCTGTCTTTGTCGGTGAAGCAACTGCACGAGGGAAGCACAATTAAAACTCATTTACTTTATCTTGGAACAAGTTAGTGATAAAGAGCTTATAAGGAAAGCTTTAATTTCTTGCCTGCCCTTACATTAGGTTACATCCATTCACTGGAGAAATTTTGTTTTGCATATGGAGAGAACAAATGTGCCACTATTATAGTATGGAGCTGCTTATTAAATAGGACACTAACATCAGGTCACGGACTCCTTTATGTGTAGGACAAGCAAAACTCATTTCAAAAAGCTATTCTAGACCATATAAAAACTTATTAAAAAGCCAAATACTACATATTTAAAGATGAAGAGAGAAGATAACACGTTTCACTTGCTTAAGAAGGAAACCCATCTGCCCTCGTATTAAGATAAAAATTAAATGATTCCACTGAACTTGAGCTGTTGCTTATAAAGTCTAAAATACACCTCAGGCAGATCTTAATTTCACTTACCCTCCACAGCCCTTAACACCCACTGGGAACAAAACAATGAAACCCCACGAAGCCAAACACCTACTCTAAAGCAGGCAGGAGGACACAATTCTTTGGTGGCATTTGAGATGTTCATTCACAAGACTCCAAAACAGCATTGCCTGGCTCATCCCTTCTACACGCACGGCTAAGCCACATCCAGCTGCCTGGTCACACATATTCCTCAGCACATTTAGCAGAACAGGTAATTCTTGTAATAAGCTAAGCCTCAGGCACTCAGTTCTTACTCTTCCCAGTTTTGGTCTGTGCAAGAGCAGACAGAAAGAAACCTTTTGGTCGTACTGAGACGGTGGCACCAGCACAAGTGCAAGCTACAGGGAACAAGGGGAAGATACATTTAAAGGCATCAAAGATTTGAAGATGCTCCAAACAATGGCAAAGCAACAATTGGTGGGACTTTTACTGAGCACACAGCCCCATCAAACACCACCTGCCTGTCAGAACCAGACTCTTCTTTCTTAAAGGCATTTGAGGTGACCAAATAAATTGGCAGAATGGCCTGGTTTGTTACTATGAGGTACAGAAAATATTAAGAAGTATTAAGTAATCTAGCAGATTTAACTGATGTGGCAGCACCATTAAAGGATGTCACCAGCCACCAGCCTGTCCCCCAGAACCCTGAATGGGTCAACAAAAGTGGTAAGAGCTGACTTTTAGTTTCACCTTTCATTCCAGAAAGGTTGTGCTTCCTCTCTCAAAAAAAGGGGACTATATATTAATAACTATTATAATTAATATAATTAATATTAATTAGGTAAGATAAATAGTTAATTTTCATCAGACTAAAATCTTAAGTGACCACCACACCTAAGTTTAGAAGCTTGCAGCATTGTTTACTAACTAGAAACAAGGTGAGGGGAGGAAGGTTTAAGTCTCCAGATGAAATTTTTGCTTCTCAGTGCTTTTGGTGTTCAGAACTTGAGAGCAGCTACTGAAGATGAGTTTCTCTATAGAAGGGGAATGACCACAGGTCACCCCATCAAACAGCTCCAAAACATTTTAAAATCATAACTTTGCACGCACTTTGGAAAGAGGCACGAGCACCTTTCCACACAGGGCAACACCTTGGCTCAAAGGACAAATAAATGTCTAAATGTCCAAATGTACAATGGCAAAAGCCATCAGTAAATGTATTCTGCAGTCTGCGTGGAGCTGTGATCACCCCACAGCTGAGCAAAGATGTGACTAAAACTTGGTTGGCAGTCAAGGGACTGGACTGAACAGAGGCACAAAAAGGCAGAAGTTTGGGGCTTTTCACTTCACAGAACGAAGAGAAAACGAAAAGCCTCAAGAACTTCTAGTCTGCTCTCACAGTATAGGAAGGAAAGGCCTTTCTATGAAATTGAGACTCAAAGCAAAACCAAGGCTAGAAGAAAAACCCACACCAACACCACAGAAACACATCCACAACGGCGTCACACCCATCGCTTCTGTTTCAAGTCCAGTTTAACACATCCACGATGCTGCTGACCTCTCTCTACACGTCTAACCTTTAAAAACACCGTGGCTGGTATCTTGCAAGTTTCACAGTTGAGAAAAAAACCCCAATTCATAGCAGTAATGCTTTAGTTGCTCATTTCAAAGTTTTCAGGAGATGAGTGGTGATAGAAACCAGCAAAGCAATTCCTACAATTTCAGAGTAAATATCTCCAGTTTAGAAACATTCTTTTCTAGTGGGGCTGTTTTCATGTAAGAAATCCCCCAGCTGCAGCCAGCTCCTGATATCCCAAATTTTAAGTCTTTAAACATTCACGGTTGCTCACAACCCAGCAAAAAGCTCAGTAAAACAACAGCAATTGTTTGTCTGTCAGTTGGGACAATGAAAGTTTGACTAGTTTCACTTATTTTGTTTCTGTACAGTAGGAACAAAGCCGCATTGTTTGGAACAAAAGGAATTCTGAACTTCTAGAATTTTTACATTACCAAGTCACTGAATATTTAACACCAATTTTAGGCTTTGTGCAACTTCCTAGTACCAAAGCTGCCCACCCTTCCCATTATAATTTAGCAGGGAAATTAAATGAGGAAGAAAAAAAAAACAAAAAGCACAAAAGAAGCTGCATTGTGATCACTTATTTTATTTTCTGTAGCACATGCTGGTTCAGCTTCAAACATTATCAGGCTGAAGCAGCCCCATAATCTTGCAAGGTAGGAGGCTCCTCAGTTAACACAAGTGAAAGTGACTTTATCAAGCTCTGCAGCTCAGCCTTGGCAATACTATATAAGGACCTGTTTGCCACATCTTCAAAATCTCCCAAAGAAAATACTTATTAAAAAGTTGTGAATATTACAAGCTGTTCCCTGAGCATTTCATCACTGGAGGAACTGTTTTGAGCATGTAGAATCTTGCAGATAAGACTGTCTATGTTTAGTGAGGTAGTCCAATGTCACTGAGCAGGAATCAGCCTATTAAATAAAACTAAAAAAAAAAAAAATGTATTTGTGAAATTTCCACAGTAGTAGTGTCTTAATCTTTATTTGTATTAAGAAAAAACAAACTGCTGCTATTTCAAGAAGGGCCACCAAACATCACTGTAAGGTGCTCTCCTGGTGAAGAACACAGCTGAAAACTTTGACAAAGAGATGGTTCTGTGATCAGTGCACATTATGTAAATAATTCCTGATTTAAAGATACAAAACCAGAATGCCATGTTTAATATCATGTCATGTATCCATGCCAACCTGGCTCTCTCTCTCCTTCCATTTTAGCTTTGGTACAAAGAAACAAAACAAAACAAAAAAAAAAAGAAAAATGATTCTAAAACACATGTCGAGCAACCTGCTCCATTTCCCCTGAGAGAGAGAGAATGGTAAAATCCCCAACAATGAAAAAAAAGCCTTTTGATTTTCAGGTCTGTGAGTTACACACTGTAACACTGCATGCCTGAAGTGCTTATTTAAAAACCAGAATCAATGACAGTACCATGAGCTGCTCCAAAGCAAACATCACAATCAAGCAGGCACTGCTATTCCCAAGCCCTCCAGACACCTGGGTGTTAATTCTTGGCCACTTCTGTTGTTTTATCCAGCAACTTTTGTTCTTTTCACTGGAAACGTTTATCCCACTGCCTTTTTGAGGAATACCTGTCACCTGAGCCGTGCTGGAAGCCATTTCTAACATCACACAAATCCTGGAGTTGTAGAGACAAGACAGCTTTGCCCTGCAAATTTCTCTGCCTGGCTAACCCATGAGTTATTAGTGACCTGAAAATTTCACATCTCCCTGTGCAGCCTCTTCAGGGCCGCTGAGCCCCATCCCACCCAACAGGATTCTCTGGATATCCACGTGCCTTGTGCTCATTTCACAGCTTTTGCCTCCAGAAGGCAACCTGGGTAACTGTAAAACAACCCTCAACCAACTCCTTCTGGTCCTCCCCAAGTCACCACCCAATCAAAGAGCAAAACCCCAATTAATGACCTCACTCATCCTGCCATGCCTCCACCTCAAGGCTGCCAGTTCAGTTTGGGTTTACACGTACAAAGGTGTTCTCACAAAAATTTAACTCCAATCTTGGAAAAATCACCCCCATTTCTCTAAGGCTGGTTTCCACTCAGACATCAAAGCTTTCAAGGACACGAGGGACACTTCAGGGCACTGTGGGGGTCAGCTCTGCCTCAATGCCTGTTCCACAGAATTGACAACTGCCATGCTACACACTTTGCAAATGTGAAACTCAGAAGTTTCGAAAATATTAAAAGCCTTAACAATGCAATAATTTGGTATGAAAACAGCTCTCAGACTAAAAGGCTGGAGCTGGTAATTTGGCCAGTAGTGGAAGTTTTTAAGAAGTAAAAACTCCAAAGAAATAAAAGCAGCATGTGAGCACCAGGACGCACAGTTTCAGCCCGGGAGGCAGTCCCAGGAGTGGCTCAAAGCACCATGACCTGCTCCAAGGGCTTTCAGAGCAGTTCTCAGCCACTTCTGAAACCAAAGTATAGTCTGGACAAAAAGACACACTGCCCACATTTTATTTCTAAATATTAAGCCTGCACACAAATATAACATGTGGTGGCTGTGAGGCAGATACAGAATACCAATTCAAATGTCACGCTGTTACACAATTTCAATTCTTGCTTTACAACATCAACGACAGATTTTCAATTTGGGGGGGAGGGCAGCTTACAAAACATTAATGGATGTTTTTAAATCATTTTAATCCAGACACAACCTTGGTAGTCTAAAGCCAAGTAGCCTACCACTGAGTTAATTCCTAACTTTACGCTGTGTCGTTTGATCACACTAATTTTTATTTTTTTTTACTTACTCTGGAGTTACCTAATACATCAATTCAAGGTTTAGTTTTTTTTTTTAAGCGTTTACTCATTTTGCCTTATCTCTAACTGGTATCAAACATACGAGTACCTGAAAAAAAAAAAAAAAGTACAAGAGCTCTAATTTATGCTCTCAAATGAAGGGTGGAACCCGTACAGCTAAAAAAAATAAAAAAAAAGCCAAAAAAAAAAAAAAAAAAAAGAAAAAAGAAAAAGAAGAAGAAAAACCCAAAAGGCCTCTTCCCCATGGGACTGTAGGGGCATTTCTACGTTAAACTATTACTCACCCTAGCAACCTGTGTTTGAGGTGCGTTCGTTAGGAGTCCCTGGACTTTGAGGCCGCGTCCGTGGCCGCGGTTCAGCTCCCCGGGAGCAGCGGGGCCCCGGAGGGCTGGGCCGGGCGGGGGAGCCCCCGGGGGAGGCGAGGGGAGAGCCGGGGGTCGGCGGCTCCTGCCCCGCCACCTTCCCACCAACACGTGTTCCCGACATAAACTTCCGGGTTGGGCCACAATCGGCTGCGTAATCCCGTCCCATGCGCGACTTTTTTGTTCCCAGACCTTCACCTCTTTTAAAGATCCCCTTCAACAGCACCGCGATCCCGGGGAAGGGCGGGAGGGCTCCGTCTCACGGCGCCTTTCGGAGCCGCTCCGGCACCATAAATCAAACACCCCCATCCCCCCCCCCACCCCGCCTCGTCTCTCCCATTTCAAACCTCAACAATCGGCAGC
>VXBN01011429.1:228136-242015 GCA_013397395.1 Sinosuthora webbiana
CCTGCCGCATCCAGCCCTTTAAACATGGCGCAGGCCGCGGCGGCCGGGCGATGACCGCGGGCGGCAGCGCCGGACATGGCTCAGGCGCCGATCTTACCCCGTTGCTCCTAGGGAAGAACATGCCCAAGACCAGGGCTGGCGGCGTGGAGAAGGCAAGCCCCGAGAGCGCTGAGAGGAAGGGCTCCGGTCGCCCCCGGGCCGGCGGGGTAAGCAGTGCCCAGAGCGGGGCGGGCGGCTCCCGGGGGTCTGCCGTGCCCTCCGGTTCCCCCCGGTGTGGGCGGGCCGGTGCGCGGGCTGCCCCGGGGAGTCGCGGGGCCCGGGCCTCCCGGGGCCCTCAAATCATTCAGAAACCGCTTAACTTTAAGGACACTCGGATTATCCCCGTGTTTTTCTGTGCCCTACCGCAGACAGGCCCTAAGCTCGGCGTTCCCTCCGTGCCATCTTCCCCGTCCTGTAGTTCTGTCACAGGCAGCTGGCCGGAGGCTGCTTGTCTCTTTGCATTTAACTCCCAATGGAGATAATTGCGGCTATTGCATCAAATCCCGGAGCCCCCCAGCAGCCTTTCGTGTGTTTTGCTGTGCTGAGAAAACCTCTGCTCTCCGGGGTCTCAAGCCTGGCACAGACAAAGACGTGGCAGCGGCGACTGGGTTGCGCCAAGAGCGCAGCAGGCAGGGAGCTGGGAATGAAGGGAGGAAGCTGTGCTGGAAAAATAGTTGTTCGTTTCCTGTTCGTGATGTATTCAAAGCCTGAAGGCTCAGCTGGCAGGTGGACTGCTTTGGGCTTTCTCCCAAAATGTTCGTATTTAAACTCATTACAAAATCTTGAGGACTTTGAAGCTCAGGGTTCGTTGCTTGCAATTGTTAAAATGGAGTGTTGTCATAGTTTTTCATGCTTTGAAGCCTCGGGTTTTTAATAAGCAAGTTTTGCCTTTCATAGGCCTTTCAGAAATATTGGAGGTCAGGGAGTGTCCATCTGATTTGCCTTTTCTCAGGCTGATCCATCGTAATCTCAGTCCTTAGTAAAGTTTATTTGTGGACTAAGATTTGAGCCTTTAACTGGTCTGATTTTGTGTGAATTACGTACATAGGAAGTTGGTTATTCATGACGACGTTAATTATTAAAATCATCCTATCTGTTCTATTGTGTACTTTGTTTACTTTTTCAGTGTCTGTGACTGAAATACTAAGGTATTTGTTTAGTCAGCTATATTTGAGCTATCTTTTTTTAACTCCTGGGACCCTTTGTTCCTTGCTTTTCTAAAAAAAAAAAAAATGCATGCATATTTTTGTT
The DNA here is from genome assembly GCA_013397395.1 of Sinosuthora webbiana. Lineage (NCBI taxonomy): Eukaryota > Metazoa > Chordata > Aves > Passeriformes > Sylviidae > Sinosuthora > Sinosuthora webbiana. Next base: position 229,427 of record VXBN01011429.1, read on the forward strand.
GTTTGAACTGGCTTGCCATGTCTGAAAATGGCTTTTGGTCGAGTCAAACGATAGCCAAGAAAAACTCATTCTGCCCAAGCTGCATCTGTTTGTCCAGACACTGAGACTGGAATCTGTGTGCCTGCCATACCCTGCACAGGCAAACACAGCCAGGTGGCAGGAGACTAACAGCAAAGGTGACAGGGCTCCACTAATCTTTGCTAAATTTGACACTGCTCCCTGTTGGCATCTTGGAGCCTGTGCCAGTGACCAAACCCCAGGCTCTGTGCTGTCTGGCCATGCCAGAGGGGTTTGCCATTTTCCTCACTGGGCTTTGTGTAGAGTGTTTAATGGGCTTTTTTGCCATAAACAACTTTTACACTTTATTTCTGTATAATGGATAAAAAAGATAGCACTGTTTATCCCCCATGCTTTGCTGAGAGGTGTCACTCAAGGTAGGCTGTAAAACTGAGTCCTCTGCTGCTCAGCTGAGCACATAATTTGCTGCAGCAACATTTGACACCTCCTGAGAGTAGCTGGGTAGCTCATACCTCTCTGGCTGTGAGAGCTCTGTGCTGGGCCTGGGCAATTTCTGCTGCCTTATTCATATTTTTTTTGGCTTGTGCTCTTTGAGGCCGCCTTCCTCCCCAGGAGCTCAGGCTTGGGTTTTTTTTTTTAGCACCAAAGTTCATACTGTGAAGCGCAAGGGTGGAGGCTGGAGTTAGCTCTGACTGCCCCATCCTGCCACATTTTATGTGAAAGCTCTCTCAGACCGAGAGCTTGCATTAGTTAAGTTCTCAGAGTGCTCAGCACTGTTCTGTTTTCACTTAGAAATCACAATCTCAGTGAGGGTGATGCTTCAAACAGTGTAATTTGCATCAGCACAATCACCTGTCAGCCCTGGTTGCTGCAGACTTTTGTGGATGCCAACTTGGGGTTCCCGGAATCTCTGAACTGATTTATTTTGTGTGGGTCTGTTTTAGGAGAATGTGTTTATTGGTCAATCCAAAATCTACAGCTACCTGAATCCCAACAAAGCTCCTGGTGCTCGCCCCCCGCTTCAAGAGGAAAACTCTGTCATGTATCACGAGGTGAAATGTCAGGGCAAAACACTAAAGGAAACCTACAGGAAAGGAGCTGGTAAGATTGAGCTTTGGGTTGCTTGTCTTGGTGAATGTGCTCCCACTGCCCCCAGTTCTAACGTTTTCATCAAGAAATAAAAACAGTGAGGAGGAGCCCAAATTTACCAGGCTTCAGTGTAGTGACTAGAAATGGGAATGTTCCCTAAGTTTATGAAGGGGAAGACTCATCTGGCTTGTGTTTAAGGGTGCATTTAACAGCCTTGGTGATTTGTCAAAGCACTTTGATGCAAGCAGATATTTTAAGTCCCATTTGATGCAGGGAGTGTCAGGCTTTCTGGAAACTTGGGGCCTCTAGTTCCTAATTTGGCTCCCCAGTTTTGACAAGGAAGTGAAGGTGGCTTTAGCTTGTCCCACTGCTGAGGCCTTGCAGCTGCGCTTCTTTCCTCCAGTGAGACTGAAACATCTGCCTCAGCAGATGGGGCTGCTAAACCTGATGATTTACTCTACAGAAAAACGTTATTCAGCTTTAAACCCCACTCACCCCCCTCTGAGCCTGTTGTCTGAGGAGGAGGATGTGGTTGTATTGGGGTAGGATGCAAAGAAAACCAAGTGAATGTTGGTTGTGGGGAGTGAAGATTTCTTGTCAGCCCTTAAGCTCCCATGGATTTAGCCTGGGTGGCATTGCCCACTTGGTGCCCACAAGCTCTGCAGTGCAGGGTCACTGCTGTCCTTTCTCTCTCACTTGACAGAACTATAAACACTGGAATTCATGTAAAGCACTCGGGTGTAGGTGGCCCTAAGTTCAGAGCCTTACTCCATTTCCTTGTCGCCAGGAAAAAAGAATGGTGGCAAAACAGTCGAAGGTGCTGTGAAACCAGAAGAGCAGAAGGATAAGGAAGGTGGGTGCAATCCTTCGGTGCCCTCCTCTGATCAAAACCAAGGAACTGTGGAATCCCAGAAGACCCCCCTGCCTGCAGACTGTGCTGAGGAGGCCAATGCAAAGCCAGCTCAGAAGAAGATGGTTAAAGCAAAACGAGGACCAAGGAAAAAGTAAGTGTCCTGTGGAATTGTGAAAGGACAGCTCTTTGTTTTCTCAAGAATATCATGCTTTAAAAGCCCTAAAATAACATCCAGATACCTACTTTGCAGAGGACTTGTTTGTCTTGAAAGCAAGCTTAATGTGTTCTATTGTTCTATCGCAAGTGAAATATTTGCTGGTCACCTATGGAAAAAAAAAAAGAAATTAACGAGCCATTAAAACCTACTTTCCTGTGGACAAACGGGAATGTGTCTTGTCAGAAACAACATTTGGAGGCTTCCTGGCTGAGCTGATACTGTTTCTCATGGTATCATAGAAATGTGAACTAACATTAATGAATTCCTTGCCGAGCAGTTTTCGTGACCTAAATTTTCCAGTGCCTTCTGGCAGGGCACACAGGGGGCCCCAGACTTGTAATGTGACCTTCAGTTGATCTCCAACGACATCTCACTTTTATTGTTCAAGAATTAGCACTGGAGTAATGGAAATAGAGTGGAGAAGAAAAGGGGATGTAGCTGTGGCTTGAAGCTAAGAGTACTGATAAAAACCACTGATTCATATTGATCACCTTTCAGCTTCCCAAGGTCAAATCAAAATTTCTTGCACATACCTTTGCTCTAGAGGTGTAACTTAACAAAGAGTCTGAAATGTGTGTGTGTGTTTCTTTTTCTTACTCCTTAGAACACAAGGAAGAGCACCCAACCGAAAAGTGACAGATTATTACCCAGTCAGAAGAAGCTCCAGGAAGAGCAAATCTGAATTGGAGGTAGTGCTTCTTGTTAAAATGACATTACTTATAACGTGTCTGATCAGCTGAAAATTTGGGGAAGTTTATAACTATCTGTGAATGGTTTCCATTCCAAATGCAGATAACGTTGTGCACTTGAAGTATTGTTAAGAACATGCTTAAAATTTGGAAGTGCTGGTCCATTTTAGAACAGAATCTAGCTGCTTATGTATTTTGGGGGCAGGAATCTGTCATTCTGCCATTCAGTTTGCTGGAAATAGGAGATGGTCTGGAACAATGGGTGTCATTGGTGGGTAATTTCCTTCCAGCTCTAGAATAAGCTACAAAAGCTATCAACAATGTTGTGCTTTTGTTTATTCTGCAGACTGAGGAAAGGAGGAAAATAGATGAGCTGATTACAAGTGGGAAAGAAGAAGGAATGAAGGTAACTGCAGTGCCAACCTAAGTAGTCCTGTAGTGTTTATTATACAGTATCTTGATGTTAATCTATTTAAACAGAGATTAGCAGAACTCAGTCTCAGGACCCTGTGATTGATTAAAATGCAGGAAAACTGGAACACACAGTCCTTCCTTTTGAGTGAGCAGTGTTGGTCTCTGAAGGAGATGTATGTGCACCCTCTGTTTTAAATACTGAGGAGGCTTTAAGGTCTTTACAGAACTCCACTCCTAAGTTCTTTGACTGGAAAACTTTGTGTCCAGCTACCCAGTAACTCAGAGTGTGTCCCAGACTCATCCTGCATTTCTTCCACAGTGCCATGCATTGTGCTTCCACAGCTTTGTCTGCACTACACACAAATTCCCTTTTGCAGCATTTTTTTAATGACAAATCATTTCCTAGTAATCAGCATATCTGCCACGATGTAAATCAGCTGGGAAACGAGAAAGTGTTTTCTCTTCAACTCAACAGATTGATTACATCGATGGCAAAGGGAGAGGAGTAATTGCTACTAAACATTTTAATCGAGGAGAATTTGTGGTTGAGTATCATGGGGATCTCATCGAGATCACTGATGCCAAGAAACGAGAGGCTGTGTATGCTCAAGACCCATCCACAGGCTGCTACATGTACTATTTCCAGTACCTCAGCAAAACCTACTGGTAAGCTCAAGTTTCCATTGGTAGAGGCTTTGAATGCTGCTAATTCTTTTCTTGTTTTCATGCAAATTGTTTTGTTTTTAATGGGAACTGTGAATTATGAAATCTTTTGGAGCACTGATCCCTGGTCTGTCTTAGAGTGTCCCATATTCAGGGCTATGAGGAATTGTAGGTGACTCAAAGCCCTGTTCTTTGAAGTACAGCACAAACTATGTGGAGAGTTGCATCTGCTTGGATGAGGCTTGTAGTTCTGCAGTGGTCCTCTGCCTAAATTTATCCTCTTGTAAAATGAGCTCCTTTATCTGATTGCAAGGAGTTGGTTCGGAAAGCAGGATGGGCAGACTCCCTGGAAGAGAAACATTTCTTTCAGCTTTGACTGGGCGTCCTTGTTTCTCCAGTCTCTGACACCCACTTCAGTCCAAGCTTTATAATTTGTTTCACATCTGGATTCTGCTGTTCCTGGAACCAGGCAGCTCAAACACTCCAAAGGTTTTGGCAAAATCTCCCAGAGCTGTTTCAGTTTCCCTGCCTTGCCATATTATGGCTGTCTATTTAATCATGGTTGTTCTGTGATGTAACGTGATAATCCGTTTCTCCTCAATTTTTCAAGACTCATGTGGATTCCTCCTTCTTTGATTTGCACTTTGGGCTTTGTCCACAGCCGTGCCCCTGTCCCAGGAGCAATCCCGTGTTCTGTTCTTGCTCTTTCAGTGTCGATGCTACGAAGGAAACGAATCGTCTGGGAAGGCTCATTAATCACAGCAAGTGTGGCAACTGTCAGACCAAGCTCCACGACATCGATGGCGTGCCTCATCTCATCCTCATCGCTTCCAGGGACATTAAGGCAGGTGAAGAACTGTTGTACGACTATGGAGACAGAAGCAAAGCTTCCATTGAAGCTCACCCGTGGCTGAAACACTAATTCATCTTCCTTGTTTTGGGGTTTTTGGTTTTGGACTGAGTGTTCTACAAGGAGTCAGTGAATTTGGTTTTTTTTTGTTTGTTTTCCTGCCCTCACTTCCCTCAGCTTTCTTAGCGGACTGCTTATGGTCTTCCGAGCTCCTTAAAAACTGCCTTTTTGCTTTGCAGTATTTAAATACCTAGTACAGTTTTCCAGGCAGGCTTGAATAATTGATCTTAGATTGCCAAAAACCTTTATATCATAAAAGGAAAAGCCCTCCTTTAAAATTTGAATGCTTCTGCATAGTGCCCAGTGCCACTTGAGCAGTGAAAGACTTGCACAGAAACTTAATCACTGGCCTTGTGCTTCTGCTTTTGCAAGGAAATCTCACGCTCCACTTTGGGGTGCTGAACTCGGCTTTATGACAGAAGTACTGCTGTATTCTGACTTGGTCATCCAGTGGCTTGACTGCCTGTCAGGCTGCTTTCACAGCCCAGTGCTGGCAGGCTTCTCTGAGATGGATGCTATTGCCATTCTCAAATAATTTGTGGTAGGAATCCAATTTCTCCTGTGTCGTAGGTTCTGTTGGCAGTGAACTTCAAATGCACTGGCACTGAGGGAGGAGGGCGGTCAGACTGACTGCTTCCTTTGGAGAAGTGACTCCCAGCCAAATGAGGGTGAATTTTGATAGACTGGGTTGATACTGATTACAGGTGTGAAGGTAGAACTTCACAGCGAGAATCAATGTTGGACATTTACTTATTTTCTAAACTTTGAGAAGGTACCTTTTTTATAGTTGATGGCTGATTCTTGGAGGAGGTGTCTCCCAGAGGATTTTAAAGAAGTAAAAGCTCTCTCCAAAAATTTTTATATTACCTTCCTATGCTAAATTAGCCACATCAGAAGCTATTTATTTACTGTGAATGCTTGAAGTAGAGCATAGTGGTTCCAAAAAAAAAATAGGAGTCATCTTCATATGCAGCTTCAAACTGTAGTGATGGAGTTCATGCAGTGAAGAAAGTAGATTCCTTATTGCCTGGTCCTGTAGGTCTGTCCAGCACAGTCTGGTCCCACTGTCTCACATGGGAGTTGAGCTCTTGGCATCTCGTGGATGTTCGGAACGTTACTGTTGGAGAGCCAAAATCTGGGATATAGGCAGGCAATACAATGCAGGTCCTTTATGTTAAAGATGAATTCTTACCAGTTGGAATTTTTGCCAAGGCAGGCTTGGCATGTGTGTAGATGAAAATGGCTGTGAGCCATCGGCCACGCTTGCTGCTGGAAGATGTCAGCAAGGGATCTGTGGCTCTCTTAATGTCTTCTGTTCCTCGTGTCTTGAAGGCTGCTGCTGTTCCAGCTGAATGCCCTCTAGACAATCTTATGCTTGCCTATGTGATAGGTCAGACAGCAACAACATCCTGGTTGTGTGCTCCAGCAGCAAGAGAGGTGGCTTAGTGATGTATTTTTTAAATTAAAAACTTGAAGACAATGTCTCTGTAAAATAAAGAATATATTTATTATTGATGAAACGGCTGCTATACTACCTGTGTCTCCATTGCAGTTCATGAGCATTTTGAAAGAAAGCTGTGAAAATCATTAGCTGTTAAATGCTTTGTATTATTTACTGCTTCACACAAGGCAAACTCGTCAGAGCAGGCCTGGGTGTTTTCCCATTTCTGAAGAGTTAACTGGAGACCTGTTACATTATGTGTACTGAGTTTCAGGTAAGCCTCGTTGGCCAACTTGTCTGAGTTGGCACTGATTTTTCTCTGGTCTCAGTAAGAGACCTCAGCAATGTGTACAGTGTCCTGTTAAACTAGAGCACTTCCCTTAAGTCAAAATTGGAATAATTTTTTTTGTTTTGTTTTGTTTATTTTATTTAAGCATTTATTTGTTCTCTATCAGGTTGAATAGCTTGAAACCTCTGTACTTCAGCATCACTTTTGTAAACAAGAAAGGGGAGAGATCTCCCTGTTTTACATAAAAAAGAAAATGTCTTCTATGAAATCTTAACTGGTAATTGAGTAGCACTGCGTTGGAGGATGGAAATAAAGCTCATGTTGCACTGCAAATGTATCCTTTACTTTTCTAGGAACACATGTAGAGATCTATGGATTTATCTCCACGTATTTCTCACAGGATGTGTCATTTGGATGTTTATCTGTGTGCCTCACAGGAAGGCTTCATCTTCTAACAAGGTGTCACAGGGAAGGATACCCTTGGGTTGGGAGCTAAACTGCTTTTTTTTAAAGGAGATTGGAAAATACATCCCTGGATAAACCACGGAAGAGGATGGAATTCAGATCACATGTAAGCATCTCTCCTCAGCTCAGAGGTGCATTCTGGCTGTTGCTGATTGATTGTTCCATTGTTTAATTTCTCTGTGCACAAAGCCTCTGCTCAGGCAGTGCAGTAACTGCCTTCCCTGCTGCCATGCTCTAGAAGATGCACCATGAGGCCATGGCCAAGGCTCAGTGATATTTTGAAGACAACAGAAGGACTTGAGTGGTTCTGTGCCCTGGCTAAACCAGCTGGCTGAGGTCAGCCATCTGTGGGGTGGCCTTGGTGACACACAGTGGTTCCTGACCTCTGCAGGGAGGCTGCAGCTCTGCCTTCTGCTGAGCCACGTTCACGCTGTGCAGCTCAGCAGATGTGTGAAGTGTCCTATATTTTTCGTGCTGCCAGTGTAGGAGAGGGAATCAAACGACTTCAGAGCCTGCTTTTATTTCTGAAGAGAGCAAGATCACAGTTTGATACCTGTCACTGCTTCTTTTATGTCTGTTCAGGCTTTTCTGCTCTGGATATTCTTACCTTTCTAAATGGAGAACCTAATTGGTGTCTTTCAAGCTTCTTTTCCCACTCCCCTGTTTGCCCTATATGCTTCCACTGGTGCTAAATCTCATTACTGGGGCCAACACACAGCTTGTGGCAGGTGACTGAAAGAACAGAGCTCATGCAAAACACAACTGCCTACCACAGGAGACCTTCATCTGTCAGAAATGAAACGTTTGGTGCAGCTGTTCCAGTGTGAGCAGTGCCTGCACCTCAGTCCTTCATGTGGGCAGAGCCCAATTGCAGCAGCTTTTCTTCCTTTGCTGTGCTTTTCTCCACTGCTCATCTCACCCCCAAACACCCACTTGTGGATGGCATCCCTCTCTTAACTTACCTTCATCCTACAAAATCATCTGGGCTGAATGTTTTGATGGCTGGACAGGATCAGTGTGCTCTAGTACAGATCATCACAGGCTCTTTTTAAGGAGAATAAACCCCAACTTTTGTATAAACGTTTTATTTTCTACACGTGGGTAATGTCTGACAGTAAGAAATACAAAAAAGTGCCTGTTTCAAACAGCTTCTGAAAAAGCAGAGTACGATCTATTCTGAAAGAATATTATACAACATGAATTTAATGAGATTGCTCATTCTCTACAGTAGGAGTGATGCTGCTGCTTCCAATCATTGTCTTCCCCAAGGCCTCTGAGGCTCCTCAGTGCCATTCTCACCAGCAGCAGTTAAATCCTTGAGGATGCTCATTTTCCATGTTTAAAAGAAAACCTAAAAAAAAAAAGAAAAATCAATAGCAGAAATGAAACAATAATGTACAACTGGAAACCAAGGAGCAGGCAGGGGGTTGGCCCTGTCCATGTGCTATTTTGGGGGACTTTAGGGACAGACCCTGAGCTCGTGGGTTTTGTGTTCAGTGTAAACAAAGCCTGGGGCCAGCCAGGGTGCTCTCACAGCACTGAGGGGCTGGCAGGGGAGGCAAGGATTGAGTCGTTTTTCTCAGGAATTCTTGTTCTTCCTAGGAAAAAAAGTGACTCCCTGCTTGCCTGGGTGGAGGTTGCTTTCCTGGGCAGTGCTTTTTCCCCAGGAAGAGATTGCTTTATCAGGTTTTTAACTTTACATGGAGAGCAGAGAACAATATTCAGCCAACTAGGCTAAAGTTCAGCATCCATCCCTGGATTTACTGCGTAAGGAGTGGGTCATGTTCTCACAAATTCTGCCCCAAAATCTGCAGACAAACTTACAGTCGTTTGATGATTGTCTTCTCTTCACTGTCCTTGCTGGTGCCAGCACTGCTGCCAGTGGCTTCTTTTTGCAGTTCTTCAGTTTGGTCCCTTTTCTGTGAGATGATCCCACTGGGAAAGGAAATGGTTTTGTTTTGTTTTTTTGGGGTTTGTGCAGAGTGTGACAGTGCATGAGTTAAACTTCTCACTGGGCAGCTTGGACATGGGTGAATGAGTGTTCACGGAGGACAGGGATGGCAGCCCAGCCTCTTCCTTGTAGTGAACTGAAAATAATGAATTATTATCCCTAAATAGAGCAGTGTAATGGTGCCAGGGTTATGCTTTAATGAGAACACTGAAAAGTGAAAACAAGCTGACTTCTCCAAAGAAAAAAAAACGGCAAATCACAATGGGGGTGAAAGGGAAGTGATAATCACTCTTGGATTTGTGCAAAAATCCAAGGATCAGGGGAGGGTGCGGACACAAATGGTGACTTTCTGCAGGGGTGGATGTGTGGTACCTCCAGCTCAGCCAGCCAGGCTCTCAGCAGGCCTGGGAACAGATGGGAATTTCCCAGCTCCCCTGCAAGGCAGGTGCCTGTTCCTCTTTCCACCCTACAGAGGAGAGAAGAAAGGCTTTGCCTCAGCTCTGGATTTTGCCATCCCACTTCAGTGTTTCTACACTCCAGAAGTTGTAACCGCCTACTCCAGGCAACAGTTTCAGTTGGACCAAAGGGTGTTTTCCCTGCCTGGAACAGGGTTAGATTTTCCCAGGCTGCACACTCAGTGTTTTCACAGCGTGTCCTGAGCTGACCTCAGTCGTTTGGAGAGCTCAGCGGATCAAAGCCTGTGGCTGCAGTAGCTGCAGGCGAAGAGTAGCCAGGCAACACTCAACTGCATTCGGAAATAAAAACACAGAGCGCTTAAAAACTGGTGTGACAGCAGGCACAGGGCAGGCTCTCCTCTTGGATAAATGAGACAATGACACTGCACAGCTCTAACCTCTGCATGGGAACTTCCACCCAGAAATCATGATGAAAAACGCAGCCCCCAAACACCACCAGTCACTTTGAGCCAGTCTCTGAGCTGTTTGTTACCTTGTGTTGTACACAGCTCGTTTCCAATGTGTACCAGGCATTTTAGAACGTATATTTATCCTCCTCTCCTGCACAATTACTCTTCACTACAATTACAATTAGGATTTTATGTGACTGTTCAGAGGGAAAATGGGTTTTGGCTTCAGCTGTAACACTATGAGGAGATAACCTCACAAATTACTCGACCTGAAAAGCAGCCCTGCCCCGCTCTTGGTGCACGGCACTGTGACTCAGATCACTAAAAACCTGAAACCATTCCCACTGTTACATTTTTAACTCGGCCTGTACTAAACTGTGTAACAGCTGGGAAATCAAAGCAAGAAGCCAATTCCACTGCTGCACAGCAAAGCATCCAGCTGAGCTGGGGAAGTGCTGTCAGGCAGTTTGGAAATTCTTGGATTTAAGTGTAACTTCTTGGTTTAACTGCCCGTTACAGAGAAGGCAAAGGGCAGGCTTGTGGTGTCCAGGAGGGTGCTGCTGAGATATCCCAACTGAGATCTAATGTGCTGAGACATTTTGTGTCTAGATGAAAAAGTAATTTCTTGACCCAAAGAGTTTATAATCCAGCCTGATGAGAGGGGACAGAGGTTGGGAAGGAGAGCCTTTGGGGTGAATGAATTTGTAGCACCAAGATGAGGACCCTTCCCACATCCCACCCTTTGACTCACACTGACTCTGCCTTCAAGACCAAACCCTTCTCTGAAATCACTAGCTTTGCACACTTCAAGGGCCTTACACAACCCTCTGCTGGCAGTCTTAAAAACCCCACAGCTTATCATGAATGATGAAAGAGCTCAATATTCTGTTTCTAGATCAGTGCCATACCCCCGTGGGAGTAAAGGACCAGAGATCAACCGGCGTCATGCTGCAGGAGGAAGGAAACTTTGACTAAAGCTGAGCTGGAAACCCCCCGTGCTCTTTGGTATGTAGGGTGGCTTCAGCCACTGTGTGTGTGTGCAACTGCTGGGACTGCACAGAGGAATCCTGTGCACGAGAACCCAGCCTGGATGTGGAGTGGGAGTAACTGGGTGTGGGCTGGGAGTGGGACTATTGTGGCAACGGGCTGAGAACTGTGCAGAGGAAAAGGGAGTTTGGTTTTTCAGTCGTGTTGCATAGAGACTTCATTGTTCCCCCATTTTTCTCTGCTCACTTGTATGCTCTGGGGTCACTTACAAACCTGGACAGTGCCTATATCCTGACCTAGGGGCCCAAACCTGCAGGACTCTCACCTGGTAAGCTTCCCAGACATGAAATACTTGTTAGTAGTAGTTTTAATTCTCTGCTGACTTCAAGCTTTACCTCTTATAGCACTGTAGCTCCTCTTGCACCACCAGAAGCTGAGCTTTCAGCTGGTTCCTCTCTTGCAATACATCCCGGAGCTCCTGTAAGGTGAACCGGGGCCGGTTGGGGTCTGTGAGGTCTATCACCATTTGATCTGGTCCAGGGCTGGGCTGTAAAATAAGCAGCAGTGGATCTTGTAACCTCTCAAAAACCTCAGCACTCAGAGAGTAAAATAGCTGGACTGTATAAATATGGAATTTTTAGAACTAGTATGAATGCATCACAATCCTGATTTTTTTTTCTCCAAGCAGTTAATTACAGTTCTCCACATTTTTGTATTCCCTTAGTGACTGTGTTCCCAGGCCAAGTATAGGCCACAACTGTGACAGGCTCTGACCACAGTTAAAAGCAAAGACTGTCCCAAAGAGTTTGCAATTTAGTTGTCAAGAAGATGCTTTTGTCAGGTTGTTCTCAGATGATGAGAGAGGCTGAGCCATCTAATGCCACACCAAAATTCTGTGTCAAAGAGAGGTGAGAACTGAACTCGCCTTTTTAAATTTAAAACCTTTGTAGTAATCGAGACATCCATTTCCCTCACACGGGGCTTACAAAGCCTCAGTGTTTGCATCCAGTTGTCGCTATGGGGCCGGTGCTGTGCAAGAGCTGAGCACGGTGGGTTTGTACTCTGAACTCTGTGCGTGCCTGCACAACTTTGCCGGGTCAGTGACTGCAGTGAAACTGGAGCGAAGAATCCACAGCACTGCCACCCACAACCACCCCGAAGGAAAGAGCTTCGAGGCTTTCATGGCCAAAGACGGGAAGTGACTTTGTGAGACTCGTCCTGCCGACACAAAAGAGACCACAAGTGTCGGCCGGCCCATCTGGTGTGGTGCTGGGTGCGCTCCGCCACCCGCGCGTGGTGTGCCCGTGCTGGGGAAGGGGCCCGTGCCCCGTGTGCCCCGGCCATGTCCCGTGTGCCCCGGCCATGTCCCGTGTGTCCCGGCTATGTCCTGCGTGTCCCGGCCGTGTCCCGATTGCCCTGGCCATGTCCCGTGTGCCCCGGCCGTGTCCCGTTTGCCCTGGCCATGTCCCGTGTGTCCCGGCCGTGTTCCGGCCGTGTCCCGCACCCACCTGCCACGCTGCTCTCGCTGACCAGCGCCTCCAGCATCTCCAGCACCCTGACGATCCGGAACTGCAGGCGGGCTCGGGCGGCGGGCAGCTGCGGCCCGGCGCGGAGCTGCAGCAGGTCCCGGCCCACCACGGAGGAGATGTCGTAGACATCCGCGGCCGTCAGCTGGAACGGGCTCTTCTCCAGGGCGCTCTCCGGGCCGCCATCCTCCTCCTCCTCATCCTCCTCCTCC
>VXBN01011429.1:242053-265670 GCA_013397395.1 Sinosuthora webbiana
GGGCGGAGCGGCTCCTCCCGCCCCCGGCGCTCCCGTGGCGGCGGCCGCGGCCCCGCGCCGCTTCCCGCCCTGCCCCTTCCCCTGAGGAGGCACCGCCCGCTCTCCGCTGCCGGTAAGGGACGGGGGGCTCTCCGTCAGCCCCGGGAACCGGCACCGAGGCGGGTGGACCCATCGGCCTCTCCGCAGCGCCACATCCACCTCGGGGAGCGGGGCGGGGGGCCTGGCGGGCTCCGGCCGGCCGGGGGAGGGGGAAGGGGCTGAAATGGAGCCNGAGCCCGGCGGGAGCGGCTGCGGCTGCTCCGGCCCGGCGGATCGGGCCTTGGCCGCCGGGCGGGTGAGGGCACGGGCGGCGGCGGGAGCGGGGCTGAGGGGCCTCCTCGGGCCGGGCCCGCGGGGAAAGGCCGGGGCCCCTCAGGCCGGGGTAGGCCAGGGGAGATTGCGGCTCCCCGACACGGCTCCGTGCCGGCACGTGGACTCAAACAACAGCGACACGGCTGGTTTATTTCCGTGTGGCACGCTCTGGGGGATTTTTAGATGGACACAAAGCGCAGCAGCGGTGCTGGGTGCGCTTCTCGTACAGTGTTCTGTTCCTGCCACTGCCGTGAGCCTGTGCCATGTGTGCTCTTCCCCATCAGACCATGGCTGACTGGGCCCCCATAGCGAAGGAGTACGACCCCCTCAAGGCTGGCAGCATCGATGGCACGGACGAGGAGCCGCACGACCGGGCCATATGGCGGGCGATGCTGGCACGGTACGTACCCAACAAGGGCGTCACGGGAGACCCTCACCTCACCCTCTTCGTGGCCAGGCTCAATCTTCAGACCACGGAAGAGAAGTTAAAGGAGGTGTTTTCCCGCTATGGAGACATCAGAAAGATCCGTCTGGTTCGAGACCTGGTCACGGGATTTTCCAAGGGTTACGCGTTTATCGAGTACAAAGAGGAGCGCGCTCTCCTGAAGGCCCACAGAGATGCCAACAGGCTGGTCATCGACCAGCACGAGATCTTTGTGGACTTTGAACTGGAAAGGACTCTCAAAGGATGGATTCCCCGGAGGCTTGGGGGTGGGTTTGGAGGCAAAAAAGAATCCGGGCAGCTGCGGTTCGGAGGACGGGACAGACCGTTCCGAAAGCCCATCAACTTGCCGAACATGAAAAATGATTTCTACGGAGAAGGATCATCAGAGAAAAGGACCTGGTCTCGTGAGGGAACGAGGGACTGGAGAACGAGGGACCGGGACCACGAGAGGAGCAGGGACAAACGCTGGCCAGAAAGGGAGAGGTCGTGGGCTTGGGGTGACAGTGAGAGAGAGAGGGACTCCAGAGAGGAGAGGAGCAGGGGGAGGGAAAGGAAGGACAGAGACAGAGACAGGAAGGACAGGGAGAGAGACCGGAGCAGGGACAGAGACACCAAAAAGCAAAGAGATGATGATAAGCACCGATAGGTGACCATGCCTTGTCCTTGGGGTGTGTGACCCGCCCTTATGGCAGCTCGGGGCTGTGACAGCATTCCCAGAACAAGCTGTGGTGTTGCCACCTTGTGCCTGACTCTGCTTGCCAGCAGCTCTCTGCAGTTTGGTTCCTAATGCAGTTCACACGTGTGTTGAATTGTTCTTTAGAGAAAATAAACTTTTGTATGAATGTTTTTGAACCGGTGAGTGCTGTAAGAAATGCACCGTGTGTACAGGCTGAGCACTGAGCTGAGCACACACCTGGTCTGGCTGCCTGGGTCAGGGGTTATCTGTGGGCCACATGTCCACATGTTTGTTGGGAAACAGTCCTGGAGACACAGGAATGGAATAGCAACAAACTGAAACTTCTGTGCCCCAAAACAGAAGCTGATGGGAAGTGGCTTCATTTTTGTGAGGTCTTTATAGATACTGTGTCCTTAACTAGTTCTGCCAGGTGGGAGAGAAACATGGAACCAATCCACTGTCTGTGACGTGGGAGGATGAAACTCCTTTGTGCAGAGGAATGAGCACCACGGGGCAGTCAGCAGGTCAGAAAGCGCCTCATGTTCCTGATGAATCCATGGACAGTCACTGAAGGAGGGTGTCATGGGTAAATGAGGTTGCAACTGCATGCACTCTGTCCTCACCCTTCTACACAGGGTGTAAATCCATTCTGGAAACTGGATTTGCTGCTGGTTGTAGCTGAATTGGGGAAAACAGGGCAAAACATCTTTTTCAGGGCTAGGATGTGTAAATACAGACACACCTCTTCCATTAAGGAGCTTACAGTGCTTTCTAGAAAAGGCTCTGTGTCATGTTCTTTGTCATCATAAGCCATTCCTAAATACATAATGTGTTTTAAATTGTATTTTGTCAGTCTTGGAATGGCTCTGTCCTAAACCTTGTCTGGTTTGAGGCTGTATTTCCATGAAGAGTTGCACACAGACAGATCCATAGGCTGCATCCCCAAGAATGGATGGTATCACCTTCCACAAAGAAAAAGGATACAAATCTCGCAGAAACACGTGATTTTCAGAAATATTTATTAAACTGTTAAAATGATTTACTGCCCAACCAAAAAAAAAAATAAAATAAAATAAACCAACCCAAAAAATGTCAGTGATCCTGCACTTGGCAGGCAGGATTGTTACACCCCTTACCTGCCAGCATCCTGGCCCCTTTTCTAAAAGCAGATTTTCCTTGAATATTGACAAAGAATACACGACAGATCCTCAGATCTTTACAAACGCTCCCCTCCGCGCCGTCGGACCGACGGCACTTCTGGGCTGTGTGAATGCAGCAGACGTGAGGACGAGTGGTTAATGCCAGCAGGTCAGGAGCTACCAGGGGTTGAGGTAATGGGCTGCAGAGATGTGGGGAAGGCTGTCCTGCCTCGGGCACTGGTTTGGGGTTGGCTGCAGAGCCGGCCCGACAGAGCCCTGGGCTCTGCCCTACGTGCACCAGGCCTGGAGATTTCCTTTGTGCTGCACTGGCTTAGCTCGGGTCTGGGCAGTTCCATTATCCCAGCTCATTGCTCTCAGCTGACTTCCAAAGGGATCTGCTTACTCAGGCCCACGTTCTGGCATCGTTTCTGCTCACTGCATCCCTTCTGAATGAGCCACACGACTGAACTGTGCTCCGTGGGGTCAGCCACAATTTAACTGCCTGATGTGACTGTACTGCACTTTCTGTTTTCTCTTAGAGAAGTGAAGCCACATCTTGGCAATTGAAGTATCATTAAATTAAGACACTCTCCCCATCTAAGAGCTGCTTTTCACAGGAGAGGGGAAGTGCTGCTGTTTTAAGGATGTTACCAAAACATAACCAGGCAAAAACGCATCTACCCAATACCCACGTTGGACTCTGGTCACAGTGTCTCATCGAAGGCCTTTTATGTCCCCTCTGCCCCGAGCTGCAGTGACACCAGGGCACAGTAAACACTTTCCCTGCCTAGAACAGAAGGTCCATGTTGGAATGAAGCAATTATAGCCACAGGAGCAGGGCAGCACACAGTCCACCACTGCAAGGAGTGGTTTTACTACAGGTGGGCTGGGAACCATTTGCTGCTCATACACATTAAAAACCCACTCTTGGATCACCCTGTAATAAAAACAACTGGCCTGCACTAAGCCCTCTGGCATCCTTTGAGAGTTCCTCCTTCACTCAGCACCTGGAGTAGTTGGAGCTTTGCTCCAGCCTGAGCTGTATTTCCTGTCCTTGGTGCCACTCCTGAGAAGAGGCTCTAAGAGCAGGTGGAGCAGCTGGGGCTGTGGTGGCAAGAGCAGCTCCCAGCCCCTGGCACTGAGCTGCACGTGCAGAAGCTGCCCATGGCCCTGCTGGCACAAGATCCTCCCCATGAGCAGTGGTGTCCAGCATGGACCTTCCCAGCCCACGGCCACAGACACACCTCAGCCCTGTCCTCACACCAAGCCATGGACACCTCTCCCACCTGGTCAGGTTCCTTGTGGAGTGTGGGGAGTGCACTGGCTCTGGGTGTCCACAACGCTGACACTGTGGGGTTTTGGTGTTGGAAGGACAACCTCGGTCAGGCCCCTGGGGTCTCACCAGCTCAGCTGCAGAGCAGATCCAGCCCCTGGGGGTTGGTGCTGGGCTGTTTGTGGTGAGTTCAGCCCTGTAACAGGGGCTACCCAGACATCTGCACCGCCACAGGAGCAGCCTCACACACAGGATTCATCTGCTCTGCCCACGTAGTGTTTAGTGAAGAGAAAAGGTCGGGGTCATGTCTAGGTCAGTGAAATAGTTCACGTCAGCCAGCTGAGGATGTGTTTCCCTCTGAAGTTGGGCGGTCTTACCTAGACAGGAAACTGAAGTGTGACTTAATTAAAAACCTGTCTGTGGGAAAGATCTAATCCCTTTACAGCAGCTGCCTGCTACAATGCAAGGAAGTCCCTGGTAAGAAGGGAAAAAAAAAATGGAGGAGTTAAGATTCCTCCCTGTAAGCAATTTGTTTTCCATTAATACTGCAGAACACAAGGCACGCTCACCTCATCCATCGGCTCCTCATGCTTTAGGCACTATTAGCACAAGGGAAATGCACACTCAGTGTCCCTCTCAAGGCCACTCCAGTTCTCTCTGTGTCAGGTGGATTTCCAAGGGGTGGCTCTGCAAGGTGCCGATGCCAGCGGCACCGACAGGACACAGCAGAGCTGTGGGCTGCCACCAAGGGCGTCCAGCTGTCGTATCCCTCTTGAAAAAAATTCTTACAGAAATAAAAAAAGCAAACAACCAATAGTGTTAACAAACAGGGTAAAAGAGTCTTTGCCCCTGCACTAGATATACACTGCAAACAAACTCCTAATAACGGCACGGGTCCTTTTTTTGGTTTAAAGAAGCTCGTGTTACTGTAGTTAACGCATGAACAAGATCACAGACTTGTTATTCAGCACAAAACAAGTCATCTAGAAGCTTCCATGTCCCAGGGTGTCAGCAACTGTCACTACAAAGCTTGGGTTCCTGTTTGCAGCAAACAGTCACCAAGTGAACAGTGAGGGATCCCTTTTGGAGAGTCTGCAATAACCCCCGAGGTGTGCAAGGCAAGTAAAAGTGACGAGCTGCCGCGATGCTTTTACAGAAGCTTCTTGTTACAAGACTGTCGAGATCTACTGCAGCAAACCAAACACCTCAGGGCTTTAGTCACAGGTGTTGCAGGGCTTCTTGTCCTTGTTCCATGTAGGAGTCGTCTCTGTTTGAATGTGACCATTCTCCAAAAGTTCCCTGGAAGTGGACGTTTTTCTGTGACGCCTGCATACGCTTCTTATCACGGGAGAAGAAACTAAACCTTCCGGGGAGGGAGCGGTGAGGGAGGGAGGGAGGGAGAAGAAAGAAGAGTGTTTACCATCCTGAAAGCACTTCAAACACCCACCCCAATGCACAGCACAACGAAACACCGAGCAAAAAAACTCTGTTTGCATCTGCAGGGAATCAAGGCAGAGCAGCCCGATGGGAGTGCGTGTCAGAACGTTGTTAGGGATGGAGTCATCGCAGTCTCAAGCGGTTTGGCCAGGGAAGCTTCAGGTGAGCTCTAAATGCTGTTGACTCTACAAGGTGCAGGTATCATTTAGATGTAGGTTCCCCCTTCCCCAGCCCCCAGGTAACGAAGCCACACGATCCAGGTTAGTTTCTTGGCATAAGTAAAGTGGTATCTTTGGCATTAAATCTGTATATTTTACCACAAAGCAGAAATTGATTTTTTTTTTAAGGTTGTAAGCAGGGAAGTTCACAAGATAAGAAAATAAGTCTCCACATTTTTTCCCAGTGTAGAGGTTTTGATACATAGACTCGATTCCTGCAAAAATGAATGAATAACTCTCTCTGTTCACGAGAGTTTGCAGGATGAAGGCTCTAAAGAAATGCACACGAGTGTGCACGTCATTTCCTGTCACACAGCTCGGGTGCTCTAAGATAATGACGTACATGAACCAACAGCCATTTAATACAGCTAAAAAAACACAGCTGGAAAAGTCCTTAGTATCGTTTTACTTGTATGGGATGAAGTTACTGGATTAGGCAAATTCAACGTTTGTTGTGGGCTCAGTACAAGAGGTGTTAGTGCAGTGTTTAGGCCGGCTGAGAAATGCAAAAGTTGTGGTTCCAGCTACGAAAGGGCTGAGCTGGCTGTGGGTCCCTTTGGTCTCGGTGCTGTATGGGCTTCAGGAGGTGAAGATTGTTTTGCCTGCACTGTAGCGAGTGTCACACAGCTCTCATCCGGGACAGGAACTGCTGAATGCTTCCACAGTGTTGGCATATACCAACATAACCTCAGCTTTGGTGGGTGGTGGGATGTTGGTCAGGACACAAACCTGACCCTGAACCTTCCTCAGCGTTCTCCCTCCTCCCACTCTCCCTTCATCCCCCTCAGCACCACCCTCCCAACCCTCCCCGCTGCCTTGTGCAGCCCAGGGAGTTCGACCTTCCATGTGTCTGACACACAGGAGGCTGGATGATAATCACTGAGAATATTAAGGATAATTACTTGTTGATTGGAAAGGGAAATAAACCATTACACGGGTTAAATGCACATAAATAACAGTGCCAGCAGAACCTGAACTTTTGCATTTCCTAGCTTCAAATGTGCAGCCTTAATAGTGAAATGAGTATTTTGCACTTAATTAGCCTCGTACTTTTCTGCCACCTCCATCACAGGAGCTCCTGAGTTCACACACACATATTGTGTATTTACGGGGCCAGAGACAGCTCCAGGTGATAAAAGAAGAGTTTAGTGACTGAACCTTTCTACAGGGCACATTTGGTCCTGCCTGCTCAGGGTTACTGTCTGGGAGGCCACACAAGGGACTGCTGTGTTCATACAGTCAGTTTCAAATGTCAAAGCTCAGTAATTTTTCACTTTATCGGGAAATTGGGCAGGAGAAAAATAAGTTCGTAAATCTCTGAAGGGTTCAGCTTTTTAAATTCCTTCTGAAACAATGAAAGTTGTTATTATGAGAATTCTCATGGAGGATGTTTGGAAAAAGCCTGTCTGGGTGGAGAGGAAACTGTGTCCTTGCTGTAAATATAAAGATCACTAAAGCAGAAGTTCTAATGCAGAGACTCTGCATTAACAGTTAGCAGTATGTCTACCAGGGAGAGCCAAGAATTGGATGACAGAATTGATTATGAAGAGTTTACACTCTATTCCAAAATACGTAATTAGAGACAAAATATACAGGGCATAGATAGAAAGACATGAAAGCAACAGCCTGTAATTAACAGTGGAAATTAATGTGGAAATCAGCCACTCCATTCTGTAACTCTAACTAATGATTGTAACAAATTGTTAGAAAGGAGTTTCTCAAAAAGCACTGGTGAGAACTGTGAATAGCCTTGCTTAGGAAGCAGAATTAGCAGATGCTGGTTAGAACTGCACAGTGCACCGATTCTCCAAGGAATAATTGCTGGTTCAGCATGGCAACATTAAGGCAAAAGGTGATAAACTGTCAGTTTGAGGATGAGCGTGGGGGACTGGGATGAGTAGTGACACTGACTGGTCATTCTGATTGGCACTTTGATCCTCTGGGATCCCACTGGCAGCCAGGAGAATGCAACCAGCAGTGCTTGTTAACACGGGGTCATGCAAGAGGAAACCACAGTACCAAACATTTAAAAAAAAAATTCCTACAAGGGACACAAGTCTTCTTATTGGCTGCAATGTGGGATCATCTGGAATCAATCCAGCTGCTACCATGGGCATTATGGCTGTAAAGATCCTGGTCAGGAAAGTACAGACACAGAAGAGGTAAGACTGGAGCAAGGGAAAGAAAAAGCATTCCATTAAAAAGAAAAGAGGCAAACATGATACACGGGGTTACTTGGAATTACAACACAGGACACGTTACAGGGAGAGGGGGGATCTGCATCACCCAAGACAGCTCTCCTCAGTGAAAAACTCTTGTTTAGAAAAAAAAAAAAACCAGTTATTGCAGCAGTTTCAATTGCTTTTGGATTTCTAAAAGATACCACTTTCCTGTTGTGAGGCAGCCTGCAACCTGGGCTGGATTTCATCAAGGTATGGCCACCCCTAGCAATGCAGAGCAGAGTGCACGTTTTTGTTCCAAGAGACAAACAGGCACAGACACAGTGAAATGAAGGATGAAGGTGTATGTTAAGAACTACAAAACAGGACCCTGCTGTCACTACTGGATATTGGCACAGGGTTAGAGAGGACCAGCATCACAGTTAAAGATTTCACAAGGGTTACAGCTGACGTTTTCAAGTTAAAAACCAGTATTGCAGGTGAACCCTGGAAATAACCTCCCAAGGAACTCCGCGGTTAAAGGGCCTGTGTGTCTGTTCCAAAAGAACCTGTGTTACTTCTCATGCAGGAAGATGCCAACTGCAGGCAGCTGAAGGCTTTTGGGAAACCTTGCAGCTGCTCTGGCAGGAGCACTTTGGAGCTGGCTCACAGCAAGACGGGCTCTTTGTGAGGGTTTTCAGCACTTCCACGGAGCATTAGACAATCCATGCAGCACAGAGGCCCAGAGAGCCGAGTGCTCTGTGCCCAGCCAGCCCCACACACGCCTCCAGCCATACCTGCAACACCCTCTGTTTGTCTAAGGGCTCTCCTCAGAGGTTCTCCCTTGTGCCAAATATTTTTTTGAACTGTGGACTAATGTCAATTAAAGATGAAGTTGAAATCACGAGAGACATTTCACTTGTGACCAAACGCAGCTCTCCCCAGCTCGCTAACTGCTGTTCTGAGATTAAAATTGAAAACAAATGGGCAAACGCTGGTGGATCGTGAGCAGCAGCCAGGATTTCTATTTTTATGCAACGTGGCACATCCTGAGCTGCAGGGCTGACAGACACACCAGCTTTTGTAGACTGCAAGAAGAGGAAGAAAACTCCCGGCTGTTTGAGGCATGACATCAGTGTCAAACAAGCACGTAGTCTTAAGGGGAAAACAAAAGGGTGTTCTCTGCTCCAAACAGAGGGAGCATTTTTAATCCTTGGACTTTTCCTCCTCAGCGAAGCCTCCTGGTTACATTATTTCATTAAAACCCTGTCATGTGATGTGGGAGAGACAAATGTACGAGTCAGTCGGTCTGAGATCAGAGCTCAGAGTTTGCCCTGAATGTGCCAACCCAGGAAAAATGCTGATTTCTGTAGTTTCCCTTTTCCTTTCTTTATGGACTTGCAGCCCTGAATCACCTGAGCACAGCTTGGATGGCACAGGCTGCACATCCACATGGCTCATTCCCTCAGACCCTGCGTGGTGAAGGGAAAAAGGGCACATTGCACAGGCAAGCACAAAACTGCCCCTGAGAGGGCTCCTGTTTTTGTACTTCAGCTTTTTGTTCAATCAGGAGGAAAACTCTGAAAGAGAAGGAAAAGCAACCCCACTTTCCTCTGTAAAGGCACTCTGCATGCAGAGAGCAGCACTGCAAGAGTTTGTGTGCCAGAGTGTTCCCCAGACAGGCAGAGGGACCCTGGAGAGGGAGAAGAGCTCTGGGGACACCTTGCAGGGACAGCAGCTGGGCCAGGAGGGTGCTGGGACAGCACAGAAGCTGCACTTGGCCTCTTTGGTTTGCCCAGCAGTGACATTTCCTGACTCTTTAAAGCCCAACTACAAATACAGTGTTGACAACACACAGAGAGGGGAGGGAAGGAAAATTAAACCCCACCAGAGAAATCCTATCCAGACAGGCTGTGAGAATGAGACAAACCTGAAAACTGTTACCATCCTTCAGATTACGCAGGTAGACAGCTTTATATTCCCTTGTTTAATGTGAAAAATATGTATTATATCAATATGCATATTTAATACGACAGCTAAGTGGAGAGAGAGCAGAGTGAAATCTGGGGACAGAGTGTGACATCTAAAAGAAGCAATTTCAGCTTAGGCAGAGTCAAAGCTAATACCTCACCAACATGTGCTCTGCCTCACAACTTCTATTTACATTTTTGTGCTGCCTTTGCTTCATCAAAGGCAGCATTTCAAATCAAACGTGGAAGCTGCACAACACAAACTGTGTGAGCTGAAACCAGCCACTCCCTACAACAGACTTAGCTTTAAAAAGCTCCAAAAGAAATGTAAAAGACTTCACAACAAAGATCTTGTGTGACACAGTATTATCATCATCATCATCATTATCATCATAGCTGAAGAATAAAAACTGAAATCCAAACTCAAAGTGTATTTTCTACTCATGTGAGAGGAAGGTTTCTCTCAGCACAGGCAGAAAGCTGCAAATAATCATCAGTGCCCTCCAGACTTTGTGGTGTTTTGGGCCAGTCCAGATTTCCTATGGAATTGACTCTCCCAGGGCTGCTGCTGTTATTAAACAAGGACTGAAGGTTGTGGACGTGGGGACAGGATGGAAGAGCTCTTTGTATGGAAACAACTGGTCCAAAATCACTTCTGCACTTAAAAAACGTTAAGCTTCCGGAATCACAAAAATCCAAAGAGTGGCTATGAGATTAGAATACTTAATTTGGAATAAATAAATGTGCAGGAGGGAGTTTCAACAGAGAAAAGGACAGGCCAACAGAGTGATTTTATAATTCAGTGGTACTCTAGTAACATCTATGGCAGTAAGCTTTGGTTCCAACAGCAGCATTCACATTTCAGAAGAAGGTGGGGCTTTTTTAGCCAAGCAAGTGCCCATCCTCTCAGCAGCAAATTTGCTCAGCAAGCAGAAGGTTTTTGTGCTGCCCACAGGGTGCAAGTCAGGGTCTAAAGGCTTCAGTCAACAGGGAAATGGGCACAGTGAGGTCATGGGAAAACGATAATCCAAGACTGAAAGTCGTCCCAGCTTTAGGCAAAAGTTTTGGCCAAAACCAACTGTTGTTTCACGTCTGCCAAGTGCTCAATTCAGGGTCTCTCTCACATACAGTAGGAATGTGGTTGTCTGAATTTTTGAAATCTTTGAAATTGTCCTATGCACAAGAAGCATTTGGTATTTACAGACTATATCCAGTATGCTCAGTAAATATGCTACTTACAGTCGTTTGATTCCAGATTCAGGCTGAGTGGAGGGTTTTGGCTGAATTATGGGTGTAGGCTGTGGGGATCTAGTTTCTTCTTCCATTTCCTCACTTGAAAGGAAGAAGAGATAATTAATGTTCTCCTCCCAAGCCATGGAAGCACTTTGAGATCTACAATTCAATCTGAGGGGTAGCACTGTTGATGAAGGAATGCAAAAAGATCTGTTGAAAACCCACTAAAATCAACTGAAGATTTTTTATCAACCAAGGATCAGCACCTAGAACTGGGTCTCTGTTCAATATTTTCTTCCCATTGTGACAAGGAGAGGGAGAAGAGGAATGGATTGAATAAAAGGTCTAGAATTTTCATTTTAGACCCACTCCTATCCTCATTTTTGAAGTTCAAATGTATGAAATGTCTGCAATCTTTCTAGGATTCAGGGCAGACCTGGGAGTTAGGGAAGGACCAGGTTCAGACTGGGGCTGTATTCTTGCAGTCTCTGCACAAGCCTTTGCAGAAACATGGAGAGAACTTCAGAGCACATTTATTGTTTCTACACCTCCCCTGAGTACATCACCCAACAGGGAGAGGAGATGTAACCCACCTTTTGTAATATAAAAGCTCCTCCTGAAGCAAAAACACTCTGGATTTCAGTTCGTTCCTCTCGTGAAGGACGTCCCGGAGCTCCTGCAGGGTGAATCTGGGCCGATTGGGATCTTTTAAGTCCATTGCCATCTTTTCTGCCTCAGAGAGACAATCATCATTGTTTGGTTCTGCCTGGGGAGTGAAATGTGGCCTTTAAATTCACTGTCCCATCCAAGTGTCCAATTTTTGACAAGTCAGCTTTAGGAATTCATACTTTTTAACAAATGGAGTCAATCAAACGTCAGGTTTTTTTTTTAAATAAACACTGGAAAGGTCATGCAGTTCCTTCCCAGCTTGCTTGGATTCAAACTGGAAATCTGAGGAGTTGAGTAGTGAAATTCCCACACAGTCCATTTTTTGTAATCCCGACCCTACCCTCCTCTAAGCTCCAGTGTTTGTGAAATGGTTTTGCAATGCACTGATCCGTGGTTTGAGGCTGAACTTGGCTAAGGCTGGTGCAAGGTGAATTTCAGGTGAATTCCAGTGCCTGTCCTGCAGGGATGAGGCAGCAGAGCCACTGTTTGATCACCTTTTACATCCAAACACATTCCTTTGGAACACAGATTGATGCAACCTAACAAGAAGTTCAAAGGAAATTGCCCAAACACTTTTTCCTCCTCTTCACCCCCTAGATACGGGTCTGAGCTGGTGTCTCTTCTTTTGGTCGTACACTTGCCCCCCATCTCTGCCCAAAGAAGCTATTTTAGCCAGATTTGGCTCCAGTCAGCAAAGACTGAGCAGCCTGTACCCGATGCCAATGTCCTTGACTGAGGCCAAGAAGCAACGTCCATTCTGGAGCACGCAGCTATTCCAGCTTTGTGCTTGCCACTGCAATTCCTGTGTCAGCAGTGTCCTGGCAGAGGGAGCAGCGAGGGCTCTCATTAGAAGAGGCGCCATCGCCATGGAACTGATGAGCTGCAGAGAGGTGAAGAATGGATCCTTTCTCTGCAGACACTGAGGACACTTTCACTCCTGCTGGCTCCAGGCCTGGGCTGCCCAGCCCCATGTACAAAGCTGGGTGCCCTGGCTGAATTAACAGCAATGAAATAATCCTTTTCACTATGAATGCAGTGCTTCCCCAGCTCGGCTGTGACATGTTAACACAGCACTGGCTCTCGCATTCCCAGGGGATCAAGGTGCCCCATCAGCACTTGTCTCTGCTTTTTGATGTGCATTCCTGCCTGTTGCCAGTGATGTTTCACTGGATGTTCCACTCCCTGCTGCAGTCTGCCAGGCATTTACACCGTGGAGCTCTTACCAATGAATCAAGCTGAACAGCTCTGTGTGATAGAGCTCCTCTGAGTTCTTAAATATCACGACACCCCTTATTGCATTTCCCACTCTGCTGAGAGCATCATTAGGAGAGGGAAATGCAGTACGTTTGCTTCAGGAATAAAAATGTAATGTCACAGGCACAAAGGAAAATATTGGGAACCATAAAGAGGACTAAGGGATCAACAGCTCAGTGCATCTTTTTCTCAGGAAGCTCCCCTCCAGTTTGCATTCCTGCTGCTCTGATCTCAGCCCAGCTCCATTTGCAGACTGTCACTTTGCCTGTTCTGGCTGGCTCTGCCAGCAGGAACGTTTGCTTTTCATGAACATCTGTGCTCACAACACTTCACTGCACTAAGTCTCATAGGAAGCAAAACCAGAAATAAGGCCAAAGTTGGTTCCTCTACAAAGTGCCTTGAAATATTTATATGTTGATTTGGTGGCACTTAACCAGCTTAGTCCTGGCTGATCCAAAGTTCCATGAGCACTGCAGGGAGCAGAGCTCTGCCCTGACTCTGGGACTGCTTCTGGCACAGTTTCTGTTCCACTGTGGTTCATGGGCCACCATCACCCCCCTGTACCCCTGTGACCCATCTGGCCTTGAATATTTGCAGACCTGGCAAAGCTGCAGTTACTGTTGGCTGTTTGTCTTTGAAAAACCCAGACTCTCCAAGGAATTGGTTTGTCTTCCTTTGGGGGAAGAGGTAGGTGTGTCCAAAGAAAATGAAGCAAGCACGCTACCACAGCCCTGCCGAAAGGTACTTGGTATGAAATCCAAAGCTTTAAAAAAAAGCTGTTTAAAAAGTTCTTCAAAGTGCCTCTTACCTTTACTTCCTCCCCATTTTGGCTGGCCTGCTTGTCCTCACCCTGCAGCTTCTCCCTGAGCTTCCCCAGCTCCGCTCTGAGGCTGCCCATCTCCTGCTCCTTGGTCTGCAGGTACGCCTCCAGCTCCACCTTCTGCTCGATCAGCGCCTTCCCCTGCGCCTCCACCACCGTGATCCGGTGCCGCAGGTCGTGGTTGATTTTCATCAGCCTGTTCTGCTGCTGCTGGAGCTGCAAAACGTCCATGCAAGAGCTCAGGGTCCTTTCAGCCACGAGCCTCGATGGCCCAAACATCATCTTAAAGTAGTGGGTTCCTGTTGCATTTAATGTGAAAAAGTTCCTCCCCCTCCTCTCCTCACCCCCAGATTAGTTTTTCTAATATCTAATTATCTACTATGATTTCAGTCACCCAGATTTAATTGATTTCTAGGGTAAATTCCCCGAGCACAGGGAGTTTTTCAGATAAAAGCAAATCCATCATTTCTGATATTAGCTCAAGGATGGGGTGGCTTATGGGATTCTGAATCAAATCCTAACCCAGGGGAGAAGAAAGACAAGACTGAGGGATCCTTAGTGTTCAGCTTATAAGTGCTTTGGGCTCCAAGGCTCTCTCCTAGGGCAGGATGTGACCTGCAGGGGGTGTGGGGACAGCCCCAACTCAAAAGGCTGCAGCACCTTGTGCAGAGCAGAGATCACCTAGGCCTGGCCTTACTAGCACCAGGAAAGTCCCGTGGCCTAAGGACATGAAGGCAGCGTGAGGAATGGGAAGCAAAATATGGGTAAGGAGGTCATTTCACAGAAAGTGCCAAATCTCATGTCATGCCTGGAGTCACAGTGGAGCCTGTGACTCATGTGAGGCTGAGCCCTGAGCTGGTCACAGCTGGCAGGGCTGGCCTGGGCTGATCAGTGCCCTTCTCCTGCAGAGGTGACCACACTGCATCCCTGGCGTGGGGCTGCACTGCAGCCTGACCATTGTGGCCACTCCACAGCTCTGCTGGACACTTCGGTGGCAGGACTGTTAATACACTTTCTGTATTCACTTCAAACTCAAAACCAGACTATGGAAGTGTGGGTGAGAAGGAAGAGAAATAGGAAGACCAAGAGCCACTTACAGCCTCTACATCCTCGTTTTTAAGTCCGAGTTCCCGGTCCTTTGCCCTGATTTCATCCCTCTGTTTATCTACCACTTCCTTCAGCTTCTTCATGACTTGCCGCTCTCTCTCTGACATCCCTGGTTAAAAAAAGAACACAGAACACAAACTAAGGACAGCCAGGAGCTGCTGAGGCTGAGAACAATAACAATGAGGAATATTTAAGTAGACTCTGGAAGTTGCCTGCTGGTAGAATTACAGAGATGCTTCAGAGGTTGCTTCAAGGGTAACAGAGAACACAGATGACAGAATCCACTCCATAAAGCCATGGCACAGAGACTCCTTAAAGAAGGAACTGACAGTCCTCAAAATATTTATAACAGTGAGTGACACTGCTGCATCTTGCTGCCTTGGTAGTTTTACATCAACGTTCACACCATGCCCCAGGGAGCTCGGTTATCTGTGTGATTATCTCTGGCATCAGCTGGCCAAGGCCTCCTGAAAATTGTAAAAAAGATGGTCTGGATCTTCAGGAAGATGTAAACAACATTTTGCTGTTGTGGATGGCATCTGGATCAAAGCAGCTGAGGAGCACTGAACTGGATTGATTTTTGGTTGAAATCCAGTTTTGTGTTTGGTGAAAAGAAGATGAAACAGGACCTTCAGAGGCTCCCCCCACCCTGGATGCAGAGCCAACATTTAGTCTGAATTATGGTCACATGTTTTTTCCTCATGTTTTGCCACCCTTTTCCCATCCTATTGTGTGGTAATTCACATTTAGATTAACTGTACTTGAGAGAAAAATACTTCATAGCATTTCACTGGTGAAAGGAGTTTGGAACAAGAATCCAACACTGATCCCGTCTGAAAAGAAAGAAGGGGTTAGATTAACCTTAAATCTGACCAATGCATCATTAGGAAATGTCATAAACCACAGAACAGGAAGCATTCTTCTGTTTGCCATTACAGAGATCACTTGGATGTGGCACTGCAGTGATGCTCTTGAGAGCAGACACGGAGCAGAGGCTTTAACCTGGTGAGAGGATGAACCTCCTGCCCTGCCTTTCCCTGAGAATGGCACAGAGATGTGCACTTGGATGGTCACGGATCATGAAATCCCATTGCACAACATCCTTGAAGGTGAAAACACAGTGACCAGGGCAGTGTGTGGCTCCCCTGGCCACAGTCCAGCCCAGGCAGGAGCTCAAATCCAGGCTCTGCTGCTAACTCTATTAATTTTGGCCCAGTACTTTGTTCTGTGGGTCTTCATCTTCTTCCATTTACGAGCTGCAAGTGATGCTGATTCACTCCCCACTCTGGGCTGGCTGGAAAGCTGCTTCCTTTTTAATTTATTAAAGCAGCTCCCACATGAGAAATGTGCTCTGTGTGCATCAAATGTATCCAGCCAGAAAGGCTCTACTTTCTAACAGCAGCTCAGACTTTCTGGTTTTGTTCTTCCCTCATCAGAGAAATCCAGGGTTGTTCCCACAACAGGATTTAGCTGCGTGTCTTTGGGAACTCCAGCTCCCAGGTCAGCTACAGAATGAAGTGATGGATAATAGAGTAGAGCAGGACAGACCTCAGGGAAGAGAAGGGAGTAACTGGTGGGTAAACTGTGCACTCCTGCAGCAGCTGTGGCCTCCCATGCAGGGAGTGGACCAGAGCAAACAGGGGGAACAGCAGCTCCAGCCCTCAGTGCTAAAGGACCAGTGGCACTGCAGGGAACAGGGGCTGCTCTGCTGGGAAAGGGACTGGTGGTCATGGCTGGGCAGGAATTTGGTTCACAGGATGTGTTCCTGTCAAGGCCCAGAAAAGAACTGTCAGTGACACGGTGTTCACGTTCTAGTGTTACGTTCTCATCCCCTTTAATTCTGTGGTACATTTGCCTGCTCTATTTCTGGACCCTGGTTTTTATCAGCTCCGTGCTGCTCTGGGTTCTGGTTCTTCACAGGATAACCTTTAATTCTTTGCTGTGGTACCAGCTCATACCCACCAGGGAGAACAAGTGTCACAAACACAAACTGCTGCTTAACTATTCCAAAAGATCCACATTCCTCTATCACAGCACACAGTCTGGTACTTCTCTGCACCCACAAACCTCACTCAGATTCCTGGATCCACTCACTGCAGCCAATCTCAGGGCTGAGGCCTGATATATGAGCTGTATTTAAAACCAAAAAAAATCCAAAACTTAAAGTAGAGGGACTGCAGTGAAACTTTAGACTGGTGGTGTCACCCAGAAGGAGGTAGCACTGGTGAATGCAGCTATATCCATTAGTACTTGTGAGGTGCTTTGAGATCTCTAGATAGCAGGTGCTATTTAAAGAAAAAAAAAAAACCATTCAGTGCTGACTACTTTTCCTCCCACCGTGCTCATTTATCTCGCTAACATTTGGTGAACCTAAAAGGCTTCAATTGTGTGCCCAGATCACTACAATTTTTATTTTGGGAAGGTGGGGGGAAGGAAAGGTGGGGAGTTTTGTGAAACAGTCACATCTCCCTCCATTTCCTCAGGCGCTGGGAAAGAGAAGAGGGAAATCACTAAGTGCCCTAAATGTAAAATAATTATCTCTAAATGGTTCAAACTCTAATAACTACGAGATTTTAAATGGCACACCCAGCCAGCTTCCCCAGGCACATCCTATGAGCAGCTTCCTGTGGGTTGCTGCGATCCTGGCCTTGTTCCAGCAGGAGAAAGGAAAGCAGCTGGAGGGGAGGACACCAAAAAAAAAAAAGAAAGAAAAGAAACTGGGGAAAAATAAAAGAACATTCTTTATGTTTAGTGACGTGTTTGGAGCTGTGTCCATACAAATTCTATCGCTACAGGCCAAGTGCAAGGCACTGCACCATTACCTAAACATTCAGAACAAGTTCAACACCCCTTTGGAAGGGAGCTGGAGGTGCTGCAGCTCAGGAGGGTCACACATTTCTGCCATCCCGCTGCCTGTCCCTGAGCACAGCCGGGCTGAGCCTGCAGCTCCCCTGCAGTGGCACAGCAGCCTGCTCGTCCTGTCTGACACACACGTTTGCATGTGGCATTTTCCTGGGACGTTCCCATCGGTCGGCACCAGCAGTGCTCCCTTTGGCCTTGGGAGGAGTCGCTTTGATGGGTGTTACAGGCTTTAACCCCTCCCTTGTGTTTTGTGCTCTGCCACAGGTCCCTTCGCAGGAATCCTGCTCAGATCATCCTGTTTGCACAGCGCTGCCTCTGCCTCTCCCACCAACACTTCATCAAGCTCAGTGAGGCTCTGGGAATTAATTGGCAGGATGGACTGTCGAGGTCTTGCCCACCCAAATCAGTGGCCTGTGCTGCCTGTGTAAAAAAACCCCTCATGGGCTGGTGAGTAAACAGTGAGCTGCTGATCCCCAGGGCCAGCACTGAGGGGAGATGTGATCACAGTGCTGAACCACGCTCAGATAGGGGCACTGGAGTCTGCTCAAAATTACTCCAAGTAACAGAGTTATTGAGCTTGAAATCCTGCCTCTCTGGACTCTACATCAGACCAAAGGACAGGGACTGGAAAAGGGCAGCAGAACTGCTTTCTGACACTACCCAAAAAAGTCGTTTGAGACAAATCTATCCCTGCTCATTAATATGGCCTAAAATAAAAACAGGTTTGATATAATTGATCCCAATAAATAAATGGGGTTGATATAAATTAAAGGTTTCACTTAAACTGAATGTTTTGGCCAAAGAGTATCAGTGACTTCAGAATCTAAGCTCTGGAACGGGCCTGTGGGTTTTGTTTGTGTTGTCATACATGGGTAGACACAGTAAAAATAACAAGAAAAGCACGTCTGGCATTTGCTTGGCTGGCTGGATGTGGAGAGTATGGCTATATTTAAATGCAAGCACATGAGCTGCAGTGAGCTAGATAGCCACTGGAAGGGAAAAAAAGGGGAAAAAAAAAAGAAAAGAAAGGGGAAGCTGGTTCTTTGTACCACAGTATCAGTCTTCATGGCCCATGACTCATCGCTGCCATTCTGAATTTTGCATGGAGTTTGCCAGCCTGATGTTGGGCTACTTCTTTGCCACTAATTGACTCCTAAATCGAAAGCATTGCATTTGTTTTAAAAATGTATCTTGAGAGGTTTAACGATTTTTACTGTTTGAAGGTTTCATTATACCCTTCCCCAGTGCAAGTGAGCAGCACCGAGCCTCGGGGAGAGAGCGAGTGCAACTTCCACAGTGTTGGACAGAGTTTTATCCACCTCCAGCAAGCCTCTGGAGCCTGGAAAAGGATATCCCTCCATTCCTAAGGCTCACTGGAGAGCTGTGATGGCTCAGCTGTGTGCTCTGATTTCACACTGCCCAGTCACCCCGCACGCTCCACTCGGCACGTCGGGAAACGGACTTGGGATCTCAGGACCTCCAACTCTGAGCTGGGAGAGGTGGAGCAAAGGGGCATCAGTTCCTCTGCTCCTGGGAAAGAGCTGTGGGCTGGGCTGGGCTCAGAGCTGAGGCTGGCAGGTGTTTCAGTTGCTGCACTGAGGTTTATCTGTACCTCCAGGTATGTCTTGAGCTTCATTCTGCCTCAAGAATGCCCACAGATGGGTTGTTCTGACTCTTTAGGACTCACCCCCACCCTGGATTATAAATCTCCTGCCTTGTTCTAAACTGGCTATAAGGCTCCAAAAAAAGGCAGGTAAATCAAGTAAAACCAGTATCTCCTCTTCTAGGAGAATATCATGATATTCTCCTGGAATATCTCCACATGGGGGACTGATACTATTTCCACAAAGAAATCTTGATGTGCTGCTTTACAAACAGTTATCCTGAGCAGATCAACAGCTGCCCTTTGGTTTTGTGCATTATGTGTGAAATAAACACTTGAATGGATTATTCTGTTTGTATTAAAAAAAACATGAGGAGGGCTTAAGAATATTTTTTGTAAAACGAGACCCCAAACAAGTGATAGACCAAAAGGTGAAATCTAGACTTTACTTCCAGAGGTGTTTCTCAGCCAAACAAAAAGTTGGTTTTCTTTCCCTTGTCCCTCCACCTCTTATCATGTTTTCAGTGTCATCATGTATTCAGAGATTTTCTATTTAGGTAAAAAACATAAACAAGCCTTCAAATCCCAGATCTGAACTACTCTACAGGGAAAAACCACAGCAGAATATCCAGTCAAAGTATTTTGATAAAATATCGCTTTTTGTAGCAAAGCAAGGACTGAATTTGAAGTAGCAAACTTGCCTTCGTGCTTCTGAAATTCCTCTTCTGTGAAATTAATGTCTTTGTGAGACAAGTTTGTCATCAGTTGTTTATTCTCCTCCTGCAGCTGTGCAATTTGGGTAAGAAGATCCTGGGCCTCCCCTCTCCAGACATCCTCCACCAGTTCCAATTCCTATAGGGTAGATCAGGACAACACATTGATATTTTAAAACATGTTAAGAGTCTTTGACTGGACGATTTACAGATCAAACTAGTAATGATCCTGCTAATTCTTATAAAAACAATTAAATGAGAATACTTTGAGTTTCTTAGAAGACATCTGCCTTTTTAATGCCACCACCAAGAAATCAGCCACCACAGTCCCCTTTGCTAAATGCTGAACGGAAATCCCTGAGGGTATTTACAAACATTTTTGACACGTTACCCAAAGGATGGCTCCTCGTGCCTCGCTTTGATGGGAGGACCAGGTTAAGGCGGCTGCTGTGTGAGACAAATAACCAAACACCAACTCCCTCCTGCAGCCCAGGAACAGCTGCAAAGCTCTCAGAAAGCCCCCAGACCACCCCACAGCAGGGCCAGGGACTCAGGGGTGGACATGCTCGTTCTGACACAACAGCCCGGTCTGAATTCCTGTTCTGAAACACAAATGTGAGCTGAGGAGTGTGTGACCCAGTGCAGCAAAGCCAGAGCTCCTGGTGCACACGGTGAACACGAGCCCAAACCGTGCTGCTTCCTATGGAAATTGTTCTCTTGGAATGCCCCCACTGGTGTCTGTGTCAGCAGCGGCCAGGCCAGTCAAAACAGCTCCCGTTTGTCGGGACACTCTGTGTCGACAGCAGCTGTCACCGATCCTCATGAAGGTCACATCGGGACAAAAAGT
Organism: Sinosuthora webbiana; assembly: GCA_013397395.1. Taxonomy (NCBI): domain Eukaryota; kingdom Metazoa; phylum Chordata; class Aves; order Passeriformes; family Sylviidae; genus Sinosuthora; species Sinosuthora webbiana. The sequence continues at coordinate 262,830 of VXBN01011429.1, forward strand.
AAAAAGTCCTTCAGGAAAACAGTTGTATTTAGAGCTCTGCTTGTTCCAAAAGCTTCTCTGGATATCTCACTTCTGCAGTGGGGGGCATTCCCTGCTCCATTTTCCCTTATGTTCCTCAAACAAAAAGCTGCATGCAAATCCCTGGAGCCAGGCTGAGTCACCGCTGACTTTCACATCCATCCACATGCTCCTTTCCTACCTAACAACAAAACACATTCAGAAAACAACCCAGCCAAGCACAGCTCCAGGCTAAAATAAGCTCTGCCGAGAGATTAAAGGATAGCTCTCTGCTTTGAATGTAAGCTCTGATAATGGGAAGTCATGTTCCTGGTGACTTTTGGGTCAAAAAGCCATTTTATTCCAGCACTTATCAGTGTATTGCTGCTAAAAGTGCTGCAGAAAACATTACGTGGCAAAGAATAATAAATAGCAAAGGTGTGGTAAGCTATGCAGACTTAGCTATTAAAAAGGAAAGAAAATGCCATTAATCACCTCTTTTACTTGAAACTCTTTATCTTGAGAGAAAAGAAAATCTATAATGAAAATTGTATTTCCAAAACCCTGGACTATTTACAGTGATGCTGCCTGCTACAACTCTGTAGCTAAAATAATGCAGTGACCTATTTTAGCAATAAACCAGCACATTCATCACTTACAAGCATATTGATAAAACCAAAATAGAATCCACACAAACCCCCAGTCTAAACTTATGTCATTTATTTGTGGCTGCACTGTAAACACACAAGTGTCCTAAGGTTTGCCTGGGCAAACTTGGTCATGTATTGCTGTTGAAGAGCCCAATGAATTGGAGCAGAAATTAACTTCTGAATCCTCATGAATGGAAGTCCCAGACAGGGGAGGCACAGCCCCGGGCCAGGCAGGGCCAGGCAGCTCAGGAAGCCCCAGGCAGTGGGTGCCGAGCCGGGTTTACACGAAAAACAGATCCACACATAAAGTTTAAGTGCTGAAATCTCATAAACTGATGCTTGCAAGGACCACTAAAAGCTTTTCTGGGCGTTTTTTGGAGGTTTTGAGGGCAAAAACTATTTCTCAGCATCTGATTTTTTTTCTGCTTATCAGCACCTGTCCTGTGAAAGAGCCTTCAAACCCTCACACTGGAACAGAGATGTGAGACCACAGTTCCACAGGGACCTGGTGCACTGGGAACCAGCTTGATTTAAAAAAAAATAAAAGGTATGTATCATGCAGTTTATTTTCCTGTTAAAATCTGTTTAAACTGAAGTAAATTGTTTAAACAACCCCTGAGCCACTTCGTGACCCTCAGAGGAGCTGACAGAGCAGAGCAGAGGTGGGTGACTGGCAGGGAGATCAGCTGACACCTTTAGGAAACTTTTTAACACTTATAAGAACTTCAGAAACATCCACACAGAACAACTTGTCCAATGACACGGGGTCAGTTATCCACCTCACCCACAGCTTTTGGTAAATATCCAATGTATTTGTACCTATTCTCTAGATCTTCTTTTTTCAGACCCTTGAGGCTTATCAAGGCTTGGTACATTAAAGGTCTTTTACCTCACTTTTCAGAGACATTGCCCTGAGGATTCCTCTGCAAAATGTTGCAGGGTTTATCCTGGATTTCCATATGAAAAGACCTTTAGGTGAAAGACCTTTAGCTGACTGTTTTTAAAACATAAAACTGGGATTTATCCAGTTAAGCCAGATCTTGAAGTTTGGGGTGTCTCTTCCAGAATCCCCCGTGTCCTGTTTATCCTGATTCTGTGTGTGGAATCAGGAATGGCACGAGGCAGCAGTGATGATTTAACACAGTCATTTACCAGAAGAACCATTTCTTGTGTCAGTTATCTGGATGGTTTAAAGAGTGGATCTGGCACTTTTACTGCAGTAACTGGAGCGTGCTGTCCTGCCATAAGAGGCTAACAGGGGCAGTGCTCTCTGTCTTGGCCTTTAGTGGGAGAGGGCTCAGGAAATGCTGTGATCACCTCAGAACAGGCCAAGGGACACTTGCCATCGGAGGATGGAGCAGCAATCTGGCTCTTCTCTACTATTCAGCTCTAACTCTGCTCTGAAATCACTTGGTTCTCCATCTCCCTCCTATGAGTTGCCTAACCCGAAGTCTGTGCCAGGAAAACTAGACTGCTAAATCCCTCCCAGCTCCGGAGAGGAAAGTGTATTCTTGTCAGTGACCTTTCCTGGCCTAGCAGGAAGCGGCACTGTCCTCCTCCTCCAGTCAGGAGACGGGATGGAGCAGGAGTCCTAACCGGGGATTCACAGGGGAAGGAAATGCAGCGACTGGGGAAGGGGTGGAGAAAAGGAAGGAGGGAGGAAACTTCCAGGAGGGAAGGAAACAAAAAAAAAAACAACAACACGCCCAAAGCCTCAGCGATGCTAAGGCAGCATCCGCGCAGAGCCCGTGAGCCCGCCCGGGCCGTACCGCCCGCGTGCCCCGCCCGCTCCCGCGGCTCGGCGGCATCCCGGCCCGCAGCCCGGCGCCGCTCTTTGTTTTCCCGGCGGCGGCGGGGGGAGAGCGGCGGCGGGGGAGCCGGAGCCCGGCTTCCCCCAGAGCGGCTGCGGCAGGCGGGGGCAGCCCTGCCCCGCCGCGTCCCCCCGGCTCCCCGCCCGCACCTTCTGGTGCTTCCTCTCCTTCTCGATGCGGTCCATCCTCTCCAGGCGCAGGCGGTCGAGCTCCAGGCGCAGCTCCTCCATCTCGGGGTTGATGTGGTTGCGGCTCACCAGCACCTCCAGGATCTCCAGCACCCTCACCACCTTGGGCATGAGGCGGGCGATGGCCTCGCAGCCGTGCTGATCGATCACCCGCTCAAACTCCTGCCCCACGGCCGAGGCGATGTCGTACACATC
>VXBN01011433.1:20555-36689 GCA_013397395.1 Sinosuthora webbiana
GAGAGTGATAAGGTCACCCCTGAGTCTCCTTTTCTTCAGGATAAACAACCCCAGCTCCCTCAGTTGTTCCTCACAGGGTTTGTGTTCCCAGCCCCTCACCAGCCTCAGTGCCTCCTCCGGACGTGCTCAAGTGTCTCAATGTCCTTCCTAAACTGAGACACCCAAAACTGGACACAGCACTCAATGTCCTTCCTAAACTGAGGGGCCAGAACTGGACACAGCACTCGAGGTGTGGCACATCCATGATTTGGGAGCTGAAAACCCACAGGATTCATGGAGGGACAACGCAGGTGACCAGGGATTCACCTGTGACTGAACCTGTGATTCCCACCGAAAGGAACGCAACCCTGTTTGGATGATTCTGTGGATCACCCAAATCGTGGAATCATGGGATCGTTAAGGTTGGAAAAACCCTCCAGGATCATCCCCCAGCAGTGCCAAGCCCACCACAAATCCACGTCCCCAAGTGCCACATCCACAGACCTTCTGGGCACTTCCAGGGTTGGCTTTTATCTCACAGTGCTGGGAGATGACACGGGGATAAATGACATAAACGATAAATGATCCTTTTTTCTGGATCGGGATGACTGGCACCACCACAAACTTTCCTCCCAATCCAGATCCAGAATCAGAGGATTCCTCCTCCCTGGGGAGGTTCCCAACCCATGAACTCATGGGAATGGGATGATGCCTCCAAAGCTGCCCAGGTTTTCTTGGGATGACCAAACCATGATGGTGTCCATCACTAATTTGGTGATCTTTCTGGTGGAATTAGGCTTTTCTGGAAGAGGAAAAAAAACCCACCTAAATGAAAATGTTTAATTCCAAGCCTCTGAATTTCCTCATTTTATACCAAAAGCAGGGAGGACCTACAGGGAAAGTAGAGTGAGTTTCTTCTCAGAGATCATTTTATGAAAATACCCCTTTTGCCTATCAGTAAGTCAAATCTGTCAATGTCTTTACACACTGAGGTGAAATTATTAACTGTGAACTTACTGGCTTGCTTGTTCTGCCTAATTTTGGGTCCCTTGGGCCTCTCCTACCTCTTTGTTCACCTCTGGATGTGCTCCTTGCTCAGGTGGACGTGGTAATTCCTTCCAGGAAGGTGCTCCACACGGGCAGGAGGACACCACAGCACATGGTTTTCTTCCTCCCTTCATTGTTCCATTTATTTTCTGGGAATGGAGGCCGATATCCTGACTCAAATACACATCCAGAACCTCTCCTGACACCCAGAGACAAGTGCCATCTTCTACAGGGAAAAAAAAAAAAAATATTCCTAATAACAATTAAAGGAAAGCTGCCCTTGGGAAATTTCTTCCTGACTCGTGTCAGCAAGAAACCCGTTTATTTTGGGGAATTTCCTTGCCGTCCCAAAAGCCCGTGTTAAAATTCCTCATCAATCTTCTCACAATGTCATTAATCAACGTTTATTTTGAACGCACAAGGACAATACCGGAGTTTGCAGAACTATTTGTTGTGCAAAGCCTTTTCTCCCCCCGCCACCCCGCTCTGCTTTATAACTTTTCACAGCCCCTCGCAGAATTTGTTGAGCAACCCCTGAGATTCGAGGCTGGTTTGGACTCGGTCCTAGAAAACAAGCCAAGTAGGATAAATAAAATAAAACATCTGGAAGTCTAGCCATCGGAATATCATCAGATATCCTCCGATGCCGAGGGTATCTTGTGCGCGGAAGGTAATAATCTGAAGCATCGGGCCGTTCATAACACATAACTCTCCGAAAGAATGTGGAACGAGACATGAAATAATGTTGATCTGTGTTGATTGTCTCCAAAATTTACTGCGGAAAATCATGAGGTCTGTAATGAATAGTTGGACCGCTCAAACGAATGTCCGTGCCAATAAAACCTAAACATATATTTAAAAAACAAAGATAACAGAAGTCAGTCTCGCTGAGCAGAGATGGAGGGAACAACGTGAAGGATAAACACTGCTGAAAGGGGGAAAAAGGCAAATAAGGTTCTAATTAGGGGGAGGGACTGAACAGATTACACAGGGAAAGATAAAAGCGAGGAAACCTAATTGGAAACACAGCAGTGTGGTATCAAGCAATCCAAAATATGTTATCTGGGACAAATGGGGGTTTGGATCTTTCCACAGCGAGGAAAAAGGTTGATGCTCTGGAGTTTAGGAGACAGGAAGCGCGGAGAGAAGAAAAAAAAATATTAGTCAGGGCTAAAATCCCATTTCCCAAATTGAAAAAGGCCTTGCAGCCCTTCCTCCATGTGGAAAACTGCAATTTCTTCCCCAGTCTTCATGGAAATAGAGGAGTGATGTTCAGTGTCCAAGGTGTTCATCAAAGACCTGCTCTTCCTTCAGGTCTTGCAGTGCTGGTGGAAAACAGAACCCAAAATTCAGCCTGGCCATTGTCATCTCTCCATGGTGGCCCAGGGACAAAGAGCATTTCCCTGAATTTGGCCAACCCACTGGGGATATTAAATTCGGATTTCATAGTGTCCAACCCACTGGGGATGTTAAATCTGGATTTCACAGTGTGGGAGCAGGACAGACAAGTGGGTGTTGGTTAAAATAGGATGGAGAGAGACTTCGTGTTCAGTTTGGGGTGATGTCTGAACAGGCACCTTATCAAGGCCTTTGAGGCCCCTTTTGGGATCCAACCCTAAATCCAGGTTCTGAGGAAGGATGGACGACTGAAGGAGCAGGAAATGGCTCTCCTGAGATTATGGCACCCACGTTTATCTTATGTGCTGCACCTGGAGGCTGGAATATGTTTGTTCTCCGGAATATATTTGTTCTCTGGAATATGTTTGCTCTTTGGAATATGTTTTTTCTCTGGAATATGTTTGCTCTTTGGAATATGTTTGTTCTCTGGAATATGTTTGGTCTCTGGAATATGTTTGTTCTCTGGAACATGTTTGTTCTCTGGAATATGTTTGTTCTCTGGAACATGTTTGTTCTCTGGAATATGTTTGCTCTCTGGAATATGTTTGTTCTCTGCAGTATGTTTGTTCTCTGGAATATGTTTGTTCTCTGCAGTATGTTTGTTCTCTGCAGTATGTTTGCTCTCTGTAATATGTTTGCTCTCTGGAATATGTTTGTTCAACCCCCACTGCTCTGGGGAATTTTTTCTCCATGGTTTTCTCGTTGTCAGCTTCAGAATAAAAAGCACAAAAATTAAAGTGGCGAATTCTTCTCCAAACTGTTCATATTTAAAGAGAAGGGAAGATATTAGATTCTGGAAAACTGTCTGGTTAATATGAAATTGCTTTCTGTCTCCCAGGTCGTGATTTTCTTGAATTGAGGCTCCAACTTTGAGTTTTGATCCACTGAGGGTGAGCAGAGGTCCATGAGACCCTGCAGGTGCCCGAGTCCCAGAGCTGCGGCTTCTTCCCCTGAAGGGACACACACAGCTTTGGAAAAGTTGTGTAAAACCCAGAAAATCCCTTTTCCAAACAGCTCTGGGCAGGATCGGTCTGGATGCTCGGCAAACTCCCCCCTTGCCCAGGATGATCCTCATGGATTTGGCTGCTCCCTTTCCAGCCAGCACTGCCAGCAGTGCCAGCTCCTTGGGAATTTGCAACACAGGCATATTTGTGGTCGTTTCTCCTTATTCCATAGGGCCTAGCTCAGCAGTGCCTGGGACACGTTGGCCTCGTGGATTTCTGGCAGGGGGCTGGAGAGCTGTGATCCCTCTAGGAGCAGCCTGTCTGTCTGTCTGTCTGTCTGTCAATTCTATCTGTGTTTTAAACAAGCCCAGCTGCGCCAGAGGTGGGCAATCTGCCTTTCCCTCTCAGGGATGCCCATATCCAAAGGCCCATCCCCTCTCTGAGAAGCAGCTGCCTCTGGTTTCCCTGATTTCACTTTTATTTTAGTCAACAGGACCACGGGATGATCTTTGCCACGGGTCCCCTTCAAGCCCCTCCATTGGATAACTTAGTTTGCTCCTGGAGAGAAGCTGCATTTTTAATCTTTTAAAAAGGAAGTGCATTCGAAATCGTGAGCGTGGCCTTCTCCTCTGCTATTCATAGCAGAAGTGTCACAGATGCTTTTCACTCTTTCCCCCCTCTTCCTTTTCCCCCCCTGAATCCTGATGAATAAACAGACAAAAAGAGGACAATCTTAGCCTTCCCTACTGTGTTTTTGAGGGTCAGTGAATAATTAAAACTTCCCAGCGCAGCTCACAGCACCTCTGGGGTTGTAAAAAGACCTGATTAATAACGTGGAAACAAACGTTCACTGTTCTGTTCACCCCACGATGGCACCAAGTGACCCAACCACTCCAGAACTGACCAAAAATAAAAAAAAACCCCAAAAAACCCCAACGAGCCAATGATGAAACATCCCTAAATAAGGAGAGAAAAGACGGGTTCTAAAAATGAACGATGCCTCATCTCAGCATGTGGGAAAATTCTGAGGTTACCGCTGGGGGCCAAAATATAAAAAGCAGCTCTCCATATGTTCCTCTTGATAGATCTGAAGCCGTGGTTGAGGTTTGCAGCTCAGATACGGAGTGATACAGTCACAGAAAAATTTTGGCACGGCAGCCGAGGGTCGGGAGCGGCGGCGCGGACACAAATGGGAATTCGGGAGGCGGGACAAAGGTTAGGGAGCAGCAAAGGGATCAAACAGCCTCAGGAGCAAGATCCCGAAGGCAATGTCTGGAGTGACTCATCCACGCACTGCTCCCGGCAGGATATGGGATGGAGTTTGTCTTTAGGGTTTATCCAAAAACTCATCCACAGAAAGGGTGGTCAAGCGTTGGATGAGGCTGCCCAGGGAAGTGGTGGAATCGCTGTCCTTGGAAGCGTTCAAAACGTTTCTAAGATTTAAAGATCTAAAGACCTTTAGGTCTGAGATCTAAATCATTTTCCAAGAAATTATTCAGATCTAAAGGTCTTTGGATCTAAGATCTAAATCATTCTCCAAGAAATTATTCAGATCTAAAGATCTTTGGATCTAAGAGCTAAATCGTTTTCCAAGAAATGATTTATTGGTGGACGTGGCAGCGCCGGGGCAATGGTTGGACTCGATGATCTGGGTGGTCCTGTCCAGCCTCCCTGATCTCATGGTTGTCCCCTCATGGCTCAGCCTCTCCAGGATGAGTTTTAATGCATTCCTGGTAGAAACTGGTTTTCCAGGTTCCCTCCAAATCCCTGCATGTGGGAACTTCAATTGCCTGCACTGACTGTCTCCCTTTCTTCCCATTTCCAGGACAACTTTTCTCTGGAAGCCAGACCATAGCAGAGGGAAATTCAAGGAGGCTTGAGGAGGCTCCAGCTCACCTTGTCCAACCTGCTGCTCAAGGCAGGGTCAGAGATGAGGAGAACTCACGGCCAGTGAGAGGTTGGGTGGATGAGCTCTCACAACTTACACCCAGTTTTTGTGAAAGCGATGCCTCAGATTTTAATTTTCATGATTTTCAGGCTCTGTGGTGCCCAGGGGTGCAGCTCTGAGCTCACACTCAGTGTCACTCAGCTCTCTGCACACAGCAGGGACACAACACAAATCCTTCTCCTGCTGCACACCAAGGACAACTGGCACAAGTGTTCAGGCCCCAAAGCACAAACAACGGTGGCTGAAGGGAGGAAACAAGAAGGATGGGACTGCATCAGCTGCAGCTGGGATTGGACAATTCAACCCCAAGATGCAAATGGACCAAAACTTATCAAAGTGGGAGACCTGGTGACCGTTTGTCCATTTTGTGACCATTTTGTGTCCACCTTGGGTTTAGCCCTGGCCAGGCTCTTGTCCTGCCCAAGGTGGATCCTTAAAGGCCTTTTAATAAATCTCTCCTTTATTCTCCAGCTGTGTCCAGTCTCTGTTCCAGCTCAGCCTTCCCAAGGCATCGAAAGGACGATGAAAAAGGACAAAAGAAAAGATTTCTCATCGTCTGGCGTTGAAGGACGGCCTTTCATGAGCCGAGCAGGGTGGCATCCCACTTGTCACCCCCAGCCCTGGCACAAGCGATGATGTCAGGCTGGCAGAATTCCTGTGGACCTCTGGAAAAGCCACTCCTTTCAAAACAGCCCAAAGCTGTGAAGAAGAGCCCTTGTTTCTCTTCTTCCAGGCATTCTGAATTCAGTATTGCTCACCCTTTACATGGAATGAAATCCAAAGCTGGATTTCTGGGAGCAGAATGACTAAATCAGAGTTGAAGGGCAGAGCTGGTGCTGAAGACAACACCGGGTAAGTCTGGCTGCTCTAGAAGTTGTTTCAAGGTCTCCACTGCCACAAAATTACCTTTTTTTTTTGTGGCTTATTGCACCATCTGAAGTGTGCAATGGCACCATCCTCATTCTCCAAGTGAGAACTGGGGCTGGTATAAAGGAAAGGGGAGGTGTAATGTTCATTTCAGTCAGTATCACCCATCTAAAATGAGATGTATAAATTACATTTTTATATTCTTTTTTTTCCCTTAGAGGGAAAATTTTCTGATTCCACAGAATCCTGTCATAAATGAACCTGTGTCAGAGGATCATTCTGAGGATTAGGAATGGGAGAGGGGTGAATCAAAGTGAGCTAAATACTTCATTTCAGAATATTACCTCTGCTTTGCAAGCCTGTTTTGCTGAGAAATCTTTTTTTCCAACATTAAAGCAGTAATTTACTCAGCGATAACCACGACAGAAACCCCCGAATTAGTTAATTATTAGGCCTCAGACACTCCAGGTCCTGATATAAACTAATTTTCCCCTTTGAAGCCTGTAATTTTTGTTCTCTGCTCGTGATCACAGGCTTCTCGCTGGGAGCAGATGAGGCTTCAGATTTAGTTACCAGGCTTAGTGTGATGGGTGCCCTTAATGACTCCTGCTCAGTGATTTTTCCAACTTTATTAACTCCACTTGACGTCCCGACCTGCTTCTCCCAGATCCACGGGGCTGCCACGTCTCCTTGGATGCCTGCCTTTGCAGAGAGAGAATTCCCTGAGGCTCAGTTATCAGCTGGTTTTCATCTCATTTCGAATTTTTATTAATTTTTTTTTTTTCTTTCCCCCCCCTTCCTTTGCTTTCCCGGGCTTTTGTTTAGACCCGGAGAAATCAATAAATATCCCGGCAAAAGGCATTCCTGGAAGGTTGGGGTGCGTGGAGCCACAGGAGCCATTAAAAGTGTCTGCAGGGCACAGTTCCCAGGCCCTGCGTGTGTGTGGGGGGGTGGGATTTCTCTCATTTTAATATCAGATGTCTGCAAATTATTGAAGTCTGTGCAAGTCACTCAATTCTGCCTTTACGGCCTCCAGACGCCCCTTCCCTCCCCGGCCTCCAGGTTCAATTTCATCCAAGGCCTCTATAAAGCTGTTTAAAAGAAAAAAAAAATAATAATAATAAAAGCAAAGCCAACCAACCAAAACACCCCCAAAAAACGGGTTTTTCCTTCGCAGCAGGTAGAATTTGAAGGCTGTCAAACGGGGCTGAGCATCTCAGGGATTTTTAAAACCTATTTTGCTTCCAGCTGCTCTCTCCTCTCCTAAGTTTTCCTCGCCAGAGACTCTCTTAACCCCGGCCCATTACAGCTGACTTGAAGCCCTGCAAGTCAAATAAAGAGCAGCTACACTTTCAGCGAAGCAGGGTCAGCCCTGGTTTAATTCAAAAAATGGAAAGCCAGGTGCTTTAAGTGCACTTTGCAAGAGAGGGGGTTAAGTTACAAAAATAAACTTCCTCGCGCTGGCACAGGCCCACGGAGCAGGAGCAAAAGAAAAATTATGCTCATCCAATTCTATACGGCTTGGCAGGAGATGGGAAAAGCAGAGCAGGGTTTCTAGGAAAGCTCAGGGAAAGTCACTGCTTAGAAAGCTGATCTGGTGAATTTTGCTTTTTTTTTTTTACCGTTTCTTTTTTTCCTGGATTCTCACAAAACCACACAGTCCAGGAGGGATTGACTTCAGTGTCTGCCACAGTGCACAGGTCCAGAAAGAAGCTTTGTGCAAATCAGATGATTCCCTGTGTGTGCTCAGCGTTCCTGTGGCCCTGTCTGAGGAGATAAAAAAGAAAGTCCCAAAGTGCCAAGAGCACCAAAATCCTCTCAGAAGTTCCAGCCAGACTCAGCTCATGTCTTTATCTGCACTGGCAGTTAAAAAAAACATGTAAGTTATGACCTTGAAATGGGAGTCAGGTCCCTCCAGGTGGAAAAGATTGGAAAGGTTCTGCCTTGGAAAGACAAGGATGGGATTTGGAGGTGTGAAACTCACCCCATTCAACTTTTCTCTCAAGATCTTCTCATCCTGCAAAGCACCTGGGCCTTCTCCAGGTGTCCGTGGTCCTGGTTTTCCAGAAGCACTCATCCAGGTCTCTGCTCCTGTTTTCCCAAGGAATTTGGTGCACACTGGTAAAAAGGGTTGGGATCCTTTACAGTTCTGGTTTCTTTTTCTCTTCCAAGGTCGGGATTAAGACACAGGAAATGCAGATTTCAAGTTTGGACTTGGATGTTTATTGTTTCTTATTTATTTACAGACTCACGAGCTATGAACTCCCATTAACAAGTTAGAAAAACGAGGTAAAATGGAGCATTTCTCCATCTCTACTGGGTCTTCTCAAGGACAACCTGTCCAATTATGAGACACCACCTAAATTATTTTTGTTTTAAACCCAGTAACTAACTACTTGAAGTCCGCAATGCGGACTCCATCAACCAATTACAGAAAACCACCCAAACCCATGAAGGAGAAGGAAGAAGAAGAAGGTGAAGAAGAAGGACTCAGACAACACCCAAAGCCCTCCACCTTGACTCACATGCATTACTATACACCAAAACCCCAAAAATCTAAATTTCCAGACTTCCAACAGTGATCCTTGTGGGGTTTTGCTTCAGTGCTGGATGACTGGGCTGGGATTTTTCCTCTGGCACAGGCATTAACTGATCCTCTGGAGCAGGTGAAATCAAGGGGGGACAAGGATTCCTTGATCAATTTTTTTCCATGGTGAGCCCATCAGCAAAATGGAAACTCACGGAGAAATAATTCACGGATGTTTGAAATTCGGGGAAAAAAGCACGATGTGAATAAATCAGTAAGTGCTGATGTTTAAAGGTAGCTCTGAACAAAAATAAAACTGCTGGTGTTTTGGTTTTCAGGGGCATCTCAGATGGTGTTGGACTACTTTGTTTGGGAAAGGGAATAAAGACCTTCAATCACCGTGACCAGCTTGGAGAAAAGGAAAATTACTCTCCCTTTAAAAAAGCTGGAAGGTTTTTTAAAAAAACTGAAAATTGTCCCAACATTTTGAAGGTCTGACCATGCCTTCAGTCCCACGGGGAAGATGGAGCAGTAATCACATGATTTTTTTTTACTTTCATACTCAACATAATGAAGGGAAAAACAAGCTAAGAGCACATGGATACAACCAAAATGGGGAAATCCAGGGACTGCAGGAGTTGTTGTCCCAATCTTTACCTGGAGGGATTTTTAGGCATCCCTCACTCTGGAAGACAAGTAAATAGGAGGAAACATCAGGCTTCTTTTAAAAAGAAAATAAATCCCTAATCCTCAGTGGTGCAGAAGAAACCTTGAGGAGGCAAAATGGAAAGATTTCCAGTACGAGAAGGCAAACAAAGAGGCTACATTTATTTTTTTGGAGAAGCCTGATGAAGTTTCAGCCCATAATAAGCCCAGGGTGGGAGGGGGGAAAGGCAGCGAGAGGGGCTGACTCATGTTTTTTGAATGCTCGGGGTTAGCACCAGTGCGCTTGGCGAATTCTTCTGTGTACTTAATACGTGTGAAGGAAATTATAATTGGTCCATAGATGATTTGTTAACTAAAAATAGGGGCTAAAGCTGTAAAAATATTTGCAACATAAAATTTCAGCAGCTCTTCATCATTCTTTAGTGCTTTTTTTTTTTTTTTTTTCCTTCCCCAAACACGTTGCGGGGTCTCTAAACACCTCTCCGGGGTAATTTATTGGAGAGCTGATGGCAGAGCTGAAGATGAATTTCAGCACTTGGGGTGAGATCTGCAAAGGCAGCCGAGCCAGACGAGGACCTACCAAGGCAGTGGAGCAACTGCTCCTCCATCACAAGGTGGAATTCCCTCGCTGACCTCGGTGTTGTCACCCCGCCAGCACCTCGGGGGCAATCAGGAGTTTGTATTTCTGGGTGAGGGTGCAGGAGCTGAGGTTTGGCTGTCCGAACAATCTCCCCTCTGTGGTTGAAAATGTCCCCAGAGCCGTAACTCAAATCATCACAGGCTTTGACTATTAATTGTCATTATCTTTCCAGCCCTAATTTTTCGTGTTGTTTCTGTATTTTGAACAACTTTCTGCCCATGTTTGGCTACTTCTTCCTTTGAAAAAACTAGCAAAAAAACCCCTTTTTTGACACCTCTTTCTCATGCAGCCCGAACAGGAATGTTCCCAGATGTCCTCAGCGAGCTTTGCACGAGAGAAGAACCCGGAGTGAGTCAGCCCTGTGTGGTCTCGCTCGTTACGTGGCACCTCACCTCATTTTTTTGGGTACACGTAGGGAAAAGTCACAGGGGCGAAGCTGGAATTGATTGAAAGTCCAGTTGGACTTGGTGGAAAAATTCCTCCCCTGACCTTCCCGAGCTTTGGCTGCTTTCCAGGCTCATGATGTTCACACCTCCTTAATGCAACCCCCGGCACTTGAGTCACGTCGAGCTGGGGCGGGGGAAATGTCAGGTAATGTGGCCTCGGCAGCCACCCCGGAGGGGAATCGGCCTTTCCCAGCTCTGCCACGCTCCAGCCCGGAGTTTATGACGTGATCCTCATCCCAGTGCATCCCAACAGAGCGGCAAAAATCTGCTCTGCAGGCCACGGGGGAGCCGGCGGGACGTGAGCTGCCCCCGACACCTCGCCCTTGAACCTCGGCCTTGCTCCCGCTCCTCTCCACCAGCTCTGCCCCTTTCCCAGCCATCCCTCCCCCCTCCTCTTCCTCTCCCCAGTCCCATGACAGCTCCGTGGCCGGCTCCAAAAATCTGTCAGCTGGAGTTCCTGCTCCCTGAAATTATGGGAGATGTTTTGCGGAACGGCCGAGGCCTGCTCAGTGTTACCTCCCTGTCACTTCTCATTTGCCCTTTATTAATGGGTGGACGAACTTGAGCAAATCCCATGAATTCCTCTGCTTTCCTCTTTTTTGCCTTCCCATCTCATCCCTCTTTGGCTGCTCTGCGCCTCTCACCCTTCTCTCCCCCTTCAAGTCAAAAATCAAGATTAAAACCACTGTCCCTTAACAGGTTTTCACGTGTGTGAAAACAACCTCAACATCAACCTCGACATTATTCCTTCTTTCAGGAGTGGGGAGCTTGGGAGGGAATTTGTCTGGCAATGGGAGCACACATATCCACCAAGGGGTAGAAGATCTGTGGGGATAAATGTGGGATAAAGGGAGAGAAGAACCTGGAAATGGAGAAGGTTTGTTGGATTCTGGGGGAGCCTGGAATTACCCATGGGATTTCCACAGTGAGGGCAGCACTGTGGGGATAAATGTTGGATCAAAGGGAGGGAAGAACATGGAAATACGGAATACAGAAGGACATCACTCCGCTCATTCCAGGCTTTTCCACCCTTCTTTTGTGGACCAATCCGTGTCCTTTCATGCAGGTCATCCCTTTGTTTCTCTGCATGTGTTGGAAATATCCATTTTTAGGAAGAAAAAAATTCCTATTTTTTAGGAAAAGCTCATGAATTCCTCCATAAATGCAATTTTAAAAGGCAAACATTTGTCACTTAAAAACACATTGACTTCCAGACCTGTTAAATTAATTAATTCCCCTTAATTTGGGACAGTTATCTTGACTTCCAGACCAATTTTTCCTCCCTTCCTGCTGGCAGTTTCAGAGGCTTCTCCATATCCTGAGTTCCTCCACACTGAGAAAATGGAGACTTCACCTTTTCCAGGAATAATTCTGGGAATTCCCTTTCCCCAAACCTGCTAACAGTCAGGTAATTTCATTTTTAATGTCGATCTCCACGATGAGGTCATGGAGGAGAAAAGCTGAAGCAATCCTCGTCCCCCTTGCTGTCACCTATTCCAGAGCAGACGCCTGCACCAGAGCCTGCACATCCAGCATTCAGAAATGGAATTTTTTCCCTTTAGGGGATAAATTCTGCTGCTTGAAGGCACTGGAATGAATTACAGGTCACATCTTTGCTCAGGATGAAACCAGCAGTGACATGGATCCACGTGACCTGACAAACCTGTTGGAACCCTGAGAGTTTTGGGCTTTTTCTGTGCTGGCAGGCACTGACCCTCAAGAAAACACTGCATTTGACCTGAGGCTGTGGAAAAGGCTCCCAAAATTGAGTGACAGCACTGGGATTATGGGTGTGGAGTTTGAATAGAAGTGTGTGATGTCACAGGGTGGAAAACTCAGAGTTTAAGGGTTTAGAATACAGTAATATACAGATAAAGCAAGATGGAGGATTTAGGGCAGAGGCTGAGTCCTTCTTTTTCACCTTCTTCTCCATGGGTCTGGGGGGTGTTTTGTAATTGGGTAGGGAAATCCACACTGAAATCCACGGGTGGTTGGTTATTGGGTTAAAAGTAAAAATAATTTAGGTGTCATCTCATAATTGGCCAATTTATGCTTAAGAGACCTTGCAAAGACTTATAGACAGAGCCATTTTTCACTTTGTTAGTTAGAACTCACAGCTTGTGAGACTGTAACATGGATAAGAATTAATAAACATCTGATGCTGAACACGCAACAACATCCCTCGTGCAATTAATTCCAGCTCTAACAAGGAAAAAGGGAGATTAAAACCCCACAAAGCCAACTTTCACTTCTCCAGGTGATTATCCTCCCATTCCCTCCCTGTCTTACCAGGGGGTGCCCAGCATGGTCTGGTTTGAGTAGAACTACGTGACTGATGTCGAAACGCGGAGGAATAATTTGGAGAAGTTGGGATCATGGATGAACCACCAGCTGGTTGCCCCATGGATGGAATATCTGAGCAGTGTGGGAAGGCAGTGCCCAGCAGTGCTGGAGTCAATGGTTCCCTGGAGTCAGAAATCACAGGAAAGAAAGCAAATTCCATCCCAGATGGATCCAGCAGATTGTTTGTTGCGACCCTCAGGCTTTAGACTGAGAATAAATGGACATTATTTTAAATAAATAAAAAATAACTAAATAAAAATAATTAAATAAATGTTTTATTTTAAAAATAATTATTAAATAAAATAAATCTCTCACAATTTTTTTAAAAAAATTAAATAAAATAATTAAATAAATATTTTATTTAAAAAAAATTATTAAATAAAAAATCCCTCACATTACCATTTTATGTTTGGCCCAGTTTTTCAAGATGCAGGGCCACCATTATCCACCTTCTCTGCATTGACCTAAAAAAACTATAAAAA
This sequence comes from Sinosuthora webbiana, assembly GCA_013397395.1. NCBI lineage: Eukaryota > Metazoa > Chordata > Aves > Passeriformes > Sylviidae > Sinosuthora > Sinosuthora webbiana. Next base: position 33,843 of record VXBN01011433.1, read on the forward strand.
TAGCATTTTATTGTTTTCTTTAGAAAAGAAACATCAGCCAGCCATCAGCATCCCCATCCCTGGAGGTGTCTTAGGCCACGTTGGACTAGGCTTGGAGCAGCCTGGGATAGTGGAATGAGATGACTGTTGAGGTCCTTTCCAACCCAAACCACTCTGGGATTCTATAAAAGGTGGTTTTGAAGTGCCGCACTTGGTTCTGGATTTCTGCAGTCGTGACTCGTTCAGAGCTCCCATCCCATCAAATTAAGGCCGTGGAGTTTGTCCTGCTCTGTGGGTTCTTTATCTTCTTTTCTGTTAGAGCCGGGATTAAATGCTCGAGAGGAGGATATTGTGTTCGGATTCGGATGTTTATTAATTCTTATCTATATTACAGTCTCACAAACCATGAGTTCCAGGTAATAAATTGAAAAGTGGCTCCATCTCTAACACGTTCCAAGATCTTTTAAGCACAAACTGTCCAATTATGAGATGACACCTAAATTATTTTTACTTTTAACCCAATAACCAACCACCCGTGGCCCGCAATGTGGATTTTTCTACCCAATTACAAAACCCCACCCAGACCCATGGAGAAGAAGGTGAAAAAGAAGGACTCAGCCTCTGCCCTAAATCCTCCATCTTGCTTTATATATCAATTACTGTATTCTAAACCCTTCAGCTCTGAGTTTTCCACCCTGTGACATCACACACTTCTATTCAAACTCCACACCCACAATCCCAGTGCTGTCACTCAATTTTGGGAGCCTTTTCCATGGCCTCAGGTGAAATGTAGGGTTTTCTTGAGGGTCAGTGCCTGTCAGCACAGAAAGTCTGGAATTCTCAGTGCCCAGGGTTCCAACACAGCTCAGCCTGTGAGGGATTGTTGGGGTTTTTGGAATCTGAGCTTATCTCATTGTGGAATTTATTAGGGTTTGATAACTCACCTGGGTAAAAATCAAACCTCGGTGATCCCTGTGGGTCCCTTCCTGCTCAGGGGATTCTGTGATTCAATGGCTGCCTCAACAACATGGCTGCTAAAAATTTAATTAATTATTTCCTTAATCAAAACCAGCAAATGCTTCAGTTTTTCTGGCATAAATGTGACATTTTCTTCTCTAATTAAGGACCTGCCTCGACTTCCATATGAGCAGTTAAGCATGGGCTCAACCTGCAGCTCATTTTCAGGTTCTTTGCTGAACCAAGGCTTTGATATCAATTATTTTTCTGCTTCCCCCTCTTCATCTCTCACTCCTTTCCTCATCTGCTCCATCTAATCTCAACTTGGTTTGTATAAATAAATCCTAAATCCATGTCATTTTTTGTCCTATAGATAATTGTTTATGTTGAACCAGTTTCGCTGTTTTTTTAGAGTTGAAGGCACCCTGAAAGATCCAGGGGCAGAAACCCATAGCTCAGTGGATTAAAACCAATGTGGGGATGGATACAGTCAAATTTACATTAATTAACTGCACTTCTCAACTGTTCTCCTGCATTTTGTCCCCCCACCTGCTTCTCCTTTGTTAAATAAAAACATTATCTTGGTTCACACTGTTTAAATTTGCCTCTAGGCTGACACAGAACTGACTTGGGTTGTGCTTGGCAAAGCAAAATATCACAAAGATTGCTGAAAAGTGTGATTTCCGTGTGATTTTTTTTTTGCATTTTGCCCTCACAGGTGAATTCAACCCAGGTCTACAGATGAGTCGAGTCTAATTTAAACTCCTAACTGCTTTATCAGTGAAGTGACAAATTTGCTGGAACCGCTTCCTGAGGACATTTGTTTTCTTTTCCCCACTTGTGCTGAGAGTTGGGATATTGTTTTTTTTCTGTAGAAAGGCCACTTCCAGCTGGAACAGCTCCAAGCTTTGCTAAAATATAAATTTGTTTAAATTGCTTCTCCAGGAAAAGAAATAAAAAAAATAATTAAAATATCCAAAAATTTATCATTAAAAAAATAACTAATGAAAGATTTATTTTAATAATAAATCATTAGTCTTATTTATTATTAAAATAGGTATATTTGTTAATAATAAATATTTTAATGTTTATATGTATTTATAAAATACATTGTTTTAGATAAATAAATATTTATATACATTTATATATATTTGTAATATTTTAATGTTAAAATGAATAAATACATTTTTATTTATAAAAATAATAAAAGAACAGGACCTTGATCAAAAAATGGTTCTTTGGGCTTCATTAACTGCTTCACCACGAATTTCCTCTGTAACTCAGGAATGCGACGTTACCTCTTTTACCTTATTTATGAATTGAAGGAAAATAATAAAAATGCTCCCTTTGTCTCATCTCTGTGCACTGACCGTTCTGCACTGATTTGTACAGGTTTAATAATAACTGTCTGTAATTAAGTGTCACGTAAGGGTCCCTTTATCAAGGCAGAATAGCGTGTACATTTATATTTATATATATATAAATATAAGAATCCAGCCTTTCATCTTTTGCTGCCTTGATCCGTAGCGACCGTGATAATTCTTGCTTTGTGCCTGAGCCCTTTGATCCGGGGAGATTTCCAGCTCCATCACTTTTTTGGGAGTCCCTGGCTGAGTGAGGACTTTGTTCTCTGTTGGGCCCGCCACGACATTCCCTATTCCCTAAAAAGCAGCAGATGTCCCAGCTCTCGCTGCAAGGTAGGGCTGGAACCACCCCTGGCCCACTCGGTGCCCAAAATTCAATGGGTTCCCCTCGGAAAACGGCAATTAAAATTATATATTGTTGACAGGGTTTGGGGTTTTGCCCCCCGGGGGATTTTCTGAAAGCTGCCGGAGAACAGAGCGAGCCCTTTCCTTTCTGACTCCTCTGCCACACTCGTATTTCTGCACAGATGGACACACAGAGAATTGC
>VXBN01011433.1:41716-70320 GCA_013397395.1 Sinosuthora webbiana
CCCCCTCGTGCCAAACCCAAGACACCGTAAAGGATTTATTTTTTTTTTCCCCCCTCGATTCACTTCTGTTTGGTGACGAGCCGACCGCCGAGCAACACCACCCCCTTCCTCCTCCCCTCTCGGATGTCCCGGGGCTGAAGGGGCTAATCCTTTACATTAACCAGCCCATTAACCATTGTGCCTGTAAAAACACCCAGCCTGTCACAATGACTCCTGGCTCTGCTCCCTCCTGTCCGTCAACTTGATGGAAGATAATGTGTAAGGGGATAGCTCGGCCGCTGCGTGCTGTTGACACCGGGAAGAAAGATGCCGGGGCTGAAAGTGCCACTCGGGTTACAGATGAGCTGGAAAATCCTCCCCCTCCCCGCCCCGGCTCCCGAGAGTGGTGACAGCTTTGTACACAAACTCCTGCTGCCCGCCGGGGCTGCGGCTCTGCGGGGCCGGGCGGGCGGGGACGGGGCTGCGGGATGCTGCTGGAGGGCAGCGGGGTCAGCTCCTTCTGAACCTTGGTGTTGGAGCCTGAGTTATCCGCTGAAGGGAAATCAAACACGGGGATCTGCTGAAGAGAAATCAAACACGGGGATGTGCTCACTTTCCTTTTTGGGCTGGGCAGCACAAGGGGCAGGGGAGGAATTGGATGCACGACATCATTGTGGTGGCTCTTGCAAACACTCCAGGCTGTGGTGGATAATTCCTAAAAGCCATCCCACTCTGCTGCCAGAATTTTGGCATCCCAACCAAGGCATTAGGACCAGCAGCGTCCCTCCCTGGGACAAGCTCTGCCTTGTCCTCCTGCTCTGACACCAACACTCCACACTCCACTGCCTCATCTCACACCAGGAGTTTTATAAATGCTTCAAGGCAAGAGTTCAATATTAACTTTTGTTTCAACTTTTCGAGCTGGGTCCTTTCTTTTTAGACCTTTATGTTGGAGCTTGAGTGGAGCAAGTTATCAGCTGAAATCAAACAGGGGATCTGCTCACTTTCCTTTTTGGGCTGGGCAGCACAAGGGGCAGGGGAGGAATTGGATGCACAAATCTGTGGTGGCCGTGAGCTGCTCTTGCAAACACTCTGTGGTGGATAAATCCTAAAAACCTTCCCTCTTTGCTGCCAGAATTTTGGCATCCCAGAAAAGCCATCGAGGTCAGCAGTGTCCCATCCAGGAGCCCTGCCTTGTCCTGCTCTGACACCAACACTCCACACTCCACTGCTTCATCTCACACCAGGAGTTTTATTAATGCTTCGAGGCAGGAGTTCAATATTATCTTTCTTTTCAATTTTGTCAGCTGGGTCATTTCTTTTTAAACCTTGATGTTGGAGCTTGAGTGGAGCAAGTTACCACCTGAAGAGAAATCAAACAGGGGATCTGCTCACTTTCATTTTTGGGCTGGGCAGCACAAGGGGCAGGGGAGGAATTGGATGCACAACGCTGTGGTGGCCGTGAGTTGCCCTTGCAAACACTCTGTGGTGGATAAATCCTAAAAACCTTCCCTCTCTGCTGCCAGAATTTTGGCACCCCAGCAGTGTCCCATCCAGGACACCAGCACTTCACTCTCCACTGCTTCGCCTCACAACAGAAGTTTTATAAATACTTCAGGGCAAGGCTTCAATATTAACTCTTTTTTTTTTTTTTTAAACTTTGCCATCTGGGTCATCTCTTTTTAAACCTTGATGTTGGAGCATGAGCGGAATAAATTATCAACTGAAGAGAAATCAAACAGGGGGATCTGCTCACCCTCCTTTTTGGGCTGGGCAGATGGAGGAGCTGGATGCACAAGAGCCTCGTGGTGGCCGTGAGTTGCTCTTGCAAACACTCCAGGCTGTGGTGGATAACTCCTAAAAGCCATCTCTGGGGCGTGTGGCACTCTGCTGCCACAATTTTGGCATCCAAGGCATCAGGACCAGCATTGTCCCTCCCTGGGACAAGCCCTGCCTTGTCCTCTCGCTCTGACACCAACACTCCACTGCTTCTCCTCACACCAGGAATTTTATGAACGCTTTGAGGCAAGGCTCCAATATTAACTTTTTTTTTTTTTTTTTAAACGTTGCCCCCCAAAACGTGTTTTTCTGATTTTTTTTTTTTTCCTCCATGGGAAAAGGTTAAAAAGTCAGCTTCCAACCTGCGGTGGCTCAGCCCGAAGCAGAACATTTCAGTTTTATCAGCTGGCACGAAGGGATCTGTTTCAAATCATTTTTGACAGCGTATTAAGCTGCATTTCTATCCCAGCTTGAAGCTGGCCCGCCCATTGTCATTCCCTCTCTCTGGAAACAACTCGCTTTTCTCCCTCTGAAACCCAGGTGAAAGAGCTGAGTGAGGGGGGAATCACTGGGACACGAACTTGGCTCGGAGGAGGAAAAAAAAAAAAAAAAAGGGGGGGCTTGGGTTTTCAGAATGTGGATCCAACAAAGGAGAGGTTTGATTTTTTTTTTCTCTTGGTCTGGGGAACGGCCCGTGCAGCCAGGTCGGATAAATTGAAATACAACCCTGCAGAAATCCTGCATGTCCCTCGTTCACCAGCAGGCACGGCCAGGCTTCGCCCTTGGCTGTGGCATTCCATGAAACAGCACAGAATGTGGAATCCAGGCCTCTGGGCACTCCAGGGTTTCCTAGGAAGGGCACAACAAGTTGGGATTGGATGCAGTCTTTAGAATGGAAGCAGACAGAATTCATATTCACTGGAATATTGGAAAATTTGTCGAAATGGAAAAAAAAAAATCGACCAAAACTGTCTTTGTATTTTTTTTCACGCACAGAAATCCACTGCTGATGCAGCAGCTCCTCTTACAAAGGCAGAGAATGGAGCAATAGAAAATTATCACTGGGTTTCCCAGATAATCTGTGGCTGCCACAGCCCTGGAAATGCTCAAGGCCAGGTTGGACAGGGCTTGGAGCAACCTGGAACAATGGAAGCTGTCCCTGCCCAGAGCAGGGGTTGGAACAAGAGTTTTAAGGTCCCTTTCAATCCAAACCACCCCATGATCCTGCTTCTAAGATTTAGGGAGTCTGGGGACTGCTGTGGGAGACGTGGGCAGAATTTGAGGTCTAACCTTTCTCCAAGGAAATATCTTTGTGTAATGAATGTTCCCCTCGATGATCATGTTAAATTCTTTTTCCAGCGGTTCACGTAGAAATAAAAGGGGCTGTTGGTAGATCTCAGATTACCTAAACCAGGATGTCTCTGTTTAGCCCCTCCTAACTTTATTTCAGGAGCAGGAATGGTGTTTCCCCGCTCCTGCCCCGTCACCCGTGAAGAGTTAATGGGTTGTGATGTGGTGCCAAACACTCCAGCAGCTTGGATGGGAACCAGCAGCTCCAGTCGAGAGCACTTTGGAACCCAAGCTGAAGCTTGCTGGTCCTGTTTTGCCCTCAGAGAAAAGCTGGTTTTTAGTGTTTCCTCCGGGTGCTCAGTCTGACAAAACCCTGCCTCTCCCTGCTGTACCTGCTGGCTGCAACAAGATTGATTTTCCCCAAAGGGCAGAGGTGCTGCAAACTCCATGAGGAAACATCTGGAAGGTGGTCAGTTTCCAGAGCAAGGTGCACCCAGCTCATTTCAGCGCCTTATTCCCCTCTACGACGGGGTCTGAGGGGAATTAATTTCCTGGAATGAGCTTCCTAAAGCCGGAATTGCCAGTGATCTCTGCCCTTATCAGTGGAAGTAATAAAGGAAGGGATGCCAGGACATCCTCAGTGCTCAATCCCCTCACCTGGGGGTGCACTTTTGAGGGGTGAAGTGCTGATGAATCTCTTTTTTTTTTTTTGCCTTAGGGAGGAGAATAGGTGCTGGTCAGTCTGTTGATATTCGTTTGATCACTTTAATGAGTGATAAATTCCGTTCACTAAGGACACCGGGCATTCCATGGACAGGTAACAGCAGCAGTTCAGCTTCGGGGGGTCTCAGTGAGAAAGGTCAGGATGAGGCAGCTTGAGAGGGAGAGAGAGAGAGAGATTTAGAAAAAATAACACAGAAAGCGGCAGCGTTGCATTACAAGACCTTCACCCTGGAATCTGGAAAAACACGGAGACTTTCGTTTTATAGATGCAGGAATTCGGCTTTATTTTTGTTCCCTTCTCTTCCCCTCAACAAGGAATCCTGAGTTGAACTCCTCGCCGGCTCACAGCGCTCTGCCTTTGGCTGGCTCCCCCAGGCTTTTCCCCCGCAAGCCCTGCAGTGAATTGTTTAATCCCCTGGACGGGGTTTTAGGGAAGCTCTGGAGCAGCTCCCTCATTCCCTGGCGGTGCCGGGGCCGGCCCACGCATGTTCCCGGGCTCCATCGGGATCCGTTTTCCCCCCTGGCGGGGTCCAGCCGTGTGCTCCTGCATTCCTTTGGTCGCAGGGCTGTAGGAAACCACCCCGCTGCTCCTCTTACACGAGGAAATGCCCCCGGGGCAGAGCCCAGCCTTGATTTTGTCACCGGGCTTCGATGCCTCCTGCTCTCCTCCTCCTCCTCCTCCTCTTTTTCTGCTGCTCGTAAAAGGAGCCACGGGGCCACCACAGGAGTCACTGATCCAGCGAGGTGGGGAGGTCTCCGTGCAAATGTTGCTGACTTGGGCTTTCAGCAGAGGTTTTCAGGGCTTTTCGAGCCCCGGCTTTCCCCTCCAGGCCTTGGGGCTCGGGGCTGGTGGACACGGGAGAGGACTTGGCCCGACGAAATGCAGGAATTGGTGGTTCCAGTAACCACTGGCTCCAAGGGAAGACGGAGAGCCAGGAGGGGAGGCATCGGGGTGAGGGAGGAATTTCCACCACAGTGCGATGTTGGCTTTGTGATTCAATGCAATCAACATGTGGGGATTTTGTTTCGCCTTTCCCTTCTCCTTCTTCTCCTTCCTCTCCTTCTCTTTCTTCTATTTCTCTTCCTCTTCCTTCTTCACCTTCTTCTCTTTCCTCTCCTTCCTCTCCTTCCTCTCCTTCTCCTTCTCTTTTTTCTCTTTTTTCTCTTTCTTCTCTTTCTTCTCCTTCTTCTCTTTCTTCTTTCTTTTTTCTTCTCTTTCTTCTCTTTCTTCTTTCTTCTCTATCTTCTTTCTTCACTTTCTTCTCTTTCTCTTCCTTCTTCACCTTCTTGTCTTTCCTCTTCTTCCTCTCCTTCTCTTTCTTCTCTTTCTTCTCTTTCTTCTCTTTCTTCTCTTCCTTCTTCACCTTCCTCTCCTTCCTCTCCTCCTTCTCCTTCCTCTCCTCCTTCCTCTCCTCCTCCTCCTTCCTCTCCTCATCCTTGTCCTCATCCTCATCCTCCTCCTCATCCTCCTCCTCTTCCTCTTCCTCCTCCTCGTCCTCCTCCTCGCTCCCCATCTCCTCCTTTTCCTGTCTTGGTTGGAAGTGGATGTGGTCTCCCTACACCAAGATCCCCCCAAAGATCCAAGGGCAAACCTGCCACAGCAGGGAGGGAAAGCACCAGGGACATCCATGGTGGTGCTTCTGAGCTCAGGATGGCTCAAAAACCACATCTCACTCACACATCAGAGCAAAAAGCCACGAGTTTGAGGAACAGGTGGAATGCTTTTCCTCCAAAGCCAAGGTGCTGGTGGTGGACGTGTCTAGAAAAGCTGTGGAGAAGCTGCAGCCCCACACTAATTCCATTAATTTTCCATCCTTACTCCAAGTAGCTCGAGCTCTGGAGTAATTTACATGATCAAAAATGTTACCTCATGGTTTTGTGGCTTTACAGAACAACCAGGTTTGCTTTTCTACCACTGTCTTCCCTCATGGCTGGCACTTCCTGAGGAGACAGCTCTGTGATGAAAATAGGCTTGGTATTTTGAAATATATATATTTATTCTTTTCACTTACAGAAAAAAAAAAANGTGCTGGTGGTGGATGTGTCTGGAAAAGCTGTGGAGAAGCTGCAGCCCCACACATTCCATTAATTTTACATCCTTACTCCAAGTAGCTGGAGCTCTGGAGTAATTTACACCATCCAAAATGTTACCTCATGGTTTGGTGGCTTTACAGAACAACCAGGTTTGCTTTTCTACCACTGTCTTCCCTCATGGCTGGCACTTCCTGAGGAGACAGCTCTGTGATGAAAATAGGCTTGGTATTTTGAAATATATATATTTATTCTTTTCACTTACAGAAAAAAAAAAAATAAATCTGTGTCTGGAGCAGGCTGCATTTTGCAAACATATGTGAGTGTCTGAGCATATGCAAATGTAGCATTTTGTGGGGTGGAAACATTCTGGGTTAACCTTTGTCAGAAAACAGAATTTTCGTGCCGTCGTGACTTTCCATTTTGAGGACTGTTTTCTATGGTGTAAAAGCTGACATAATTCCTTAAATTATTGTGATAGGCCTTATCTGTTTCATCCATGTGAGAGCTGTTTATTTCAATCTACATATTTTTATTGTGAACTCTTCCCTCAAAAAAATAATTTTCAGGCTATTTTCATATTGTGAACAGTGATTTTCTTTTTGAGTATTTTGGACTATTTCGGAAAAGAAAAGTTCAGATTTTTATGCTGAGCTGGAAATGTCTCAGAGTTAGACAAGAAAGAGGAACAACCACGGATGTCAGGAGTGTGGAGCTGTGCCTGGTGGGCACAGGAAGGGCATCAGGAACGTGGTGGGGAAGGCAAGAAAGGATTCCCAGGGCATGAGGATGCTGGAAGGGAGGTGAATGTACCTACAGTGTAGATGTGCAACTCTGGGGAAGACACCCCATTCCTAATTGAACACGTTCATGATGGTCAGGCAATGATTCAGCACAAGAGGGAACATCCAGGGTGAAATTCATCCCCCAAACTAATGGCAGTAAAGATGGATGAATCTCGGGGATTTTTTTTTTCCTCTCTCAGTGCCCACCCAGGGCTGCCAATTCTCAGGTTTGGTTCTCTCACCCGAGATTCAGGTGGTTGAGAGTCTTTTGCCCTCTGAGAGGCCTGAGCCAGACGTGAGGACAAAACGGAGTCTTCGAGGTCTGGTTTTTCAAGGTTTCTCACGTTGTTTGTTGTTTCCTCATCTTAGAATGCTCTCCGTGCCCGACCGAGATCTGAACGGCGTCCAGGACACGAGACGACTCCCCCCATGGTGGGACGTCGCAGCCTCTCTATACAGAAGATTACGTATCACCTGTTTACAGTTATGTTCCAATGCCTATCACCTGTACTAAAGGGGTCATCTCTACTCTGACCCAATCTCCTTAAACTACCTTGTGCCACCGTCACCAGAAGATGGAGGCCAGGGGAGAAGGAAGAACTCAGGGCACCGCCCTAAATCCTCCATCTTGTCCCCCTGCACCTCCGTTCTAAAAACTCAAAACTGCACAAATTTTCACCCCGTGCTAAGTCAAACTACTGTTTTCACACCTTTGTGACTTGTAGTTCTTCTCTCAGTGTTGGAAGTTTTTTCCACGGGCTGAAGTCAAAGACTGTGTCTTCCTGGGCTCTGTGCCAGGGTCTACAACCCCCCTTGTACAGATTCCAGACCCCCTTGTACAGATCCCAGACCCCCCTGTACAGATGTCAAACCCTCTTGCTCGGGTCCCAGTCCTCTCTGGTGAGGTCTGTGACCTGCCAGGACGCCCAAAGGGATGCCCTGGACTCCAACAGATGAACACTAGAAAGGACAGGGAGTTTGAGGGTGGAGTCTGTCATGCCTTTGGATACATCTCACTGGGAGGATTCTCTGGGCTCACCTGTCCTTAAGTTTCTCCATGGACAAGTTCCACATCCCTTGTGCTCTCCTGGGACACTGCAGGAAATAAACCCTTCACCCAGACCAGCTGCTGCAGGAAAACAGCTGTCAATAACATCACTGACTACGGGATTCTGGGGCTTGGGTTGGAAGGTGTAGTTAACTAATATGTCAGTATCTAAAAATGGTTTCTGATAGGCTGCTGTTCCTCCTGAAACAATTCTAAGGTTCCGGCATGGAACTGTTTCCACTTTAACTAAAGACAAAACTGTGTTAACCCATAACAGAAGGGACCTTAAAACGCAGCTTGTTCCACCCAGGGACACCTTCCACCGTTCCAGGTTGCTCCAAATCCCGTCCAACAAGGCCTTGGACACTTCCAGGGATGGGGAATGACGACTGAGGAATGACAGTTACTCGTTTCACAGACAATTTCTCTCCGAGACACTTCTGCAAGGGCTTTTCCAACAAATAAAATCCCGTCCGACGTCTCCTATTACTCCTCACCGTGCATCACCACTCATGAGAAGAGATTTTGACTGTGAAACCCATAAAAAGTGGCACGATGGGCCAAACTGGTGACTGGTGTCAGCTGGAATCTCCAGGGAGATGCTGATTCACCCAGAGCTGGGGACACACGGCTCTATTTTCCGTTTGGAAAATATCAGACAAGCCGTGTACGGGAAGGCTCGGTCTGGAATTTCCCGTCTGGAAACGCCATCCGGGAAAGGTGTGGCGGCACCTAATTCAGTGGGTAATCCCAGCCGCGCGGTGATGAGCACAGGGAAAAAAAGTTGTCCTTCCCTTTTCCAAGGATCTCCTGTCGTCCCGGGGCTGCTGCTGTCTCGAGAGGAAAACGACTGTGGAAGGGAACATTCCCGGATCCATCTGCTCACCAGGTAAATAAGACTCCCCCCATTTCTCACCCGTGTAGCACAGCCCCAAAACCGTTCCAAGCGGTGCTTGTTTTCCTGCCCCCTCTCCCCAGAAGCACTCGCAAATCCCCGTTTCCCAAAGCGCCAGGGCCGTGATCCTGGATTGCGGCGCCGCTAAGCCTCCTGTTGGTCTCAGCACCTGACCAGGAGCCCCGGCAGCCAGGGAGAGCTTTTCCCGGGGCTCCAGAGCCCAGCACAGCCCCAGCTGGGGCTCAGCAGTGACAGGGCCCTCCAAGCATCCCCTTCCCCACCCTCTGAGCTCCAAGGATTTGCCTCTCACCCTGCCGGCAGCAATGTACAGGCTTGCACCGCCCTGCCGCGAGCTACCCCGGTAAACAACAAACAAAATGAGCTTATGACTTTAAGCCTCCCGATGAAATAAGAAGCTAATTTGCCCCATCGCGGCGCTTTGCCATCTGTAAGAATTAGTCCCAGGGGGAAATGAATAGAGCCATTATTCCTGCCGGGCTCTTGGCCGTGTAATTCCTCCAGCGGTGAAACAGGAGACAGCGAGGGGAAAAACATAATACTTGTGTGACCAGGCTGCCATTGGCTAAAGGAGCTGAAGAGTGTGTCTTGTTCGTGAAATGAAGAGTCGGGCAGGCGGCTTAAGGGGTGACAGACCTCGCTGTCCCAAATGCTTCTTAGGCACCAAGTAATTAAAGCCCCGTGTGGAGGGGATGACAGGGCCGGGAGGAAAGGTAAAGGTGCATTTGTTGATGATGGCTGAGGCTCGGGAGGAAAAGGTTCACGAGGATTTTCCAGCCCTAAGTAAAAGTTACTTTATCTGAGCTTTAAGAAAAAGTTACTTTATCTGAGAGGAATGAACAAGTAGCAGGAGAGCAGAGGGGGATCCCTGGCCAGGATGGCTAGGGTTGGGAGGAAAAGGTGGATGCTGTCCCTGGACACAAAAAAAGCACAATGTTGAGGGGATAATAGAGTTGGGAGGAAAGGTAAAGATGCATTTATTGATGATGGCTAGGGTTGGGAGGAAAAGGTTCACGAGGATTTTCCAGCTTTAAGTAAAATTACTTTATCTGAGAGAAATGAACAAGGAGCAGGAGAGTAGAGGGGGATCCCTGGCCAGGGGGAAAAAGGGATTTGGGAAAAAAATGGATGCTATCCCTGAACACAAAAATAGTAATTAAAGCCCCATGTGGAGGGGATAACAGGGCCAGTAAGCAAGGTAAAGATGCATTTATTGATGATGGCCAAGGCTTGGGAGGAAAAAGTTCACGAGGATTTTCCAGCCTTAAGTAAAAGTTACTTTATCTGAGAGGAATGAACAAGTAGCAGGAGAGCAGAGGGGGACTCCTGGCCAGGGGGATAAAAAGGTGTTGGGAAAAAAAATGGATGCTGTCCCTGAACACAACAAAAGTAATTAAAGCACCATGTTCAGGGGATAACAGGGTTGGGAGGAAAGGTAAAGGTGCATTTATTGATGGCTAAGGCTTGGGAGGAAAAGGTCCACAAGGATTTTCCAGCCCTAAGTAAAAGTTACTTTATCTGAGAGGAATGAACAAGTGGCAGGAGAGCAGAGGGGGACTCCTGGCCAAGGGGATAAAAAGGAGTTGGGAAAAAATGGATGCTGTCCTTACACACAACCAAATAACTGCTGTCTCCTAGAAAAGTCAGTTTTATATCCAGGAGAGCATCTGGGGACTCACCTGAGCTCAAATCTTGCTGCCCAAACAGGTGGAAATGCCTTTATTTCTGATGTCTGTGTCGAGGAGTGAGCCACAGTCAGAGTGACTCCTGACATGCCCAATGCCACACAAGAATTCCCAGCTCAGGGACTTTCCCCCAAAACCACTTGGTTTCTCTTTGTCCCATTTATCCTGATGCTTTTTTGGGATTTGCCAGTGAAGAAATAAATGGGTCTGCTCATGGCAGGACCTCCCTGGTTAGGATTTGCTGCACCCGTTTTGCACCCAAAATGGAGAATCTAGGAGTCTGTAGGGCAGGAGAAAAAGCATCATGGGACTGTCACCCCTGCAGCTGAGGGAAAGGCTGCTCTAATAGGAGGGAGGGAGTCAAATTTGAGGACTTAGTAAGTGATTCCACATGATAAGCAGCTTTTCTTGTGCAGCCCAGCACCACTCCGTGCAGGCACTGGCTCCTGCCAACTTTTTGCTGCTGACACGGCTTCCATAATTTTTGATTTGTTTTTTCTGCCTAGAGGCAGAATAATGGAGGAAATAATGTCTCCATTGATGCTGCTGACCTGCCCTAATACTTTTGTTTTGCTCTTTTCCTTGATGTTCCGTGTGGCTTTTTAGTTTATTCAGCGCTACAGCTGGAATTGTCCCTTCCCTTCCCTTCCCTTCCCTTCCCTTCCCTNTCATTTTAAGACTGACCACCTGAATTAAAAACAAGTCCAACATCTGTTCTGAGGACATGGAATAGCAGCACCAGGAAGGAAATCAGGAGCTTTTGGTGTGATTTCACAGAATCCTGGAATCCCAGCCTGGTCTGGATTGGGAGGATCTCAAAGCTCATCCAGTCCCACCCCTGCCACAGGCTGGGACACCTTCCACTATCCCAGGTTGCTCCAAGCCCCATCCAACCTGGCCTTGGGCACTCCCAGGAATCCATGGGCAGCCTCAGCTTCTCTGGGAATTCCATCCCATGGCCTCACCACCCTCACAGGGAATATCCCACCCCTCTTCCCAAAATCCCATCCGTCCCTGCCCTCTGGCAGTGGGAATCCATTCCCTTTGTCCTGTCCATCCATCCCTTGTCCAAAGGGATGTCCAAAGTCCCTCTCCAGCTCTCCTGGAGGTCCTTTAAGCACTGGAAGGGGCTCCAAGGTCTCTCTGGAGCCTTCCTTTCTCCAGGCTGAGCAATCCCAGCTCTCCCAGCCTGGTGCTGTCCTCACAGCCCTCAGAGCACTTTGGTGGCCCCCAAATTTCTGACTCACAGCACGTTCTGACAATTCCTTCCTCACCTTTGCTTATGAAATCACTATTTTTGAGTCTCGGTGCAAACATCTGCCGAGTGAAGAGCTTCCAAGAAAAGAGTTTAGTAGGTTTGGGTCTAAACGACCTGAGAATCCAAATCTTTCCCTGCTGTAAGGATCAGGAGGAGAAATTCCTCCGGAGCAGAAAAGGCACGGCAGGTTCCAGAGGCTTTTCATGCCCCAACAGCTGCCTCGGCTCTCCGTGTCCGGGAGGTGAGGTGATGGAGTTCTGCACGAACGCTCTGGATGAGGAAGGAGCAGATTTCACGTCTCCTCCAAGACCAGCAACGCCCACTGCTTCAGCTCCTAAAAAAAGAAGCCTCAACCAAACTAATTGCTTATCGCATCGGGAGCTGGCAAGGGCTGTTTGGGGGTGAGGCGAGTGTTTGGTGCGGGGAGAGAGAGAGAGAGAAAAAAAAGTTATTGTGTTACTGACTCAAGAAAAACACTTTGCAGCCAATTTGCACAGTTTGAGCTCGTTTCCATGGAGTTCCTGCAGGAGTGGGAGTAGATAGGAACTCGCCGTGGGATTTGCAAGTGCTGAAGCCCCGAGGTCTCTTTCCCCATCCACGCCACGAGCTTGTCCAGCTCTGAATTTTACAGGCACAGCTTTGCAGAGCCCCTCACGGGGAGCCAAGGGTTTACTGGGAAGGGCCCAGGACAAAGCAGGAATTTCAGGAGGCACCAGGCATGTAGATAGGAACTTCTTCAGGGATTTGCAAGTGCTGAAGCCCCGAGGTCTCTTCCCCCATCCACCCCACGAGCTTGTCCAGCTCTGCACAGCTTTGCAGAGCCCCTCACGGGGAGCCAAGGGTTTACTGGGAAGGGCCCAGGACAAAGCAGGGATTCCAGGAGGCACCAGGCACGCTGATTCCGTGCTCGCAGGCGAAACCCCGTGGATTCACACACACACCCCCCACACACACTGTGGAAAAAACACAGTGGAAAAGCGGGGGCTGGATGGCTCCGAGCTGCCATGACGTTCACAAGATGGCTCCCTGCAAACCCCTGACCCCGGCTCAGATGTTCCTGCCGGGAATATCCCGGCACAGAGCATTACGTCAGCCCCACGCAGTTCCCCGAGAGCGGCTCTGCCTTTCCGCCCGGCGCCGTGCGTGTTCGCCGCCTTTCATCTCCTGGAGAGTTACCAGCACCGCCTGTTCTAGGCATGGAAATCCGCCTCGGGATCCCAGAGCCAGTTCACACATCCCACAGAACGCTCCCCGTGCTCACAGGGGTGGACGGCATCATAGGTCAGCGGAGTGTGGCTTGTGTCACCTTCTCCGTGCCAGCCTGGTGAGGTGATGGTGACCTTCTCCTGTCCCTGGGCCTGGTCCAAGGGTGTGAGAAGGTCACCGCTGCCACCAGGGTAATGAGATGAACAGGAGGCTAAGGAAAATGAAAGCTTGGTGTGGAGAAAGCTTCCTGCAGCAGAGAAGAAATTCAGAACAGCAGAAACGTCCCCAGAGACGCGACACAGGCAGGGTTGTGTCGCTGGTTTTATTTAAAATTGGGTTGGTCTCGGTGTGCGGAATCCTAGGGTTGGTGGGGTCAGAGGGAGGGAAGCGTGTTCCAGCCCTTTGGAGGGATGAGATCCACGCTGGAGAAGGTCTCAGCCTTCTCTGTAGGAGATTCCAGATGGGCGGGTGGGTGCATCCACCCCAAATGTCCCAGGACCAGTGTCCGGGGTTACGTCACTGCGGAGGGACGGCAGATCTGTCTGACCTCAGACCCCGTTTTGACAAGCCGAACAATATGACCCTGCAGCCACATTTGGGTTCAAAATGTGACACAAAACGCTTGGCTGAACCAGGACCTGGATCTCTTCGGATCGACATCCACATGCTGCTTGTGGCGGCTCTCAGGTCTGGATGCAAACATTGGGAATTCCTGTTTACCACCAATGCTCTTGACACCTACCTTGGCTGGAAGTGTTCAAAGCCAGCTTGGACAGGGCTTGGAACAACCTGGTCTAGTGGGAGGTGTCCCTGCCCATGGCACAGCGTTGGAACTGGATAACTTTTAAGGTTCTTTCCAAGCCAAACCATTCTGTGGCTCCATAAATCCCCGTCTCTTTCCACGGGAGACGTCTGGACCTCACACATGAGGGGTGGATTGTGTTTAGCTCACCTGTTAAAGTGCACGGAGAGGACGGGGATGCTCCAGATGGGATCTCATGGTGTGGCAGGGATGAATCATTCCAACCACCTACTCCGCAGAGCTCCCGGGTGCCGTCCCCATGTCTGAGCAATGAGACAGTCATGACAGAAGGATTCGGCTCCCTGAGTAGGTGGCCAAGAGAGTCCCATCTCCCTCCATTCCCTGGGAAAGGAGCCAGATTCCGGTGGCCCTGACTGACGGATGGTTTGGGTTCTTATCAGGCTTTTCATTACCAGATTACTTGTCTGTATTTATAAAGGAACCATTCTCAGACACAGACTCGTCGTCCTCGCGAGAAGCTCCTCTGCCACTTCCAAGTTTCCCTCTTGGATTGATGAGGGAGGTGCGGCTTTTCGCCCGGCCCAGATCGAAAACCAGCCACCACCCAGCCCGTGATTAGGGCCCCTCTCATTATTTTAATTTCGGGTTTGCAGCGAGACGAGCTGGCAGCCTTGCGCTGCGCTTGGCACCGCAGAAGAGTTTAATAATCACCTAATAAAACTTTTCATCTGGCTTCCCACATCTCTCCCTTTCCCAGCTCCGTGGCCTTCCCTGCACTCCCTATCAGGGACGTGGGGTTGAGCATAACACACGTCACTGCTGTGGCAACTGGCTTCTCTCCCTCGCTGCTGCTGCTGCCTCAGGTATTTGGAGGTACCAGGATTTCACTGTCTCTAATCCAGTCCCAGAAATTCCAGCCAAAATTGCCACTCGTGATCTGTCTCTGTGAGTTTGGTCATGCCCATTTTGTGGGGCTCCTCGCTGTCTCTGAGGATAAAGGAAAATTTGTGTCTTTATTTTGTGTTTGTTTGTCAACAGCACTTGGGAGTGGTTCAGCTCAAGGTGTATTCATAACCCCGAATTTTCCAATGAAACTTTGAACTTCCCAGCCTTTATTCTTCCAAGGAAAGCCTGAGAATTCTGGGCTTGAGCCAGGTGATGGATCTGGAGCCTAAAATCCTGATCACCATCAGTCTGTGCTGACCCAAGGTGACTGCAATCCTGTCCCTCAGGGGCTACAGGTTCCCCTCTCTCCCTTGCACTGTTAATGTAAATTTTAAGGCAGCAGCCTTAAAATAAATCCATGCAAGGGAACAAGACAGCTGGAAAATCAACTTTTTTATTTAAAAAAAAAAAAAAAATAAAAAAAAAATGGGGTGGGGGAATGGAACTATAGATGTGCTGTAATTATTGACAGTTCTTCACAAAAAAAAAAATTGCAGCTGAGCAGCAGGAGACAACTCTGCTTGTTTGTCTTGTATCGGATGCTCCCCTTTGGGCCAAGGAGAGGAAATGGAAATTACAACCCTCCTGAAATCAGCAAAGAATTCCTAGGGAAAAAAAAATTAAAAAGCCAAAAATGGAGGGCAGGGAGAGAATGAGATACAGACAGGGCCAGAAAGAGCCCGGAGGACGAGCAGGGAGCTGGCTGGGAGCACTGGGGAGCTCTCCCTGGCAGTGCAGGGTCCCAGTGTGACAAAGACAAATTCCCCAGGGTGCCAGAGGGCACTGTGTGGAATAATTTGCAATCCAGGATGCTGCTGACAGTTCCTGGAATGAAAACAAGCCTCTGCAGGGAGCCAGAGGGGGCAGGTGGAGAGTCCTGCTTGCGGCTATTTGTGGTTCTGATCCTGTGCGGTTTGAGTTTTCCCTGCTAAACCCCAAATGAGGAGTTAATTCCTTTCCAGGTTCCGAGCTTTTGGTGACTTTGGGGAGAATCAACGGCACGGGACAGAGGAAAAATAGGATGGATTCCTCTGTGATGGTTTAAAATGTACATCAGCCCGCAGCCTGGGGGCTTGAGGACAGGCTAAAACTCACTTCAGGGCTCCTAAAAACGCTGCAGAGTCCCAGAAATCAACTTAGTGAATTTATCGAGCCATTTTTCTCAACCAGTGGATGGAACAGCACCATTTTCTTCACTTTTAAGTGGCTGCATTCCCCAGATCCTGTATCTTACATCCAAAGACTTCTTTTATTGACTCCGAGCAGAGCTGAGAGTTACAAGCTCAGGTAGATTTCCACACCATAAACATCCCTATTTTTGCCACTTGGATCCCACTGAGCACAGTTTAACTCCTGAAATATCCGTGTGGGTGTTGCCTGGGGCAAATTCCAGGCTGAGTTTGACAGCACTGGGGCAGGGAAAAGTGTGCAAAGATACCCCTGGAAGAGGGAGATCAGTAGGAGGGATACCTCGTGCAGCATTTTATTTATCAAAAGCCTTGCAGAGCGTGGAATGCAAGTTAAAGTTTACTTTGACAGGGCTTTGACTGGAGTATTCTCCCGTTTTGGGTGAATGTTCCAGTGTTGTGCAAACTGGAATATTCAAAAGTCTTCAACAGGGTCAGGAGGACATGGGTGGGACCCACCATCCAAAAGAACAACTCCAGCTGTTCCCAGCTCTGGAATAACTTTGGATTGAAGCAAAATTCACCGCCAATGGACGGAACTGCACCATTTCTGGTGGGCAGTGGGGGTTTCTCTGCGAGGAATCTCATCCAACCTCTGCCCCGGGCTGACCTTGCTGGGTTTGTGAAACCCGAGAGGGTCCCGGCCCTCGGTGGCCCAGCATGTGTCCAAGTGCACTTGAGGAATGCCAGCAGGCAGAGGAGCTGGGTAAATGCCTGGGAAGGCAAAGTTTCCTGCTCTGTTATTGTTCAAAACACTCCTATAGGATCCTTTCTCGAAGAGGTCGTTTTGATTTGTTTCCCTGTGCAGTTTTTTTTTTGGTTTTTATTTTGTTTTTAACAAAAAGTCACTTTGGCATCTGATACCTCGTGCAATGTATAATCCCCGTGGTCCAAAGAGCTTGGGAGAGCCAGGAAAACCCAGAATTTGGCATGGCTGTGGGGCCAGCTCCCCTAACTCTGGGTTATGCCTGACTTCCCTGTGTTTGTGGGCTCTTGGTGACGCCGGGGTGGGTGGTGAGCTCGGGGATCAGCTGTGGGCGCTGCCCCAGAGACCCTGGCAGGGAATCCCCCACCCCTCCCACCTGGTGCAGCCTGCAGGAACCCTGGACAAAGAGGGTTTGTCCTTTCCAAAGGAATAAATGAGGGCTGGAAGGAATAAAACACTGAGTCTTGCCCCACTTTGAGGGCAGGGGAAGAGAGGTGGTGGCCAAAGGAGTGATGGGTTGATGGGAGCACTCTGAGTCCTAAAAACATCCCTGCAGTGGGAGGTTGTGCTGGGTAAACTGGGGATGGCCATTCCTGAGGGATCTGTCCCTTGCAGGCTGTGGATCCGTGGATAAATTACATTTATTCTTCCTTCTCACCTCCACGAGCTCAATAATTCCTTCCTCAGCACCTCAGCCTCTGGGAATTCCTAATTGGAATTATCCAAGTTGCTTTCTCTTTGCTTTCCCAGGTAAAATGCTCCCCCCCTCTTCCTCTCCAGAGGGACCTGAAGCTCGGGATGGGATCCAAATAACAATCCAATAATAATCCAATAATCCAATCCAGTAATAATAATAATAATCCGTGTGAAAAGGCTGCACCTCTGAGCAGGATTATTTTGCTTCATGGAATACAGACATTTTGATAGCATTAAAATTATTTCAATTGACTGAGCTGAACTCAATATTCAATTGAAATTAATGTATTCAATCCAGTATTTAAAATAAAACTATTCAATTTTGTTCTTTCTTTGTGGAGAGGATAAAATATTGCAATGACTCAAAGAAATCTCCTGTTTTAAAGCAGTGATAAGGTCAACTGGCAAAATTCAGTGATAAAATCAACTGGCAAAATTCAGTGATAAAGTCCACTGCCAAAATTTTGTGATAAAATCAACTGTCAGTATTCAGTGATAAAATCCACTGTCAGTCTTCAGTGATAAAATCAAGTGCCCATCTTACAGTGATCTGGTAGGAGCAGATGATGTAAAATGGGATTTGGAGCAGCTGGAGGAACTTCTGGTTCCCATAAGATGAGGATCTGACCCCTGGGAGTTTCTCCTGAAGGAATCTACCTCAGCATTGTGTGTACCACTGTGAGTCCACAAATACATCCTTGGTGGACCTAGAACCTCTTCCTTCAGGAGACTCACAGAGCTGGAATTCCACGCTTGAGAGACTTCCTTTCCCCAGGCAAATTACAGCAATTAAAAGAAAAAAATTCACATTATCAATTGTAGCCGTGCACGGAGAACACTCACTGGAGCAATGCAGTTGAAAAAAAGCAAATATTGGTGCACATGGAGAAGGCTCGGATTAATGGTTCCTAATTAATCAGAAGTTTAGGATTAATTTTTTTGTCTCTTTCTCTCTCTGTAACCTGAATTAGAGAGAAGGAGCTTTTACAGGACAGGCCTGATGTTAAATAAAGCTGAGACTGGCAACTCCCGGTCCTGACTAGAAACTGATATTTGATAAGAAATCAAATCAGTGAATGAGAAATCATTACTCTTCACTAATCAATTAAAAGTGATAACTCAGGAAGAAATATAAATCCAAATTCTCTCCAGTTCTGGGAGAATTAAGAAGTTATTCCAGCATGTTGAAACCTGTTTTCCTTAAGGTAGAAAATGGTCAAAAGCCAATATTTCTACAAACGTGCAGCACGTGGCGCTGAAAATGAAACACATCCTCGATTTCTGTTGGGAAATGAATCCTAAATGTCAAATTCATCTCATCTGATTTCATTATTTATCCCACCAAGGTGCTTTTGATAGGCCATGGA
Organism: Sinosuthora webbiana; assembly: GCA_013397395.1. Classification (NCBI taxonomy): domain Eukaryota; kingdom Metazoa; phylum Chordata; class Aves; order Passeriformes; family Sylviidae; genus Sinosuthora; species Sinosuthora webbiana. The sequence continues at coordinate 60,078 of VXBN01011433.1, forward strand.
GTGGGAGATCCTAAAGGACCTCTAAAGGTCCTAAAAGGTGATCCTTCCTTTCTGGAGGTGTCTGGTTTTTTTTTTTTCCCCAGAATAAAAATAAAGCCAAGAGTGACCAGCTAAGACTTAAAGGTCCCACCCAGATTCTGTGGTTAATGGTTCAAAGTGACTCTCAACAGAAAAGGGCAGGAAAAAGAGTCTCTATGCGAAGAAAATGGGAGAGTTTGGTGAGTAGGGAGGGCAGGGATTGTCACTGAGAGAAAAAAGGCAGGGATTTTCACCAAGAGAGGTGAAAGGACCACAATTTATCCCTCTAATTCCAGTTTTGTTGTTTTACCCATGCAGGAGAGCCGAGTGCCCTGTTCCACAGCTCAACACGCTGAGATAAGGAGAGGCAGAAGAGGAACGATCCCATATTTTGGCTGGAAAAGCCCAGACAGGGATGTGAGTGTAACTTCCAGGCTGTGCATGAGCACTGAGTCCAGGATGATGCAGGACCATGACTTTATGCTCCCTGTGCTGAGGGTTTTAAGCCTTAGCTCAAAACTAATGGGACTTTTAGGTCTTAGCTGGTCACTCCTGGCTTTAGTTTTACTCTGGGGAAAAATAACAAAACAGGTTTTCTCCAGAAAACCAGGCTTTCTCTTTTCTTCAGAAAGGAGGAACCACCCTTTAGGGATGCATCTCCCACTCCATGGGCTATCAAAAGAACCTTGGTGGGATGAATAATGAAGTCAGATGAGATGAATTTGACATTTAAGATCCATTTCCCAACAGAAATCGAGGATGTGTTTCATTTTCAGTGTCACGTGCTGCACGTTTGCAGAAACACTGGCTTTTGACCGTCTTCTACCTTAAGAAACATGGGTTTCATCGTGCTGGAATAACTTCTTAGTTCTCCCACAATTGGAGTGAATTTAGATTTATATTTCTTCCTGTCCCAATTTTATTTTTTTGCTTGGTGAAATTCTGGGGTAGCTGAAGAAGACATTTCGTGGAAAGTGGGGCTGTCATTACAAAACTTTTCAGGAGACAAGGAGTGGAATGGACAAGACAGGGAGTAAATCTTCTGTAAAACTGCTACAGGGGGGTGAGGCTGGTGGCTTTTGACCCTCCTTCATCCCTGGATCCTCTTTCAGGATATCCACGGGCCTGCCTTTGCCTTTGGATCACGAGACGAGATCACCTGGGGCTTTAAAACACCCCAGGATGCAAACCCTCGCATTTCCAAGGCGTCCCAGGGGCTCTGCAGCGCGGAATTCCTGCTGTGCTGAGGCCCTGAGCCTTGACAAAGAGAAAAATTGGTCGGCCTTGACCTGCTCAGCTCAGGGGGAAGAGCTGGGAGATCTTCGGAGCCCAGCTCGGTGATTCATGGGGATATGAATCTCCCCATGCCTGCGAGCACCAGGCAGCTCTGTCAGCAGCAAGCAGAATTAGGGGGAGCTGCAGGAAGAAGGGATAAATGTGCCTTAGCCCGACCACAAGCCCTGGGTTGCATTCCTGCAGGGGGAACACAGGAACCCAGCCCGTGGCATCACCGGGAATCCGATCCCCATCATCAGTTTATTAAAGCTGCGCCTTAGAAATGCACGCACATAGTGGGGATAATTCCTCCCGTTCCAGGAATCACTGGGTAAAGTTTCGAGGCTGAGTTAAGAAAGGTCAGGGCTGGGGGCGGGGGGAGATGATCATAGGGTGTCTGCTGGCTTCCACGTCTCCAAATCTCTGCAGGGATTTAGAAGGAGCCAACACATTTTCACTTGGAAGTCGGGATTTAAATAGAGGTTTGTTAACGTGCTCCCCTCTCTTTCTCTCTCTTCCCTCTGCCTATCGGCTGATCAGCATCAGCACAGAAGTGTTTCTTGCCTTTCCCTCAGGTTGCCCCACTCCTCATTTCTCCTTGCTCTGTCTTTCAGAGCTGTGACAGCAAAAAAAAGCCCCACAAAACTAAACCCCGGTCCCAGCAGGGAAAGCAATTCAATCCCACACCCCCTCTGCCCCCCTCTCTGCCCCAAATCCGCTCCTGACTCCAAGTGCACATGAAATATTCCATTATTCAGCAAAAAGGCAGACAAGCAGAATATTTATTAGTGTTTCCAGGCTCAGCCTGCGCAGCACCACTATCCCAAGGATTAGAGGAACCGTGGAAAAGCTGGGCAAGGCCGGGGAGTGATGCCACCTCTTTTCCTGTGCCTTCATGAAAGACGGGCCTTGAAGGTGCTCTGCTATTTCCCCTCCCTCTGGAAAATGGCACCTGGCTGTGGAAAATAAGGATAAACTTTCTGTTAACTTCAATTAGCGAAGAGCCGGGAGGTTCTCGGGTACCTGCAGGGCTGAGAGAAGGCGAAGCTGAGTGATTTGTGCTGCTCAGCAAAGCCACAGGCACGTCTGGGGACAGAAATTTGGGACATCATTAAGGCCAGTGGACTTCTCAGCAAAAGGATAAATTCTAAGCTGTCCCTGCCGAAAACCAAGGGCCTGTAAAGGAGTTTTTTCACTTTTTTTTTTTTTCCCCCCCTGAAATAATCCACATTTGCGGCTCATCGGGGAAAAAAAAAAAAAACTTTATGGCTTGGGTTTGATGCCAGTGACGGTATTGAGCAACTTGGCGAAGACCCCTGGAAAAAAGCCAAACCCTTTAAAAATAACGGCACCAACAGTAATAATAATGCAGGATTCCAATTGAACTGCTGGGCCACTGCATGGGAGTGATCCACTGGCCGTGGGCTACTGGGAATTTGAGGAGCAACTGGTCGGCGTGCTCTGATTTATTCAGCAGATCAGCTGCAGCCGCCCTGCGACTGAACACCAAGTTCTTTGCTTGCCCTCAAGTGAAATTATTATTGAGGTCAGCAGAGGTATAGAGATCCGGGCCAAGTGGGAGTCTGGCGCAGCAGTTCCCAGTACTACGGCCACATTTTCCATGACTTTTTAATTTTGCTTCTTCTTCTTTTTTTTTTTTTTTTTTAACAGAGAGTGCGAGTTTCAAGGAGAAAACGCTGCTTTCTGTGAAAAAAAAAAAAGAAAAAAAAGGAATGATTCAGCACATCGGAGGCAGACAGATAGAAAGGCAGATGATAATGGGGGGAAATCAGGAGTGCCGGCTTTGGCTGACAGAGATTGGAATGTTTCTTTGCCCTAAAACAGTCAAATTTTTTTTGTCGGTTTGAAACAAGCACGACGAGCTGACACTGATGAGCTGTTGATTGTGGAAGCCAAGGAGCCTCCAGCTCTTTCCTCACTCTGGGTTTTCAGGTGAATTCTCTAAGCATTCCACTAAAGATTCTGCCTCTTTTTTTTTTTTTTTTTCTCCTGCCTTTTCTTCTTTTCCTTGCTCAGCTGCATCCCAAAAAGAAGGGACGAGGAATTAGTTTGTTCCTGCGCCTTTTGTCCAGGCCTGGTGTAGGACTGCAGCTCCAAATCCTCAGGACTGGGGGAGGAATTGATGCCAATCCTGCTTTTTTTTCTGATGACACAACCAAAAATTATTCCTTGGCATGTCAGGATCATCTCCTCCAGCTAGTCCCTTGAATGCAGGAGTCCCTGCTCCTAAATTCAGTTTATCAGTCAGGAGCAAGTTCTCCAAGGGATTTGTTCAGGAAAAGAGCAACACTGCAGCCATCAGATGAGCCAAGATGTGGCTTCCAGGTCAGCAGGGAAGATGTTTGTGGAAGTAGGAAACACTGAGAAATAAATTTTAATACTTTAAAGGTGGGTTTTTTTGTTTGGTTTTTGTTTTGTTTTGTTTTGTTTTGTTTTGTTTTGTTTTGTTTTGTTTTGTTTTGTTTTGTTTTTTAATGGGTTTTTAAAAACATTTGACCCAATCAAGGGTAAGTTTTTAATTTAGTTCTTCATGTGCTGGACCTAAATATGGGTTATAATTAAATTCTGGGCTGTGGTTCCCTAGAGGTAAAGCCGAATTTTTTGGGTTGTTGGGGATGGAGGAACAGAAGATGCTAAAACACCCCAAGTTTGGGTTTCCCCTTCTACCTGTCTAAGCCTGACCTGTTCTCTCTACAATTAGTGGAGGTGAATCACCCAAACTTGGATTTCTGGGAAAATAAAAACAGGACAGCTGAATCCCAGCCTGTATGTCCAATATACGTACAGGATTACCAAATAATAAAATGTGCCGTCTGCTTTTTGTCTTTGGCCCTGATGTTTTTATCCCTGGGTGATTTTGCAACTTGTATTTGGAGCTATTGGCAGGAGGAAGGTGGATGAGGGATGGCAGGAAAAATTCATCTCTGTAAAACTTTTATAACCTTGTTAGCAGCGCTATTAAAAACCTCCTCCAAGCAGTTATCAAGGTGTTTTGCTTCCTGAAATTTGGATTTATTGAAGCTTCGTGACAAAAATAGTTTGGAGAAGTGAAATTAATCACTGCATTTATTGAAAAGGAAAACAACCCCCCCAGAAAAAAAAACAAAGAGAAGAATTGTGTGAAAATATAGAAAAGAATTTAAAATAATCTATATTGAGGCCTGGGAAATGTGGATATTTCTTCAAGAATAGTTTTAAAAAAACCTCCTTACAACACAAACAAGGTTTTGCTAAACGTTTAACTAAAACACACCTTTTGATTTCAGGCTTCTGAAAGCTTTCAGCAGGTTTTCTGGGGGATCTGGAACCCGGACAATTCTGCAGGAGGGACTGTTTTTATAACATATTTGGGCTCGGGAAACCCAAATCTCCAAAATAACGTGAGCTCATGTGGATTTCTCCCGTGGATTCCTGACCCGCCTTTCTGCGCACCCAAGCCAACTTTTCATCTGGCCTGTATCAATGTCACAGAGGCACCTCCAGCTCCTACCTGAACCTCTAAAAAACTCAGATTAATCACGGGGAGGCGCGTTAGCTGGCTACTGGTGCTTCCCGAGGAGTTTTGTGCGTTTAAAAGCTCAGCACGAGGATTTATTGCCTCATTTTTCCAGGCCCTCTTTCTTTTCCATTATCTCAGCGCCTTGCCCAAGTGACCCTCCGATGGGTGATACGCATAAATACGGCCCAGACATGCCCAGCCCGTGATTAAATACCCTGATAATTTTGAGGCCCTCCGAGATATAGGGTTTCACGCTATCACAAATCCTGCTTGCAGTCAACCGGTAGCCACAATCAATTACTCGGGGGCGGCCGCGCTCGCGTTCCTCCTCCGGAGTTTTCTTGATCAGGTGCCAGCGGCGCTCGGGGCCTGCTGCTTTCCAAAAAGGCAGGGGAAAGAGCAGACTCCCACGGAGGTGTCCTCAAAAACAGGCAGAACAGAAAGAAACAGAAAGAAAGTGAAACCCCTGGGCGTCCAGGGGGTTCCTAACAAAGAGTTAACCCCCCAGCCCCATCCCGCGTCCCGCCGACAGGGAGAATGAGGGAAGGGACTTGGATAAAGCGCCCCGAGTGACTGGGAGCCACGAGCAGTTCCAAGAAGGCTCCAGGACCAGAAAGCTTTGGCTGGGTAGGGTTTCAAGGTCCTGTCCGCAAGGATCCACAATTAAAATTTCTCGTGCTAGAGTTTCAGGGTGAAATGAAAACCCCTGAGATTCCAGCGCTTCCCCGCTCCCTTCCCCTCCCACCCACCCCTTCCGAACACCGCTCGCAAGGCTCGGTGGAAGGAAAAGAAAACCTCCAGTATTTTGGCAATTGGCTCTGCCCTCTTTTGTATATTTCAATTCCTTCTCTTGGAAGAGCTGTAAATCTTTCCTCCTGTTTTTCTCCCCCCCTCCCTGCTTCTCCTTGTTCTGTCCTCAGCCTGCTTGGCCGTGTAATTGCGGTGTTCGTGTTACTCACATGCGTAGGAAATGATGTTTAAAGGGAAGGGAACTAAAGGTCTTTCACCTCCTCTCTCCTCTCGGCTTTAGGGATTCACTGATAAGTGCTGGGAAGTGATAACTGGCTAGTACCAGCAGCAGTGTGGCCACTACCAGCTATAGTGTGGCTAGCAAGGGTAGGAAAGGGATCATTCCCCCTGTGCTGGCTCTGCTGAGGTCACACCTCGAATCTTGGGGTCAATTTGGGACCTCTCATGACGAGAAGGACATTGAGGGGCTGAAGTGTGTCCAGAGAAGGAAATTAATTTGAGGAAGGGCCTGAAGCACCAGGAGAGGCTGAGGGAGCTGGGAAAGGGGCTGAGCCTGGAGAAAAGGAGGCTCAGGGGGGACCTTGTGGCTCTGCACAACTCCCTGACAGGAGGGGACAGCTGGGGGGATCGGGCTCTGCTTCCCAGGGAACAGGGATTGGAGGAGAGGGAACGGCCTCAAACTGTGCCAGGAGAGGTTTAGATTGGAAGTTAGGAAAGTTTTTATGGAAAGCGTTGTCAAGCAATAGAGGAAGATTCCCATGTCCAGCAGAAAAAAAAGGACATGATGGTTGTCATTTATTCACAATGCACATCACAATTCCAGAGACATTGGGAGCACTTTGGGAGCGTCCTCTGTAGTAGAGCAGACCATGCTTCGTGGCTCTGCAGGTGGGAAAACCAAATTATGGACCACAAACCATGGCTGCAAATGGCTTGTGGCTGGGAATTCAAAAGGGCTCCACAAGGTGAAGGTGTCAGTTCTCCCTACAAGGTGACCTCAATCCTCATCCCGTATTTGTCAGTTTATTTAAAATATTCCTCTCCCTTCCTTGGAGATGCACAGGTGGGCCCTACAGGAAAACCCTGTGCAGGTTATGAGTATCAAGGAATGTTTTTAAAGTTCTATGGCAATTCATATTCAGGATCTCTGGGCACAAAAAAAATCAGGAAAAAGCCCCCATGCAGTATTTTCAGAATAAATTTTTTTTTTTTTTCATTCCCATTTATCAGGTGAACAAATTTGAATCCTCTCAGAACATGATGGGATTTAAAGCTGCTTTTGGTCTTTCTGTATAGGACATTTAGACAAGAACTACTGATCAAATTTCTTGTTTTACTTCATTTAAATGTTCAAAGAGGAAGAAATTTTTTTTTCCCCCTCCAGAAATGTTCCAGTCTCCATGAAATTTTCAGTGGGAAACTCTTCTGCAGTGGAGAACGAAGTGACCGAAGAGAGAGAATGAGTCATGTCCCCTCTAATGCAGACACCGGGGTCAACAGAATCCCTGTGGGATGCAGAAGAACCGACTTCAAGCCCCTCACTGGCACAGCTTGGACTCGTGCCCCGAAAAAAAATTCCTGTCCTAAACCCCCGGAGCAGTGAATTCCCGGCAGTTGCCGTGCAAACATTCCCCAAACCCTCCTCAACCTGCCGTGGGGGCACTGCTGTGCTTCGGGGAAAGGTTCAAACAGGTCCTTTCGTAAGCGGCCTCACTCCCACATTCTCCATCTGTGGGAAGCTCATTCCATGGCCTCATCCCTCTCTGGCAAGTTCAGGGAGGTTTCTGGGCCAGCTCCGTGATGAAGTGGTGGATCCAAGGTGTTTGGATTTGCCCTTGGCCTCGGCTTCCCTGTGACGTCCTCTCCCGCTTCCAAATTAATGTGCAATTTGGGAGGGTGAGAGTGCCTCCAGCTGCCAGGAGCTGTGGGGATGGGATAATTATCCTAAAGAAACTCCTGACAAGCCAGAGCTGGAAACTGTGGCCTGGATGGAAAGGAAAATCATTGTAGCCATGTAAACATGTGCTGATGCCCTTCAGGACTGGGCCCTGTTTTTTAACCTATTTTTAACCTTGTTTAGCTTTGAGATTTTGCTTTGGAGTTTTTTTTTGGGGGGGACAGAAGCTTGGGGTGCAGCAGAGGGGAAACCTGTCTGTGTGTTTTGTTGAATGAAACATCAAATAAATAGAATAAGGAGGGTATGATAAGGCAGGGGAAATCAGGTAATGATGGGTTGGATCGTGGTAAAACAACACTTTATCTGTGGCAATCGGATTAATTTCCCCAATTAATGGGACTTTTTGATTACAGCATTGCTGTAACTCCCTGTTTATAGGCAAGGTCTGATGATTTTAAGAGCCAGATGCATTTTGAGTCTGTTTCTGGACGATGGAATTGGAATCCTGGATGTCAGATATGCAAATAAACCATCATCTCTTTCCTCTTGTTTAGAATTAAAAGGTCCACAACACCCAAGATTAGTTGAGGGGTAGAAAACACGATGCTATTGAGCACCCAGAAACAGGATGAAATCCATCAGCTTGGAAGAGGAGGGAATTTTCCTGCTGGTTTCTCCGCTGAGGCAAAGGCTGCAGTTTGATTTCAACCTTTTATTCAGACCAGAGAATTCAAATGTGGTGGCAAAAGGGCAGGAAGAGTCTTTGTAGTCCCAGATGGAGCAAAAAAAATCAACTTCAAACAAAAACAAACCAAAAAAACAACTTCATCCTCAAAATCAACCAACATGACTTTTCACACCTTAAAAAACAAGTGGGATTTGTCTGACCTGATGATCCTGGTGGGTTCCTTCCCATATTCCATAATTCCAGGGCCTGAGACCTTCATTTCAGGCTCTCTCTGAAGTCACTGCCACCAAAGGCCTCTAGCACAGAATTTATCTCATCTTTTTGCAGAATCCTGCAACAGATCCATGGATTCATCCTCAAAAAAATAAACAAACACCTGGTGGGGACAAAGGGAATGTAAAGGGAGCTGAGGGCACAAATGACAGGATTTTAAGGTGACATGAGATAAATTTCTCCTTGTGCTGAGAATGCACCAGTTCCTCCTTCCATTTCATCTTTCCCATCCTCCATGAAAGGTTTCCAGAGCTCCAGAGTTAAAGGGAAGAGATGATGTTTAAAAACTTTGTCCTTTGCATTGGACCGAATTCCACGGCAGTCACAGCAGAGCTTTACCTAATCTGGATTCCTCTCGCAGCCACATCTGGTGTTTTCCATCCTGCTTCCCTCTGGGTGGGGTTTATTCCCAGAGGAGGATAATCAAGACTTTCCAGCCTCATTTTCCAGCTGCATTTTGGCCTTTCAGCTCCGAAGGGCTCAGAATTCTTTCCAAAGCCTTCACTGGAGCTTCCTCTTGTTTACTGCCACAGCCCGAGGTGGCAGGTCTTTCAAGCCACCCTAAATTTTGGATCTGCCTTCCCAAAATTCCTGCTGCCTTTCCCATAATCCCCCTCTCTTTATTCCTGGTGATCATTTGGGCTGAGTTTACTTATCTGGCCAATTCCAAGTGCAGGAATCATTCGCCACACACACAAGGGAAAACCATGAATCCTCTGTAGAGTGAAGGTGCAGATCCCATGACTGCCTTCCCTTAAATTTTAATTTTCCTCGATTGTTATCACTCCTTAACAAACCCTTGATGAACCTGCTCAATGAAACAAAGAGATTAAATGTGGTAAAAAAAAAAAAGTAAGTATTTTCAAAATCCAACCCACACATGCAGGCAGAAATTAGGTTGCAGTGTTTTAGTGAGGGGGAACGCGTCTCTCCGGTGTAAAAATGTGCTTTTTGTGAGCATTTTTGCTCATTTGGCTCATTTATTCAGACGCCCAGGACCGGGGGAGGGAGCCCAGCGTTCGCAGCGTTACAATTCTGTCCAAAATCAAACGTCAGGCCGTATCTGTCAACCTTCATTTCGCACGGACTCAGCGCGGCAAGGAAAGATTCCTGCTCAGGGTTTGCGGCTTGGCTGCTTTTCAGCCCGTCAGGAGCCGTGAGGAACCCTCAGTGCTGGTCCCAAACGGGGTTTAAACTGCCCTCAGGGACCCCAAACTCTGACCCTGTCCCCGAGGTGACAGAGAAACCCCCCTGTGCGGTCACAGCGGTGTGGCTGAGGGCACTTTCTGGAGGCTGAGGAAAGCTAAACCGTGTGGGCACGGTCTGTATTCCCAGCAGAGCTGATTTCCCAATCCCCCTTCTCCAGTTATGCCATTCCTGAGCTTTACCTGGGGAGGCAGCTACACCTGAGCCAGGTCTAAGTGTGCTGCAAGCCCGGTCCAGGGCAGAAATCACATCTCCCCCTCTAAGGTTTCCCTCTTTGTATGGCTGGCACGGAGAACCCCTCAGGAGCGGAGCCAGTTGTCGTATTACATGCGCTGTTTGTCCAGGAGGAATTTTCTTTGCTTTCTCCTCTTTCTCTAGGAAGTAGCCACAAACGTCCAGTGTAGGGTTACTGGGCCCACGCAAAAAAAAATTAAAAACAAACAAAAAAAAAAATTATCAGATTTTAGCAGCTATTCCTGGAATTACAATATTGTTTTGTCTTTTTTTTGAACAGAAATGACAGCAGCTCAGGTGTCAATTTCCACATCAGGGGCTGTTTTGTTTTTCAGTTTTTTTTTTTGTTGTTTTTTTTTTTTTTTTTTTTTTTTCTGTGTGT
>VXBN01011433.1:70439-87016 GCA_013397395.1 Sinosuthora webbiana
TACAAAGATGACAAAATTACAGGGAAAGATTTGGATGGCGGGAGGATCCATTTTCGTTTCTTGGTGACAGAGATGGACATTTCTTTCTAAAAATCAAAGCTCAGTAATGATTATGGTCCTTCTGGGAAAAAAAAAAATAGATTCTCCCACAAGTCTGTGCTGGAGGAAGAGATGGGGACAGACTGAGGACACTGTCAGTGTCTGTGAGGTGTTTCATGGAAGGGCTCTCAGGAGAGTGAAGGCTCCTGAGGGTAGATGGGCCCTCATTATTTTCAGTCCTCACCACTTCAGGAAAGGGAAGTTTGCAGAGCCCCCAAAGACCTCACTCACTGTTGTGCCATTTCTTGTCACTTGAGGCGTTTCAAGGGTGACATTTCTGGCCAATTCCGGGATTCTACACCACCCCAGAAAACCAAATCAAAGCCTCCTCTGCTTTACCCACCTTTGTAAAGAGTGTGAAATACCAGATATTGGTCTCACTGTGCCTCGCCCTTACGTTTCAGATCGAATGAAGATGGCACAATAAAAAATGTTGACTTTTTGGAAGGAGTCCAGGGCAGGCCATGGGGATGGTCTGAGGGCTGGAGCCAGGCTGGGAGAGCTGGGAATGTTCCCCTGGAGAGGAGAAGGCTCCAGGGAGAGCTCAGAGCCTCTTCCAGGGTCTGAAGGGGCTCCAGGAGAGCTGGAGAAGGACTGGGGACAAGGGATGGAGGGACAGGAAAAGGCGGAATGACCTTAAACTGAAGGAGAGTAGGTTTGGATTACAGGAATTCTTCCCTGTGAGGGTGGGCAGGCCCTGGCACAGGGTGCCCAGAGAAGCTGTGGCTGTCCCTGGATCCCTGGAATTGCCCAAGGCCGGTTTGGATGGGGCTTGGAGCAGCCTGGGATAGTAGAAGCTGTCCCTGTCCATGGCAGGGGTGGAGCAGTGTCCCACTGCTGTGGCAGCTCTGGTTCTTCCACAGATTTCAATGTCAATTTGGGAAAGCGGCCTGGTGAGGAGGTGGCTTTGCACACGTGAATTAAAACTCTCCTAAGACAACTCAGGAATGTTTCTGAGGCGCAGTTTTTGCTTTTGGCTTGATTACTCTGCTTCTGGCATTCTCAGTTTGCTTTGTCACAGGAGTGTCACTTGAATTCATCCCTTCAGCTCCTGTCCCAAAGCTGAGATGTCCTCATGAGGAGGGCGTGGGCTTTCACTTTGCTGCGTTTTCAGCAAAAAAAAAGCAGGAGAAACACCTCCAACACACGGAGAGCAGGCTCTCCCCCTCCAAAGGGGTTAGAACAGGAGCTGAGGATGGCAAAGCTCCCGGTGGATCACCCCCAGGTTAAACCAGGATCAAGCTGGCCCGTTTGGCACGGAGCAGCCCACACTTTGGGAAATGTGGGTGAGCACGGACACAAACAATGCCCTTTGGTTCAGGGAATAATCTCAGTGCTCCGGAGCTGGCACAGGCTCCAGCTGTGTGAGCTGCCCTGGTTCGTTGATTGCTGGGTTCAATTTTTTTTTTTTTTTTTTTTCTCTCTTGAGCTTTTTCCCCTTCTTTTCCTTCCCCTCTCCGAGTGAATCTCAGCAGATCTGACAACCCCAGCGCACCCCACCCTCCACTGCCCCTCCTGATCTGATTTAAGTGCCTGCCACTGCTGCTGGTACCAGCACTGAAAAAAGAACTGGCTCCCGTTCAAGCCCTTCTCCTTTCCAAATGTTTGGGGATTTGGAGCCCATACGTACAATTACTGCGTGTTTCTCGGGAAGAGAAAATAGCCAGCAGCTGTTCAGTGTCTGATCAATTATGAGTTGAGGAAGAGGAGTGGAAGAGAGGGGGGCCTGTTGGTCAGAAATCTGCACACAATTAGGAAACAATGCCGGGAATGGGTGCTTGGGAGGTGTGGGAGGGACAGACAGCCTGGAAGCGAGTCCTTGGGCTGACAGGTCTGCAGTGCTCTCCTCAACAGGGAGAGAAAATTGCCTGTCACAGGGGGTAGGTGAGTTTTCTGAGGATTTGGCAAGATGCAGGAGGAAGAGGAGCTAGTCTGGGAACATGGATAATGGAGGGGGATGCTGGTAAGAGGAAGTCTTGGGGCAAGATCTCCTGCCCCAGCCAGGCACTGTCTCTGATGGCAGCTTAGCCACCCAACTCCATTCTGAACACACAAATAAATGTGGACATTTGGTCTGCAGGACAATTCCTGCCTCAGAGCAGATCTCCTGCCCCAGCCAGGCACTGTCTCTGATGGCAGCTTAGCCACCCAACTCCATTCTGAACACACAAATAAATGTGGAGCATTGGTCCGTAAGACAATTCCTGCCTCAGAGCAGATCTCAGAGCAGATCACCCAGCCAGGCACTGTGTCTGATGGCAGCTTAGCCACCCAACTCCATTTTGGAGACACAAATAAATGAGGACATCTAGCAGATCTCCTGCCCCAGCCAGGCACTGTCTCTGATGGCAGCTTAGCCACCCAACTCCATGCTGGAGACACAAATAAATGTGGACATTTGGTCCGTAAGACAATTCCTGCCTCAGAGCAGATGGCAGAGCAGATCACCCAGCCAGGCACTGTGTCTGATGGCAGCTTAGCCACCCAACTCCAAGACACAAATAAATGTGGACATTTGGTCTGCAGGACAATTCCTTCCTCAGAGGCTCCATCCAGTTGCCCCCACACAGGTGCTGAGTGTCATGTGGGAAGGGAAAGGCACACAGGGCTGGCAAATGTTGTAAAGTACCTTAAAATATGTGTTCCTTAGGAGTTTTGAAAGGGACTTGGAAAGAGAGTTAAATGCAGACTGGAAGGTTTTCCGAAGAGCAGTGGGCTCCCACCTTTGTGCAAAGGAATTCAGCCTGAAATCTCCACTTCATTTGGGATGAAGAAAATGTTTTGTCTCGTATTTTACCTGAGGTGACTTGAGATGATAATGGGGTCATGGATCCTTCACTTGTTAGCACCACATAAAAAATGGAATCAGGAATGGTTTGGGTTGGAAGGGACCTTAAAGATCATCCAGTGCCACCCCCTTCCATGGGGAGGGACACCTTCCACTGTCCCAGCGTGATCCAAGCCCCATCCAACCTGGCCTTGGACGCTTCCAGGTATCCAGGGGCAGCCACAGCTTCTCTGGACACCCTGTTCCAATATATTCCCTTTAACTCACAAGGGAATGAGCAGCCTCCACTGACTCAGATCACAACTGAACGTGTGTTTGGATGATTCTCACGTTTACCTGAGATCCAGGGGGCACCTCTTTCATGGATAATCCATGTCTGAGAGCCAAAGGAGTGTTGAATTATATCACAGATATTTGGGATGAAACTGGAAGGAGTTGTTTGTTAGTGACTAAATGAACCCACAAAGCAAATTTTTACAGAGAATGTAATTCTCATCTAGAGAATGTCCAAAATTCTGACGCCTTCTCGAGTGTACCCTGTCCATTGTCGACTGAATCTCAGCAATGCCAGAGAAACTAAAGCTGTTTCCCCAGAATCCCAGTCCCAGAGTAGTTGGGATTGGAAGGGACCTTTGGAAAACACCCAGGCCAACCCTCATCCTAAAGGAAGTTCACCTGGAGTAGGTTCCACAGGATCGTGTCCAGTTGTATTTTGACTCTCCAGAGGAATCTCCACAGCATCTCTGTTCCAGCCTTTCCCAGTGCTCTGTCACCCTCCCAGTAAAGAAGTTTTCCCTCATTTTCAGATCAGACTTTCCCTCCAAGCCTGTGCAGTAATCAGTGACAAAACGAGCACGGGAGTTTTCATCCAGCCCCAGTGAGTGAGCACAAATGGAAACCATTGGTACCTTGGGGCAAAAAAAATGAAAACGTTTTCGGAATTAGTCATTCCTTGGGAAAAGGGCTGGGCAAAAACCTGACGGTTGAAAATGTGTCAGCGTGTGGTTGCGGGGACTGAGATCTTTACAGCTGATGGATTTAATTGCATCCAGCATCCAGAAACGTGATCCCGCAGTCACGTGAAGCTGCGTGTCCCTCCTTCCCACAGCAACAGAAGCGTTCGGTGAGTTCTGCTCGGCAGTGTCATCACCATGGATACATTAAATGTTTGTGTTGTGGCACGCGGAATTTTACCTGAAGTCTCCATTCCCTCGCAATTACGTAAGATTATTTATCTTCGTTAAGGGTATTCGTCTTAATTATATATAAAGTGCTTTTGATCAGGAGCACCTGAAAACGTGACCGAAAACACTTTCAGCGTTTCAGAAAAAAAGGTTTGCGCTGCCCTAAAATAGATTTATTATCTCACCTAGCTACAGTAATGTAAAATTTAGATGTTTAGTCAACAGAGATCTCTGCATCACACGTATTCAGTGGAAAAAAGCTAAAAAGGATAAATCTGAACCTAAAATCTGTGGGAAGAACCTTCCTGTGGACATTCCAGTCTTTCCATGGTCTGGAGACTTGCAGACGGTTGGTTTTGAGCAGACATCCAACCCTTGGATGGATCGTGTTAGGTGAGAATCCACCTTAATTCCAACCTAATTTCTTCCCAGGCTCTTTATGACGGAATTCGTCCCCGAGATGACGGAGGAAATCTGCTGAACCAGATGTCTCCTCGGGCTACGTGAGAGCTCCAACGCGTTTTCCCCCGGAGCCCCAGCCTGGTGCTGAGCTCAGGGCAATAAAATGGGTCAGGCACGGGTTTTATAGATTAGGGCTGCAATTGGATTCGACCTGATTTCCCAGAGCACTGATAGCCCTCCTGGCTCTGCCAAGTCAAAGTCAAAGGTCGTGGCTCTTTGGTGCCACTCAGGTTAAACCCAACGAGCAGGGATCCCCAAACACTCAGGGAGCTCCAGCCATTTATGGAATTATGTCCCGATTCCATCGTGACAATGCAAAGGGGAGTTGAAGGTGAAAAATTGCCTTCTCAGATATCCCAGATTAGATTTTTTTTTTCCCGTGGTGCTGCTGGAGTTTCCACTCTCCCCATCTGATCTGACACCACCTCTGCCATTCCCCTTCCCTGTCTCAATTAACACAGCTCCCAGAGTTCTTCATTCCACCTGGGAAGGGACCAGAGCCTCCCTCCACTCCTGGGGAATGGTGTTCTCTGCTCCCCTGAACATCCCATAGAGCCAGCACAGACCTTCTGGTCTCCAAACTTTTCCTTCTGGTCTCCAAACTCTTCCTTCTGGTCTCCAAACTCTTTCTGCTGGTCTTCAAACTTTTCCTTCTGGTCTCCAAGATTTTCCTTCTGTTCCTCCAGCTTCTCAACCCATCAAGAGCCATGGGGCTCAGGGAAAGATTGGAATGTTCTCCTCCTCCATCCTCAACTCAAGAATGTGTTTTTCATGACTTGTGGGTGTTGCCACCTGAACATGGACAGTGTGGCTGTTTTCTGACCTCCAGGATTAGCACGGCCTGGAGATGCCCAACCAGGCACTTCTACAGCCACAAAAATTATTGTCACTTGAGCTACCAAAGATTCCAAGACATCCATGATGTGTTTTTCCCATAATTTTGTGCGGTTTTGGCCTAAATGTGCCTGTCAGAGAAGATTTGTTTCAAAATACAATTTTATTTTTTAACGAACGGAGATTGAAACTTTTTAAAATTAGATTATGAAATATTTTGGCTGAAGATGTGCTGGTAGACTCAGTCAAGCTGACCAAAAAAAATTCTACTTTATTTCAGGTTTCATAGGAAAATAAAGTTGGGTTTTGGGGAAAGGCAAGGGAGTTAATTTCTTAACTTTTGTTATTGAAGTTGCAAATGAATTATTTTAGCAACTTTATTCAGAAACCTGCAATTACCATTTCTTCTACTCCTTTTTTTTTTTTTTTGAAAGCTGGTCGATCAAAAAATGGAAAAAACCCATGCCAATTTTTTGGATAGCCCACGGAAATATAAACACCTCTGGAAGATGATTCTTCCCAAATTCCAGTAGGTATGTAATGTAACTAAAAAGAATCATCCTTTGGAGATGTGCTTGTCCCCAGTGATTTTCCAGGACCTCTGTTTGACCAGACCACACACTGGATTGACAAAAATCCCATGGCATTGATGAAATGCCTCAAAATGAATAAATACTTAACATGAATAAATTCATCTTCATTGATGAAATTCTTAACGTGAATAAAAGATTTTTCTTCCAATGTCTTTGGGGCTGATATCCTGTGATTGCTTCCTTAGGAAAATTATAATAAAAAAAAAAGCCAAACCTTCCTTTCTCGTTGGTCAGATCCCAGATTTTCATCCCAGGCATCTTCTGCTTAAATTATTTCCCTGAGATATGTGAACCTTAGACAGATGACATCTTCTCACTGGAACATGGAGATGTTTATCAGCCATGCCAAATTTATAGATCAGGCAGAAAACACCCAAAGCTTTCAAATCCAGATCTTTTCTATCTGATCCTTTTTTTTTTTTTTCCCACAGAAGAGATTTGGGATATGTTTGGCTACAGTTGCTATCCAAAACCCATTTGATCAATAAAATTTCCCCCGTAGCTTAATTTACTTTGCACACCACTTCAGTGATTTTTTCCATTTCCTTTTCCTGTCCTCGTGCTCTCCAGCAGATACTTTCACCAGGTTCTTCTTTGTTCTCCGTTATTTCCGTCCTTAAAGAGAAAATTCCTACATCAAACAACGATTCCATAATAAAACTTTGCGTACCAAGGAGAACACCCGGGACTGCATGCAAAACTTGCCCAAAACTGGATTTTTTCTTGTTTCAAACCATGGAAGCTTCATGTTCTTACTTAATTCTTGAAATTTGCTCTCCATCAGTGAATTCCCATCAATGCAGCTCCCACGGTTCTTGTCTCCATGGTTCTTCTTCACTGAGCTTTCACCACCAATTTCTGGTTGAAAATATTTCTACGGCTTGTTTCCTCTGAAAAATGCCTTTTTCTTCTAAAATAAATTAAAGATGCAGCAACAATGAATCCAGAATATTGGAGGAGGTGCCCAAGTGGGATTAATTTTCGGTTTCATTATTTTATGTAAAACACATGGGGCAAACTTTCATTTTCTTGGATCACAGGAAATCCTTTGTGTTTTGAAGGAGAAACATTTTTGTGAGAACGTGCTGAGATTCAGAAAACAGCAAACATCCATTTGTCCTCCCTGCCAAAGAGACGCAACTTTTTGGCATCTTTGGCAAAAAATTTCAACCTTTTTTTTTTTCCTCTAAACAATCTTTTTCTCGTTTTTCCTCACTTCCACTCTTGGAATGGCATTGGGCTGAACTTCCCAGTGCCAGTGGAACTCTTGAAGTTCTCCCCATTGAAGAGTTGTTCAGACCTCAGTGGGAGTTCATTGGAATCTTTACTAGGGAACACAAGAAGGGAACAGCTTCAAAAATGTCCGTGTGGAATTGAGAATGTGCTTCTCTGAGATAAACTCTTTATTCCAATAAACCCTTTATTCCAATAAATCCTTTATTCCAATAAACCCTTTATTCCAATAAACCCTTTATTCCAATAAATGCTCTGCTCCCAATATTCCCTTCTTTGATCAGCTGAGGCACTTCAGGGGAAGGCAGAGGAATTGTCACTGCTGGTCCCGGGGAAAAACGGATGAGAGCATGGATTGTGGTCCTTTGACCTCCTTTGGAAACCACCCTTCATTCCTCCTTCCCACCACACGGCCTGGGCTTCAGGACTGCTCAACGCTGAGTGACTTCCCAGATGTGAGACCTCAGCACTGATGTCTCCAGGCCAGAGCAGAGAACTCGAAGGGGAAAAAAAATAAAGGCGCTGGAAAAAAAGCAGAACACCTCTGGAATTACCCGCGCCACATCCCGGGGCGGCAGCGGTTGGGTCTGGTAGGGAAAGGTTTCCGCCTCCCAGCCAAATTCTGACTCAGCCTGTCCCTGTCTTTGTGTGCCAGACCTAATTGGATCAACCTGAAAATTGATCAAATTGGGGAAGTGTGGAGGTGTTCCAGCCAGGATCACTCCAGATAATCACGACACCCCCCATTTATTACAGATTTCCAGTCAAGGTGTGTTGGGATCCAGCAATGGCTTCAGAGTTGACGTGGAATGGCTGAAGGATGGAGAAATCCAGGGCTAGGAAATGGAATAGGGATTGTTCAAATCCTTAAAAAACTTTGTTTTTTTCCCTTCCCACCTGGATTAAAACATTAGAATGAGTGTAAATCTGAAACCTCCCCAAAAACACAACCCTGGAGTTAATTTCAGACAGGTTTGTAGGGTGTACTTCCTTAGCAGAAAGTTTTAGTGTGAGCAGAACTCATGGGAAAAGTAAAATCCTACCCTGGGAGCAATAATCCATTTATATCATAACTGTTAATGAACCAGGTGATGGCACCTTTTAATTTGAGCCGTGCAGGTGTCGATGTCCATATTCTCACCGAAGCAAAGTATCCCAAGACCTCTTTTTAATTTTAGAGATTCTTTATTTCACCCAGAGCTTTGCAGCTTTCTACCCTCCTTACAACCAAAAAGGAAAAAAAAATTCTAATTTTTCTCACTTTTTTTTTTTCTGTAGCAAAGTACATCTTTTACAAACTTTTTTCCAATGTGTGAAAGCTCAGTTAGGATTTTTTTTTTTTTAACTCCCTCACACTTTTGGCGTATTGATACTGAGGGGACAGTTTTTGCCTGGCCTATTCTGCCTAAAAGAGTTCAATTTGGGTTTCCATGCTCAGCCAGAAGAACCAGGTGAAGGCAGAACACCAGAACCTTTCTAGTCTGTGGTTTAAGATAAACTTGGAACGGCCCTAATGTAAATCCAGGGAATTTCTGCTGGTGGAATTGTAATCTGGAAAGAAAATTGATGTATGGAAATGGTATTACCGCTGTCTTTCACAGGCACGTTCTCAACTCTCTTTTATTTCAGAGCTTTTAACTCTTGACCTCATGGCAAATTTATCCCTCATTTAATGCTTAAGATGTTTAGACCATTAGGTAAAAACAGCATTGTTATTTAGGTTACGTGTTGGAAGTCACAGTGCCTGGAAAGAATTCCACTTTGTGGTTTCCAGGCTGACTCCAGAAAATTAGAATTGCAGCAAGGCCGTCCACGGAGTTCAATTTAAAACAAAAATCCCCAGCACCAAATCCAGACTGGAGCAAACCTCAACAGTGCAAAGGTTTCAAATTTTTTTTGCTTCACTTCATCAACATTTGTTATTTCCTAAAGGAAACCGGGCAGGTTAATCGTGCAAAACCCATGTGGATGCACAGGGATTTCACACATAAACATGTGCACAAGTGCATGTGTGTGTAAATATTAATTTTCCCCCTGTTTTTCATCATATCAGACTTCGCCACATGGCACTGAAGCCATCATTTAATGTGGAATTCTGCAGCTAATGGAATGTGGAGAGTGAGCTCTTGCTTTCCTACTGGTCACCAGGCTCCCCTTTAACTGCTGGGGGGAGCACCAGACCTATAAACAGGTCTGTGACCATAGAAACCCCCAGATCAACTTTTCAATTTCATCACTTCAGTAAAGTAATTGGCTTAATTTTTTATATTTTTTTTTCTATACATTAGGCAGAGAAAATGCCTGGCACGTGTGTTCGGATTTATAAATCGTCCAAACCTATGTATTAGGGTTCAAAATTTGGAATGGAACTCACAAATCAGGTCATTTCTCCTAGTGGGAAATGCCAATTTTTCTCTCCATCCAGGATTTAGTAGGTCACTGAGATACAAGTAGAATTCAGAGCAAAATCTCTTTTATCAGCGAAGTTTTCCGCTCATTCCTGTTTCAGGGCTGCACTCACAGATTTGCTTCCCACTCTTATTGAATTTTTCCTGTTCGCTTTCCAGGCTCTCCATTCACAGATTGTGCCCTTGTCCAGCTGAGTTTTAAGGAATTTATTTATTAATTTGTACAACTTGTGACTCTCCATCCTCATGCTGCATGTCCTCCACCAACCCCATTTCTGTAGTGGAAATCGGACCCAAATAAAGCTAAAATTGCTAAGCCCAAGCTATTTGTTTTGTCAATATTTGATAGAAGTAACTTCCTTTTCCTCCCCTTGCTTCTGTCACAACTATCAGAGACTTTTTATACCCCTTGACACTTTATATGAACATTGACACATATATGAATATGTCTTCATATTTGATACATCACAAGAGATGCACCAATGATCCACTCTCCATTCAGAAAAATAACCCCTCAAATCTGATTTTTCATTGCTGTCCCTAGAATTAATCCTTTTTACCAGCTGTCATTTTGTTCCCAGTTTCTTAACCCTCACCCAATCCTCCAAATTTCCCAAATTTCATGGTGTTCCATCTCCCATGCCTTGCTCGCAGGTAGTCTTCCTATTTAATACAAAAATATAACTGATTGTCTTCCAGCTTCATCGAGATCTGCATATTTCTGCCTCTTTTTTTTTTTTTATTTTCACACAAAAAGATTCATTATTCACATAATCATCTCCTTTCTCCCATAACTGAATACTCAGCCTTACCTTTGATGCCTCAAAAAAGAAAGGAAAAAAAAAAACCAACCAAAAAAAACCCCCAAAAAAACAAAACCAAAACAAAAAAAGTCTCAGTTTTGGTTAAACAAGGTCACTGGGAGTTGGTCTAAATGCCATGGAAAACTCCACTGAATTCTGCAGGCTGGGAGTTAAAGTTCACGTTTAGAACTCCCATGATAACGTATTGATCAACACTTCCTTAACCTCATTATCACCGCAGAGCTGATCGATTATTTATTATCGTTAATGTCTGCCGTTCAGCAGCGGTGCTACGTGACCACAGACAAGATCCAGGCCCTGGAGTGACCTGTGGAAAAGCAAAGTGAGGGGCAGACTTTGCCCTGCAGAAGCTGTGAGCTGAGCAGAGGGCTCAGACAATGAAATAGTGACTTTTCCCAGTGTTGGCAAAATCAGCTTTACAGCCAGGGATTTGCCTGACCCCCTGTGTATCCTGAATATTCCCTGGAATATCAGAGCACGGAGCCGTTGTTCCAACAGAAATCCTCATTTATTATTTAGAGAAACAAAGAGATGCCCAAGGAAAAAAGGAAAACTTGATGCCAGTAGAAATTCCCTGCTCGTTTCAAGCGCATCTCCCCCTAACACACTGACTAAAGAGCAGGTCCTTGGATCTTTTACAGCCCATGGAAATTGTGCTCAAGCGTGGCATGATTAGGGAACATCCACAGATTTGTCCAATTTTCTACTTTGGGACGGGATGAAGTGCATCCACTGCTGTCGCCCTAACTTTGCTTTTCAATGTTTGCATTTTGTTCTCATGTGACTTCAAGAAAACAATGTATATTTTTAGAATTATCTCTTTGTTTACCTATTTCTTCTCTGGGAGGAGAAAGGTGACTGATGGTGGTCTTCACCAACGAGGTCTAAGAGGTGGCAACCTATGGAGCCAATCTTGTGCCTTCTGAAAGAATTGTATGCAGAGATGGAGTCAGAAAATTAAAGATAGAACTTTCCTGCTGACTTTCCTGCTGCCTGCCTCATTCTTTCATGTCCCAAAGTGCGACGCACTGCCACCAATATTTTTGATAGAACTCTACTGGCCACCAAGGGGGACCAGAATGGCTGATTTCAACGGAGATGTCCAAATCAAATGTCTGATGAGCACAACTTCCCCCTCCTTGGGATCTGCTTGGAGTCCTCCATTCGTGCTGGTTTGCCATCAAAAAATCCCAATTTGCCCAGAAAAGCCGCACCAACGTGGCCCTCTCGGAGGGGAGGCTTTGCTCTGGAGACGAAATTCCCTCCCTGGTGATCGTGTTGCAAGCAAGTTCTGCCTCAGAGACTCGGGGCACAAAGAACAAAAAGGGATTTGAGCAGCCAGGTGGTGGGAGAAGGGAAGTGGAGGGAGGAGGGGGCTGGAATGGGAAAGCACAGAAACAGTTTTAAATATTTGGTATCTGCAATTGTATTTCCCCCCCTTTCCCCTCCCAGACCTTCATTTTTTTTTTTTTTTTTTTTTTTTGAGCCCAGATTAACTATTCCCCCTACAATGCTTTTTCATAAAGGGATCAAGCCCATTGTTTATAGAATTTGCTAATAACAGCCTCGGTCTCCCTGTCACAGCAGAGTGATTCAATTACAAGACCGGACAATAAAAGCTCAATAAAGAAACTCAAATCCTTATTAAATTCTTTTTTTTTTAAATTTATTATTAAAAAAAAAAAAAAGCACCCGAGCAGGGGCTAGGATTGCCAGATCGGGAATTTGCGCGGAGCAGAAGAATGATATGATCTCTCTGAGTAGCACGGCGCAAATTAAAAGAGGTTTAGCGTTAAGTGTTCATGGCACAAAAGCAATTTTAAGTACCTGCAATCAGCTTAGGGGTGGCTAAGCCTAAATATGTACAAATCGTGTAATGGGCAATATCCCTGGCAGTACCACGCGGGGCTCCCACTGGTGAGTGCTCCGGCCTCTCCCCAGGGTCCCACCTCGGCTCCCCGGGAGTGGGAGTGTGTGGGACAAGCCTGTGTGTGGCTTGTGGGCCACCTAGTGTCCTGCTGGCGACTGCACCGAGGGCTCGCTCCTCGCTCCTGGTGGGACAGGTGGGAAAGAAAAAAAGAAAACCAAAAAAAAACCAAAAAAATGAAACCTTTGGAAGTGTCTAAGATCAGGTTTCGAGCGACTTGGTCTTGCGAAAAATGTCCCTGTCTATGGCAGAAGGGTTGGGCTTGATGACATTTAAAAGTCCCAAAACATTCTGTGATCCCATAATTAAAAAAAAACCCCAAAAACAACAAACAGAAAACTAATTCAGTGGCCTCTGTTGGCACAAAATGGGACAAATCGAGCCAGGGTTTGCTGCACCTCTCCCTTGTCTGCTGCTTCACTTGGAGGCTCCTTCATGGAATTTGGTATCCATTGAAACCCCTCTTCCATTGGGAAATCCATTATTTCCCTTGCTGCTCATCTCCATTTCTTGTTACTTTTGCTACACAAAAGTTAGGATTTTGAGGGGGTTGGGTTTTGTTGTTTTTACTTTTTCCAGCCTGGCAGAATTAAGCTTTAGGATTATAGAATGGTTTGGGTTGGAAGGGACCTTAAAATTCATTTTGGGATGCCTTCCACTATCCCAGGTTGCTCCAAGCCCCAGTGTCCAACCTAGCCTTGGACACTTCCAGGGGTCCAGAGGCAGCCACAGCTTTTCTGGGCACCCTGTGCCAAGGCCTCCNCAATTTCCCACTCTAAGTCTCCTCTCTTTCATTTTAAAGCCATCCCCCTTTCCCTGTCCCTCCATCCCTTTTCCCCAGTCCCTCTCCAGCTCTCCTGGAGCCCCTTTAGGCCCTGGAAGGTGCTCTAAGTTCTCCTTGGAGCTTCTCTTCTCAAGCCAAACAAACAAGCCTGAAAACCTCTCTAACCACGAGAAAACCTTGTCCTGTGGAAGCCCTGAGAGCCAGTGACTCAGACCCATCCTAATCTCCACTTTTTGGTAAACAGTGGGCATTTTCTTAGTTTCCCATGGCAGTGTGGGATTTCCAGGCTTTGCTCACACTTGCTCTGAGTTCTTCCAGCTGCCCTTGGGTTCATTTCCATCCCATCCTCAGTTCTTAGTTTACTTTGTACTCAGTTCTCAGTTTACTTTGCCACCAGCACGGCAGCAAAACCTGATTTGTGACAGAGGGCAAGTAATTTACAGAGGGAGATTTCGTGCATTCGAGGTGTATGAGGTGACTCCTGCTTTCAGCTGGTTTTCTGGCATCCAGTAAGGAATCGCCCCAACAGGACCATTCCATGGTCCTAAGACTTTTTTGTCAAGTTCTGTATTGACAGGACAAGGGCCAGAAGTTATAAACTGGGAGAGGTTGGTTTTAAATTAGACGTGGAAAAGAAAAATTCCTTTTATGATGAGGACGGTGAGGCGCTGGAACACATTGTCCAGAAAAGTTGTGGATGCCCCATGGCTGGAAGTGTCAAAGATCAGGTTTTGAGCAACTTGGTCTTGCAAAAAATGTCTTTGTCTACACCAGAAGGGTTGGGCTTGACTACATTTAAAAGTCCCAAATCATTCTGTGATTCTATAATTTAAAACAAACAAACAAACAAACAAACAAACCCAAAACACAACATTGGGAACCGGCCCCAGCTGAATCTACCCCTGGATGAGGAAGCAGAGCCGGGCAGAGGACAGCAAAGCTGCAGAGCCCTCCCTGATAATATAAATAATGAGGAGAACATGACACTGCCGCTGGTTTTCGGGAGGGAGATCATCGCCCGAAATTTACTCTGTTGCCACAGACCCCTCGGTGGGATTCATCCCTCCTTAGCTAATTGCCCAAAATAGATGGGGTGAGTGCCCTCCCGGGTGACCTTTCCCTGATAAAAGCAGGAAACCTGGCTTAGAGCAGGGGGCTTACGTCTGAAATGGCTGCGGTCGGGGGAGATTAATTCCCCCCTCAGCACTGGAGCTGAGTTAATCAGCAGGGCTCTGGCTGGCAGCTCCGTGAGGACATGCGGAGCATTCACCCCGTTTTTGGGGGGTGACTTATGATTGCTGGGATAAACTGTGCTCCCAGGAGGAATAAAGGGAGCTTGTCAGAAAGGTGCTTCAGTGATTATTTTTTTTTTTTTTAATAAAGGATTGAGCAGAATGAACACGGGTTTTTAATTCTTCGGAACAGAGGCCCGGAGGTTTCCCAAGAGCTGCGCTCGTGTGCTGCCTTTGCCAGGCTGTGAAATGTTGGGTGTCCCCAGTTTTTAGGGATAAAATGGGGTGCTCATTCCTGATGGCAACAACAGCTATAAGACACACTTGGTTCGGGGTTTGCCATTTAAAATTTAAACGTTGAGTCGTATTCTGGATTGAATGTCGATCCTCATGGCAATAACAGCTATAAGACGCACTTGGTTTGGGGTTTGCCATTTAAAATTTAAACGTTGAGTTGTATCCTGGATTGAATGTCGAAGACTTGGAGTAGAATAAGCTCTCTCAAAGTACCTAAATTTCCTCGTGGTCCACGGAATCATGGAATCAGGATATCTTGATTTGTAAGAGACCCACAGGGATCATCAAGTCCCTCTCCTGGCCCTGCACAGACACCCAACAATTCCACTCTGAACCTCCTAAGGGAGTGTGTCCAAATGCTCCTGGAATTCTGGCAGCCTTGGAAATGTGAACATTCCCTGAGCAGCTTGTGAAAACCCTTTTCCCAATATTCATCCCCCCGCCAGCTTGGACTGAACTTCCAATTTTTTAGGTGGCCACCCATAAAAAAAGTGAAGTTTTTCCCTTTCAAGATGAGGAATGACCTGAACCTCTTGTTTTCTTTCCCAATTTAAGAAATGTTTAGAAAGGACGGTAACGGTGAGGCAAAGGTGGAATTTTACTCCCATTAAATAAACATAAATTATACAGGCTGATCAAATCCAGCCAACTGCTTTGGACAATACGAATTTTCCCATAGAAACTCCTCCAAGGTGGAATGAATTTCCAGGCTCACAGACACGCAGGTTTGTTGGTTTTTTTTTTTTTTTTTTTTAATTAAGAGCAGCAAAGCATTTATTAGAACGGATGAGAGCACTAAATCTGACCAAAATTCCTTTGAAGCTCCCAGCCCCCCCTGCTCGATTCCACGGGACTTCCCCTCCCCGCAACACTGCCGTGGCTTTATATTTCACAGCATCCATAACACGGATTTATCAAAGGTCACCATGGCAACATCCAGGCAATGCCAGACAAATACTCGGGGCCGAGCCTGGAAACAGCACAAAAACAAACTGAGATCGCCCCGTTCCCACCAGGGCTGCTCCCAGCCCCGAATTTTGATGGATGCTGTGATTAATCCCCCCAGTCCGTATTACCTCAGCCGAGGTGGGAAGGCAGGAGAGGGATATCGGGGCTTGGACGGGCCCGGTAATTGTATTGGCACGGGAGGATTCCGGGAATTGCGGGCCGCCGATGTTTGGGATGGCGGGGTTTCCATGGCGATGGGGGCACTTGATTCCCTGGTTTGTTACTCGGTTTTGATTCCTGGGATTTGGGGATGGGGATATTCCCATTTGCTCAGGAATTCCAGGAGTTCTGTATGTGTCATATTGTCATATACATACACATTACTGACACGGGTCACGTCTCATGGCATTCAGAGTCATCACTTGGGAATGGGATTATTTTTGAGGACATGGAACTGTTGGAGCAGTTCCGAGACATTTTATAGACTGAAGCTACCCCAAAAAAACCCCTAAATGCCGTTTCCTGATCATTTTACATATATTATACATATATTATACATATATTATACATGTATTATACATATATTGTACATATATTGTACATATATTATACATATATTATACATGTATTATACATATATTGTACATATATTGTACATATATTATACATATATTATACATATATAGTCATATATGTATCATAGGTGTCATATTATATGAACCTGACCTTGCTAACAGTAAATGCAAATATATTAATATAAAAGTTGCAAGTATTTATGAAATATAGATACAAATTTTATAGGATTATTACTGCTAATATTAATATAATTAATGTTTAATGGTATTAACTATAGTGATTATACAGGGTGTATAATCATAAATAGGTATATTATATACAATATGTATTTATACAATATAATATTATATATATAATATACAATATGTATATTATATACATATAAATA
>VXBN01011437.1:0-38265 GCA_013397395.1 Sinosuthora webbiana
CGTGAGCAGCCGCGGGCGCTGCCTTGCCGGCCCGGGACAGACCCCACAGCGGGCGGCACAGAAAGGCGTGAGGTGAAAAACTCCTCCGGGGGACCCCCTCGCCCTGTCGGCCCGCTCCGGACGGGACGCTGCGGCCGGGCTCCAGCCGTCCCTGACCTGGGAGCCGCAGCCGGCATTCCGGGGAAGGAGGTGCTGCACGGCCCGGCCGGCTCCGAGCACGGCTCCTGCGCCTCGCGGGGTGCCGGGGGCAGCTCCCGCACGCCCGTCTTTCTTGCCCCTCGAGTAGGCACGGAAAGGCTATGGCCAAAGGCAGCATGTCGTATGCTACCTCCGTTCTCCCTCTTAGAGGACAGTGTTTACGGAAACACCTGGAAGCAGCTCTTCCATTTTTCAATTTTCTCACTACACCAAGGTGTGTTTTTGCCGTGGCAGGCCCGGTGTGTGCCACCCGCACTCGTGGCCTGCAGTGACTCACCAGCGGCTCCCCCCGGCGAGGCAGCGGCCCGATGGGGCGAGGATGGTGCCAGGCTGCGCTCTGCGGGGCAGAAGCCAGAACTGGCCCATGGGGGATAAACTCAGTTCCTGCCACCCCCAAACAGCGCCAGGTGTTGGTGTTTCCACATGGGAAAACAACAACAAGAAAAACAACACGCCGCAAAAAAGAAAAACAACAACCAACTCCCCACCCGAAAAACTAAAAAACCCCAAACTAATCTCTGCATGTTCAGAGGATGCTGTAAAATTCCTATGTTTGAAAGTATGAAGAAAAGTTTTTAAAGCATTATAGTAGAAACAAAACTGGCAATGGCAACTACTTAACACTGTTACCACTGTATTATGTAAGAACAGACACAGAAGTGAGTTTAGGTTTTACAATTCCTTCTCCCTTCAAACTTTAAAAGAAAAGCCACCTTCGGTGTATGTGAAATGCCAGCTCTGGTGGTATTCCCCTGTTACACTTACTGCAGAAGTTTTCCTCTTCCTTGCTCTGCTCTTGTTAACTCCAAATTGAAATGTAAAAGGATATCACAACAGGCCAAAGCTCAATATATTGGGTCTTTCAGTTTAAAGCATCGTGCCCGTCAATTAGCAGTAGCAGTTTTATGGGGAAGCAGCTTTCCTCTGAAAGACAGTACGAGTATTCTACCCTCAGGAAGAGGGTCCCTCTCTTATTTATGCTAATAGTCACGCTTCAATTGCTCCACGCCTCTCGCAGAATGACTCAGATAAATTACACTGGCAAACAGACATTTACTCTTCCACCACAAAGCTAGAAACTTGAAAAGATATTTAGCCTCCTGAGAGCCTGGAGGAAAATACAGCCGTTAAGTCACAACTGTCAGAAAAGGCACACGAGATAAATCATGCTTGAGGCTGACATATGTATCCCCTGCAACTGCCTGACATACCCCAGATATTTTAAGCTTTCCCCCTTATTTATCTAATATATAGAAAACACTAAATAAAAGTGCATTCACTAGGCATTTTCCTCTAGGAAATTCTCACATAATTTTAAGTAAGAAGAGCATATTAAAGGAACATACTTTAATTAAAGGATAGAATGACTCAGGGTTTCATTAGTCAGATGTGCAGGCTTTCATGTTCAGGTTATTGGTTACCAACTGAGAGCATACCAGCTCAGAGATGTGACATCCAACAAATTAATTGTCAGAGGCTGTGTAAAATCACAGAACCATAGAATGGTTTGGGTTGGAATGGACCTTAAAGATCACCCAGTTCCTACTCCACTGCCACGGGCAGGGGCACCTTCCACTAGGGCCAGGATGCTCAAAGCCCCATCCAATCTAGCCTTGAACACTTCCGGGGATGGGCACATCCACCCTTTCTTTGGGCAACCTGTTCCAGGGCCTCACCACCCTCACAGCAAAGAAATTCTTACCAATATCTAAACTATGCCCACTCTCTTTCAGTTTGAAGCCATTCTCTTGTCCCAACACTACATGCTCCTGTAAAAAGTCCATCTCCAGCTTCGCTGTAAGGCCCCCTTCATATACTTGTGTCACAATAAGGCAACCCCAGAGCCTTCTCTTCTCCACACTGAACAAACTCAACCCTCTCAGCCTTTCCTCACAGGAGGTGCTCCAGCCCTGTGATCATTATTTGCATCTTTCCTCTGGACCTGCTCTGACCATGTTTGGTCCGTGTCTTTTCTGTGCTGAGAGCCCCAGAGCTGGACACAGCACTGCAGGTGGGGTCTCACCAGGGCCGAGCAGAGAGGCAGAATCCTCTCCCTTGACTACTTATGGTGCAGCCCAGGATACAACTGGCTTTCTGGGCTGCTAGCTCACATGGCAGGGTCATGTCCAGCCTCTCACCCACCAGCACCCCCAAGCCCTTCATCTCTGCCTCTCTCAGCGTATAGTGATACAAGGAGTTGCCCCAACCCAGGTGCAGCACTGTGCAAAATATGCAGGCAATTTCAGTTCCACTCCAAAAGGTGGGTATTTGTATCACAAAAAGCATCATTAAACTTAGACAACCACACACATTTACAGCCTTCTTGACATCTTGGCAGCGAGGAAACTGAAATATGGCTTCACTCTTCACAGGCATATGGAGCCACATCAGCTAGATTTGCACTGAAGGCTGTCTAAACCCTCTGAGAAGATAGGTTAACATGGCTCAACTGCACAGGTTCTAACCTGCTTACAAGGGCTGAAACACAAACACAGGACTCAGGTTGATCCAGCCAACTCTACCAAAACTGTAGTTGCTGGTAAGTGTTTAGCAAGGGGGTTTTCACCAGGGTTATACTCCAGCCTCACCCAAAGAACAAGCCACCAACAGAATGAGAACTCTTTCTCAGTACCTCTCCAACTGCCTGGTCCAGTGATAAGGAAGCTTGCACCTCTACTACAGCAATCCAGTGTATACATAGCTCCTTAGAGAACTTGACTCTGGAATTGCCTATGGCCAGAATAAGGAGAAAGAACAACACAACGTTATTAATGCATTTCAGAAATAACCAGAATGCAGGTCTCAGTCAAATGCCAGCAGGAAGGCTGCACACATCAGGACACCAAACTGATACATAACAGATGCCTCACCTGGTTAAACTGGTTAAAATAAGTTCTCCAATATGTCTACTAGCATAAAGAGGCAGATGCATTTTTCACAGGGATCCTGAGTATGTATATGCTCTTAGGTAGTTTTCAGGATGAGCAGAAACTCATATTCTAGGGAATGTCATGAACAACAACAAAATAATACTGACAGTGTGTGACAGCCAAAGTTCTTGTGGAACTTCCAGTGAGAGCTTAGTGTGGTGGGGATTGCAGAAACCTGGCTAGTCACAGAGCAATTTCCTTGCAGGAAAATGCTTTGATCTTGTCAGAAAAGAAGCTGTAAGCTGGGGTCCACCCAATGCCTGCATATCAAAAGACTGGTGGCCTCTGACACCACCAGACAGAATCTCCCAGTGCAGCTGGACAACTCACAATTGCATCAGAGGAGTGTCTGAACACTATCCATCTTGAAAAGATAGTGACAATCCCTGCAAGAGAGATTAGCAAAGGATTTTTCTCCAACATGTCATTCTTCTGCACTTTCAAAAGTCTTTGTCCATATAAGCAAAAACTACTTTTATTCATTCTGCTTGCAACTTAGGTCACAAAGGGAACCATTCCTTCTCTGAAGTGCTGGGTCATGATAGGAGATCTGTGAAACAGTACCAGAGTACAGGTTTGGTCACCAAGAAAATATCAAGAATGGCCTGCAGAATCCCCTATAATTCTCATGATTAGAAGAAATATAGAAGTTGGATTCATTACTCTGCTGCAAATATTCCATATTTTGAATAATTTGTCAAGATTTACATGTGTTGTAGCATGCTCTTATGTGCCTTCAAGTAATTGATCATTTTCAAAATCTGTAAGGAAAAAAATACACCAAACTAATTTGTTCAGATGGGTTCAAATGACACCTTAAATGAAGTGCATGCAGGCAGAAGAAAATTATAATATTGTGAGATAACTCAACCCATACTGGAAGACTTTACTAGAAAGTTCCAAGAGAGCAGAGAAGATGCTGGAAGTGTTTCTGTATCTGTGAGAGCGCTACAAAGATTAAATTAAATTATTTTATTATTTTTTTGGCATAAGAGTAAATACAAACCATTTATATTGATTCTTGAGTATACTGAGTACCTAAGAGAACAATTCAGATTTATTGTTCAGTTAAAATTAATTAATGTTTCAGTTACATCACTTTTCCAGTTTAGAACAATCTGGTTTTAAATTATCCTTTCCACAGAGAATAGGTTAGATGAATTAATTTTCTGTTGATATTCACAGTGTTCAAAAATTCCGTATCTTCTTTCCTCACATTAGAATCAAAAACCTGGTTTGGAGAATAAAAAAAAAAAAAAGTCACGAGAACATTGCAAAGACTAAAGCACACATTTTTTCAGTATTAGTATTCTATAACTTAGATGGTCTGGTTTTAAGTTCTTGATATTGATAAATAATATTAATTAAAGGGCCTCTTTTGTTTTAAAAAGCAATTTTAAAAAGTTTACTATATTCATTTTTGTGAGAATCTGTACTTGATTTTTAGCTCACTAAGCTGAATATATTATTAGGAAAAGCCCAAGTCTGAAGAGAAAGAACTTAAGTAGTTGAGAAAGTGACATGCAATAGTTTGGATGGATGTCATTGTATGGATGGGTATCATTGTACTCAAAATTGTAACACACTTTAATATATGGAGCAATCATTAACAGGATAAGAAAACTGCTAATATACTCTTGAACTTCCTACTAGTAGTTCAGCTACAGAATGTTCCTCCAAGGGCACTGGCTGCCCCAGCCACTATCAGGATCACACACATTCCTCTTTGGGCGCAGGACTGAGATCTGCTACAATCCCTCTCTGCAGTCTCCTTTGAGCAGCACATCCCACAACTCTGGCCACACCCCCAGTGCCTTACAGAGGGATACACCTTACAACACTGGGAAGCACAGTGCAGATACTCAACATTTTCTTTCAAGTGTGTAGGTATCTTACCGGAGGCTGCAAAAAGTTAAAAAAACTGGGTACAGAAAAAGTCTCCCAACACAACAACAACAAAAAATTATCAGAAGGTTGGCTTATCTGTTATTTTTACACAATGCACAATAGGGAGAGGTGAGCTTCAAAGCTTTGGGAGGGGTATGGGAATGTGAAAAGAGTTAACTGCCTTGGATTCAATCAGTAGCAGCAAGAGCTGCACCACCTTTACCCCCATTTTCAAAAGCATGGGTTAACCACAGAGGTGTGAACATTATGCAGGTGTCTTGGCCTAGTAGATTTGTGAACCTACCACTATTACAGTTTATTTTCTACACATGCTACTCAGAAAATAATGCCCTGGAAGTCATGTTGGGGGTACAGGTGGATAGAAACCCTTCTGCAGATTAAAAAAAAAATTCTGAATACTCACTTTAAAAACCCATTTCCATTAATTTCTAATAAAACATTTTTAGGTGCATTTATCTCCAGTAATATAAGAGATGAAAACCAGAAAGAAACAAGAAAATTAGGAAAGGGAGCTACTCAGATTCAGGCAGGAAGCTACTTGGCTGCACAGAAAATGGCCTCACCCTTTCCACTGACTTCTAGTTTATATTTTTCTTTTCCTTATTTGTTTCAAGAGTTTCCTTCCATTAGGAGTCACATAGCTCCTGCAATGGCAGCTGACTGCATTTAGGTAGATAGCACTGATAAATGGCATCTTGTTTTAAGTAATGGTTTATCTCAACTGAAAAGGAGTGTCCCAATCAGTCACTACCATAAATGACATAATGACAGGGAAGAAAAAGTCCCTTCGGTTTTCTGGTGTATTCCCTGATCCTATTGGCAAGTTGATGGGTTACACAGATGAAATGGATGCATAGATGTATCTTTAAAAGGGTCACTGTAGAAAGGTGAACAAATTTTCTCTTTAGGGGAAGTTTGTTTTACAGAAATAAGAAAAAGAATTTCAACCCTGGGGAAGAATATGCATATAATTCCAAGAATTCACTTGAGGGATAAATTCTGAGTTTAAAACAAAGCAAAACCTAAAAAAAATAAGCACCTCTAGGCTAACTGACCAAAGAAGAAATAAAAAACCAGAAATACTTTCTGGCTTTGTATGTCCAGCACTTCTATACCCGTTTGTCTTCTGCGCACTGGGTCTCTTACCATAAATCACTCCTCCCTACTACTCCTAAATCTCATTAGTGTTCACTTGCCAATTTCTTATTAGTTGTCTTATTTCTCTGATCAATGTTGGGAGTACTTTAGAAAGGTTTATTTAGATGAGGTGATGTGGACTTCTCTGATCAATGTTGGGAGTACTTCAGAAAGGTTCATTTAGATGAGGTGATGTGGACTTCAGCAGCCTTTGCTTAAGAAGAAAATTATTACTGCCAGAGTGATGCCGAGAGGAGCATAAAATATGAATCCACTGATTCTGTGTTTCTTTCTGCAACCTCACCAAAAGTAAAAGAAGAATTGCTCAATGATTCTAAATTAACAAACATGATATAAAACTAGTGAATACCACAGTCAAAGGAAGAGGCTTCAGTGATCTATCCCAAGGCCACAGGAGATAACAGGGCTTCAGTCTCTTGGGCAATTATAGTTCTAGCAGAAAACAATGGCTATTAGTGAGGCACAATGTGCAAAACTCACACCTGGGAGAAAGATAGCTTGGGTCAGCTGAGTCCCAGCACTTAAAATCCTGCATTGTCTCAAATTACACCTCACTTAGTAGATAGCTAAAATTAAACTCTTCTGTAGTTCTAAAGGCACTAATTGGCAGCAATGAAAATGCTAGGAAAGATTACAAAATAATAATTAAAAAAAAAAAACCCAACACAGAAAGAAGTCCTGAACCAATAATTGGCCCTGAATGTAATTAGAAAAAGTATCAGATTAAAACTGTAACTTGGCACAGCTACTCCTTAAGAAGAATGCCTTTTTAGTAATACTATTCCTCTCATTACTCACTGAAATGCTTAGATACCACGACCTAGACTGAGAAAATGGTGGCTTGCCTTCCTCGCAAAAGCAGGTGCAGACACCAAAAACATTGTAAAATCTCTTTGACAGAAGGAACACTGAAATACATTAATGAATTCAAAGCCATTCTCACAGTAGCCTAAGGTCACCTATGTGGGGCATTAGCAAGAAAATCTGGTTTAATTCCAATTAGCTCAGAACAGGGAGGTGATCAGTCAGAATCAAGTGCAAAAACCCAGAAGTGAGCATGGAGCTCTAGCCACGTAGCTAGTCCTAACTGAGCCTGTTCTGGTAATACTGGAGCTAGAATTTGCTAACCTCCATAGAGATTTGGTTCCTTTGACACATCATTTATGTTGGAAGCAGTATGTTGATATGATGTCTGTTTCTTTAGAGAGAACTAGAGGTGAAACTCCAACTTGTGTTTTGTAAATTCTTAGAAAGTTATCACTGCCAAAAGCCTTATTTAGGGAATATCAGGCACATGACTCGCTTCTAGTCCTGTTCTTAGACACCTGGAGTGGCATTCCCAGGTACTGGAGGTGCTCAGACTGCAGGCCATGCTTGAAACTAGAAAATAACCTTGCTCTGGAGATTCTGGGTATTTCTCACCACACTGTGCAGGTATTAGTGAAGAGCATTTCATACAGTATCTTGTTTTTCATAGAAATTATTCTAGAGGCAAATCTAGACAAGTTTTTGTGGACAAGTTTACCAGAAGAAACTAGACAATAATTCTGAGTAGCTGTTATCCAAAAGGCAGATTTGTCTGGATTTTAGCCAAGCTGTATAGAAGCTCCACACTCTGAGGACAAACAATGCAGGCTAGAATATGTGACTGCTGTAAGCTTCTTGATAAAAAGCTAAGAAGCTTTGTTTCACAATATGACTAAAGCAGAACAGCACTGGGAAAACTGCCTCAGGAAGTGCACACACAATATAAATCATAATCAGATTTTCCATACCTTTCTAGACACAGGAACTCCTAAAATATCAAACCAATGCAACTACAAGCTGAATACTAAGCCAATAGATTCTGCAGGCATATTTCTCAAAACAGATCTGTGAGCTACATATATCCATATTCATCTCTCTACAGAGATACCTATATTGTAAGAAAATCTGAGGAACAGTGTAGTCTCTTAATGGAATTTCCTGAACAAACCCAAAATGAAAGTTAAAGTAATTCTCACAGAAAGCTGCAAAAAGCTCATCCCAATTTCCAGTAAGTAATAACAAAGATGTCTTTTTGGCTCTTGGAGCTTGCTGCTCACCTCTCGGCCCTGCAAATAGTTTATTTGTACCTGGACTTGTCTGGAAAGATTTCTACTTTGGTTTATCTACAGGCTAGTAACTAATATGCATAGAACTCTCTGAGTCAATGCAATAGCAATGCTGTGATATGCATAAAACTTTTTTGGTGATGCTCAGATATTGTGTATTACAATGAGATTATATTTTTGATGGAGATTTGCAGTATATTGTACAACATAAATACTGTTATAATTACGGCATTAACATTTTTTTCATGCAGCTTTTTCTTCTTCCTGTATTGTATGTCTCTAACAAAGTACTTGAAAAAGTATTTCATACCCAACACGTATATTGCACACTAGCAGGTAGCACTTTTGCCCTACATTTTTCAAGGAGTATCTCCCCATTTGAATTAAACAGCCTGATGCAGGGTCCGAGGTATAAATAGGAGTCTTTGCATGGACTTCAATGTACTGAGGAACAGCATTTGAGATGGTAATATAAAAACTCTTTGAGGGTTGTACAAAAGTGCTACCCGGAAAAAAATCTTTTGTCTGTTGCCAAAGTTAAGGATTTCAAATCAGTGATCATTATTAACAGAATCACTATCTTGATTAGATCCTTACTGTAACCTTCTCTGAATTGAAATTACATGGTGTGACTCACTAACCCGCGAGAAAGCAAAAAACCCTCAAACCTTGATTCACACAATAAAACTTGGATCCCAGGAAACATGTCTCCCATCATGCATTCCATTCAGAATTTCAACATCATCTTCTGCTATTGTAAAATCAAACACCTGTGGGAATGCATATACAGTTAACATCATGAACACAGAGAGAATCAACAACCTGATATATATTCTGGTCTTTAACTGACCAAGATTCATTTAAATTTGAGGGCCAATTTTTATGTATTTTTCCTTCTGAATATTCTTCTTATATTTTGTCATACAAAAATACTCCATCATGCTGACAGGCTCCATTGGGTCTTTTGCTCCCTTAGTGACTCATTTTTATTTGCAGACTGTTAAGATGGTTTTGTAGCACTCTGGCCTCAGGCAAGGATCCAAGACAAGGGTGGCATCAAAGCGGTTCTGACAGCACTCTCTATTGTCACTGCCAGAGGCAGGTGTAGGAATACCCTGGAAGAATGAGCTCAGTATTTCACTTACATCCCAATGTTCAGTTTAGAGTGGTACAGTTCTCTTTCTCAGTACTTTAGACAAAGAGAATTTTTAGAAGGTATCAGGACATTCACAAAGCTAACAAGAAAGACTGTGTCTGTCTTTCCTATGACTCCACTTTGACAAAACTCTCACAAATCAGCTAAATACAGAAACAGTACTACAGTCCCTCAGTACTAACTCAAACTTGAAAGCAATCACCTGTCTTCAAACACAGGTTCTTAAAGCCACTACCTTCTCCTGTGGCCACACCTGCAATGTGAATGATGGTGTCAGTGCTTTCTTAGTGGGTGTCCTATTGAGACATTATCATCAGGAAGCTGCTTCTGTTCTCTTTGTCAGAGCTCCTCTGTGCTCAATAAAAAGATTCTGTGGAGCCTGAACTGTAGCCAAATGAGCTCCTCCCATCTTTCATTATCCAGCAACCACTCTTCTGGAATGATCCCTGTAGTCAAATCTCAGTGCTCTCTCAAGCCTTTTAAGCTTAAAGCAGGGACCAGACAGAGAACTAAAACCCCTGTGTATTATATACTGAGGCTTTAATGAGGACCAACTTGACCAGAAGTGGTAGAGACTCAGGCCAACACAGAAACATGAAGGAAAGAAAAAGAAGGGAGATGTGATAAACAACACTCAGTGACTGTGCCAGTTCCTTTCTCTCTCAATCTTAAGTGTTTTAAGTTTGGATGTAACACATTCTCTAGGTTGTGTGAAATGAATTGGTGATGCCATAGAGTAAACTCTGTAAAAAGTGGAATTAATCTGGATTTAAAATATTATCGGGGAAAATAAAAGTATAAGGAAGGATTTTTAAACTGCTTTTGTTCTCTGATCTGGTTCCCAATACAGTACCACAAGCAGCTGTGCTTGTACCACAGAAGGCAGCGTGTATGTCAGAATAAACAGTCAAGGCAGGAGCTGTATAAACAGGCATGGCCACCAGCAGAAATCCTCATTACATGTATATTGATTCACACCTCCACACAGGCACACACAGAAGGATAAAAATAGCAGACAGAAGTTTCATGTCCCCTTGCAAAGTTTCTTCCAGATTTGCCATAGCAGTTCATACCCCTATGATATTTTTGGAAATAAGCTGTGGTTTTGCCTACCCTAAAGAAAGAACACTTTCAGATTAGAGAAATGGAGAGACAAAGCAAGTAATGAATTAAAACTATCTGATATGAAAAGGAAATTAAAAAAAGGTGTGGGGGAGGAATCACGCTGCCAATTCTCATTCATTCCCACTTTTCTTTGTCCAGCCCCTTCGTGCTGGAAGCTTTTCTGCACATTGAGTAGAAGGAGAAGGTAGGGGAAGAGTCAGCTTTTGCAGGACTGTGATTTCCTTGGAAGGTCTTTATGTTGGAGTTATCCCCAAGTGAGTTTTAAAGTTTTCATAAACTGTTATGCATAGCATCCAAACTCCTTCCCTTTGCCCTATGTGCCTATCACAAAAAAGAATGTAACCATAATCACACATCAGGATGTTCTACAACCAGAAAAATAATAAGTAGAACTATTATTTACAAAAATCAACTACAAAAGGTCTTCTATAGATTTTTCTTTATATGCAATGATTAGTTCTCCTGATTTTTTCTGGTATTTGTGAATTACAGTTTTTTCCTACATTGTGGTCATTTCATGGTACCATCATTTCCCAATTTTGACTGAGTTACCCCAGTATAAAGCTGGGAAGGAAAATGGGAAGGCAAATCAAAATATTAAAACTCTTAGTTTATCTTAACCTCTTACTTGGATCTTAGTCAGACTTGAGTGCATAACCAAATCTTACCTTGCAGTTTTCCTCTATCCGTTCTGCCTTTGTCGACTTTGGAATAGTGACAATCCCATTCTGAAAAGAATTATGCCTCTCATCAGTAAAATCTGCAGATTTTAAGAAAATTATCTATCTTCAAACCATTACAAGAAATTCCTTGCACCTTCTGAGGTTTTAATTTCATTTTGTGGGGGACACTGACATTTCCCTGTGCCATTTGCAACTGGAGTTATATACGCTGTGTTGATTTCCGACACATTATATGGTGTATATCAACTCAATACATTATTTCACTGCTTAGTGCCTTGTATTGAATGACATAAATGGAATGATGAGGGATACTGCTTGTAACATTTACTTTGGAAACATCTCTTATTGGTGGCTTTTATTCTCTACGACCAGATTATTTAAAATTATTAATATTTGAAATAATGATATGATTTGTGTAATACATTCTAAACTTCCAGTACAGCCATCAGTTCACACAGTATCAACATAGTGAAAGCAGAAACACCTTCTGCATAAATTCTGGTTTGATGCACAAATCCCAACCTATTTGCATGTTTTTCCTGAGAAAGGAAACACATTTTTATTACCTCCCTCCTTTACCTGTATGCTCCAGCGTATGCAAATCTGTGCTGGAGTTCTGCCATATTTCTTTGCCAGCTCAATGACTGTAGGATGAGTGAGCGCTTCACCTTTGGCTAAAGGACAGTAGCCTTCAAAAACAATATCTCTGCTCCTACAATAATCAACCAGCTCCTGAGGTCTTTGGAAAGGGTGGTATTCAACCTTAGATAAATAGAAATATACCTTCAGTAAAAACCCCGAATGTACATTTTGTAGAAAACATCAATAAAAATTAAAATAATTTTTCTCTTGCTTTAAAAATAGAATATGGGTGAAGTCATTGCTTCTGGGATGTAGATGTAAGGTATTTGTTTTAGAAGATACATGAAGGGTATTAATCACGTATTTTACCAGTAACTGGCACAACTGTATTTTATGTTTCCCTCAGAAACAAGGTGCAGTTGCCTGCCTGACCTGCAGCTGGACTTTCACTATTGCTCTGTTTTTAAGAAATATATACAAATGCACAGTGGAAGTCAGCATCAGGTCATTTTTATTGGTGCTTTGAGACTACTTTCTCTTCCCCAAATTTATGTCCTTTCCCGTTTCTTTACTAATATTTATTTCTAATGATCTTTGAATTGCCCAAGTGAGGGGAGAGGGCTGGATTTGCAAGTGACCAACCAGAACCATTTGCTTAGAGTGAGGACCTGACCTTGGAAGCAAAGCCTGTTGGCATGGATTGCACATGGCAAATCCTGTATTCTTTGTGTGGTGTCACCATCAGCGTGTGCAGGGAAGCAATTATGCTGTGGAATGACGTGTGAAGGAGACCCTTTCTAGGAAGGAAGATCACAAATTGCCAAGAACCAGTTAAAAGAGGAAAAGTAATAAGCTAAAAAGACAGTTGTTGGGAGCAAAAGGAAGAAAAAGTAATTGGATAGTAATGATCTCAGAGGAGAGACATATTCTGGTATGTAGCTAAAGCCAGAAAAGAAACTCTGTTATGTTCCTTAATAAGTTATTTAAGTAAGTATTTCACAGTATATTCATTGTAAGAAGCATACATTAGTCTGCATTTAGATGAAAGTGGGTAGTGTTTTCTTACACAAAATCATGTGATGTATTTTTGTGACTGGTCATCAGCACTGTTCCAGGGATTGAACTCTTACGCATTTTGAAGAAAAATACTCTTCTGAGCAATTACCTCAATACATGGAATCTGGAAAATTTCTCCTGCCTCAAAGAGGACAAATGAACATTTCCTGTTTCTCATCTTTAGTACATGTTGTCTTTTCAGACAACAATAGTCAGGAACAATAGGCTGGCAGTCATTCAACATGAGCTAAGAAAAAACTGTGCCCCTGGAAGGCTGGGCTGAGTCAGCCTAAAGCTGCTATGATCTAAATTACTAGGTGGACTCGGGAACAAGGTTCAAGCAGCAGACATCCATGTCTTCAACCTTTGATGTTTCTTGACCTTTGAGTACCCTTTGTATTTCATGTTTATACGTGTAAGAGCAGTGCTTAGGTCATACAGTTATTTACTTGTTTGCACCTGAGCTGGATATGACATATCCTCATTGTATCTACGCAAAACAACGAGGGGAAAAACGAAAGAGCAAGCAGGGTGTATTACTGGATTATTACAAGAGTAGTAAGAAATTTTAGCAAATGTTCTTTACAGTAAGTATAGCAAATAACCTAGCTCAGAAAATATTAAATAAAGAATTATGTATTTAGGATCAAATGCTGAAACATCTGCAGTGCCCCTATGGCATCATGTGACTTATTCAGCATTTATTACTAATTAAACTGCAAGTAGAATTTACTTGCTGGTCTAGTAAGATTCCAGGCAGCACAGTTCCAGGTTACACCAGAAATGTTTAAATCAAGAGCAGTATGCTGAGATTTCACCTGCTTGCTTCACAAGTAGAATACATAGCAACAACCACTTCCAAACTGAGAAGATCATACTTTGTGCCTTTCACTGAATCTAGAGACTCCCAAATTTTGTGAATAGAATTTTGACACATGCAGTTTTGTGTTGGTAGAAGCAAGTATTGTTCTTCTGTAATAGATTACTAAAATAATCAAATGCATCAAATAAAATAAGCATTTTTGAATTTTTTTTTTAAATGAAAATATTCTGGAAGGTTTTATCAGCATCTGAATGCAAGGCACTAAACTGAGCTACAAGAGGCACAAGGTGAGTGGTCAACATTTGCTTCCCCTCAAAATAACAATTCTTGCTTCCTGTCTTGCCCCACCCTTGCTATTTTCATCACCAGACTTCTCTCAGGCGAGGGCTGTCTGTCACATGATGGCAGAGGCAGATCTTGATCTTTTCTGGCACTATCCTGACTGGTGTGTAAAAATTGGCATCTGTTTAACAGAACAGTTTGCAGTTCACATTACAGAACTTCACAGCTGCTACATGCTCAGCCACAGGGGTCCTCCAACGAAAGCACTGGTCTTTTACAACAGTCATAGCAAATGGGGAAAAGTTGAGCCTAGTAACAACCCTGACACATGGCTCTAGAAAGTCATACCTCAGATGATGGTGCACAGAGACCTTACTCTTTCCACCCTGCTGTGGTCCTTTTCATGTGATAAAGTGTCTGCACATCTGGAATTCAGTCATTTGCTCAATGGGAATGCTGTCTTACAATTTTTTCTCTTTATGAAACTGAAATGCAAGCCTATGAATATTTTCTATATAGAGGAACAGTTTAGGTGAGTTTAAGTACAAAGGGGTGGTTTTCTCATGTCTCATATGCATTGCTACCTTGTACAAGTTTACACAATAGAGCTCAATATTAATGGCAATATCAACAACGTAACCAAGTCTCTCCAAGGTCATTACACAGTAATTCACCCTCCTCCAGGACTGGAAAAATATTGATGAACATTCCCATATGGAATTCATAGAGGAACAGTTTATATTTGGGTTCAGTGCATCATTTTAGTAAATGAAACATCTATATTTATTAAATACTAATAAAATATTTTTCCTGTAATGAGTGACAGGGCTATGAGCCTTCAGAGAGACTTCAAAGATTTCTTTGAGCATAAATCCAAACTTCCTACTGCCAAGTCAATTACAAAACTCTGGCACGCAAACCTGGAACTTCTAGTTTGTAAGTTTCACTCCACATGATGCTAGAATAAAGTACCATCATTTTACAGTGTTTACCAGTACTTTTAATAGTATATTAACATTTTAGAAGGTGCTTGCTTATTAATAAATAACTTAGCAATATCATATTCTTGAAAAGACAGGCCTTTCCTCCTGCTTTAAGAGACATGATGATACTGTTTTTTTCCCAGGAGCTGAGAAGAAAGGCAGTACTTAAAACTTGGTTTGTTAAACAGAAGTATTGCTTAGTTCTCCTGCCTTCCTACTTTCTCCTCTTCACAGAAAAAAAAAAACAATACAACTTTCAATTCTAAGATCACACGGGGACTGTTGTAATTGTAAGAACACCCTGAATTCTAAAAGGGAAATGTTTTTCCTCCACTTGTTTCTTCAATATTTAGACTTTGTATACAAATGACTATTTGCAAATGTTTTATATTTAGTAAGTCCATTGAAACACTACACTAAGCATAAACGTAGTGAAAAAAACTGTATTATAAATTGTGGACAGTGATGTAAGAACTCAGTACAGCATTTCCAGTCCCAATTTAAATTTAGAAATTCATTATTTATTTGATGGTACTTAAGTGATCTTACCATCAGACTCGGTAACTCTCCAACACTAGGCAAAAAACAGAATACATACTTTTTTGAGGATAAGCTGAAGTATGGTTTATAAAATTCCTTTAACTCTAAAAAAGTGTAAATTAATGCTATAACAAAACTGTTTAAGGTGGAGCACTTGGCAATGGTATGGGTAATTCATCATTGGTTTTTGCTTTCAATTCAGAATGATGCTGTGTAGCACCACAAAGAAATGACTAGCAAGGGCCCTCTCCTACCCCTCAGCATCACCACCACCTCAACTTTTTGTCTCCTCTTTTTTAGCCTCAGAAAAAGAGTTCTGTCAAATAGCACCAAGACACAGCTTGTCTCCATGAACACCACTGAAAAAGTAAGACTGGTAACATTTTGACACTGTGGTAAGAGGAAATTTCAAAACAAAATCCCTTTTTCCTTGCAGTGATTTAGTAGAATACTGAAAAGCTACTATTATTTAACAGGCAGCAACAATTCATGCCAAACTCTAGTAAGTCTTTGTAGAAGTGTATTTCTTGAACCTTGGTAAATTCACCAATTATTAAACAGTCATCAACATGCCCACTTTAACATATTTTTCAATGGTTTATTTTGAATAACTGAATTTAAACATTTTATATGGTTTTATGCTAATTTAACATGAATTGTCCTTTAGTAACCTTTAGTATAGTAGACAGCTAATATCAGTTATTTGGCTCTGACAGTCACACTCTGAGCAACACTTTTATAGCTGTTAATGACATTAAAACATAAACAGCTGCCAGAAATCCTGGCCACCTGTACCAAGGGGAAAAGCATGTGCCTGCACTCCATCCATTCCAGTTCCCACATCCCTGTCAGCATACACACACACTTTCTCTGGCAGGACGTGGAAGGAATGGGAGCATGAACTTCCAGCACAGCTGTAGGCAGAAACCTGCAACAAGGGAACATTTGTCGAGTGTCCTGGCAGCCTGCCGGTACGTAGGTGGCCATCCTAGATCTGCCTAGGGCAGCAAAAAAAATTCTGCCAGGGCTGTCACAGCACCTGCCTAAATGAGGAGTTCACTGAATTTACATGAGATAGGAAATGAGGGGGGAGCAAGGGAAGAGCACCCTTACATGGATGTGCAATTAACTGAGGCTCTCAGTGTTGCTTACAGGAAGTACAAAAGTATTTGAACACAGGCTTTCCAGAATCTGGTTCACTCTGAGGATGCTAAATGTTCTGTGATTTTTGAATTTTATTACTAAACTGGTTATCATCAAAAAACTGTCACAGGGACCATTTGTTTGTGTCTTGTACCCAGACTCAAACAAGTAGACTGGGAGAAACTGGGTGGGAGAGACATGAGGAAGGACTTCCCTACCCTTCGGGTCATCTTCCTGAATGGTTTTCACTACGCAAATAGAAATGAGAAAAGAAATTGTATGACTAAGGAAATAGTCTGGGTGTAACCTTCATGCATAGGAGTGGGGAGGAGGTTGCTAACCAAAAAACCAAAGTAAAACCCAAACCCAGATACTTTAAATACATGTATCCACTCACCTGATTAACATGTGGAGTAATCACACAGTCCTCCTTTAGTTGCTCAAGATGGCTGATAAGAAAATTGCTTACACCAATTGACTTACACAAACCTAAACAAAACAGAACAAGAAGTTATGGGACAATCCTAACTACTTGGGTGAATGATTTGAAAAATATCACTTTCAAGAGACAAAATTATTTATCACATCATTTCTGTAGAGCAAAGTACCGCAAACACACATAGAAAAACAGCACTGAAATCTAGTTTGACAGTGTTATCTGAAAGCACGGCTCTGTCACAGTCACATTAGGAAATCATTTTATAATCTAAACACACTGGAAACTCCCCAGTGTATAAAAACTCTAGGCTAAATTCTGGGAAAGGCTAACGTAGTATAAGCAAAGAACAATTGCACTCCACCAGAATGAAAAGAAGGAAATGGTGTTCCAAGCAGCTTGCCAAAACTAAAGGAAAGTGGAACATTTGCTGAAGACTAATAAGGTGTGAGCAATACAACCCAAGGACATGCAGCCCAAATAAACCATGTCACACTGCCTATTTTCTATTAGATCATTACAAGATGTTACGTAAAACTCAGTGTAAAATCCTCAATTTAATGAACAGTATCTAGCAATAACCATGAAGCTTAAAATTGTAGCTACATTTCTCAGCTCCTGACAAGAAAATGAAATCAAATGGGACATAGGTGATATGAAGGCTATTTTCTTAATAAATCTCAAGAGGGCATGCATGTGTACAAATGAAGAGCTGACAGGCCAGAAATCAGACGTCTTCCTTCAAACCTCAGATATGATAAAGGCCAACTCCCAGTCTTGGCCTGCCACCATCCCTCAGCCCTGACTCATCTGGGATAGTTTGGTCCTTCTGCTTTGCTAAGCACAGCTGCCAAGGAAGGCAGCTGGGGCTAGGCTAGGACGGGTCTCCTTAGGCTCTCTGTGCACTCTGTGGACTATGGCTCACCCTAATTTCTTCAATACTTTGTCTGGATTGACTTGAGTTTGTAACGCTACAAACGCTACAGATGGAAAGTCTGTCTCTGTGTGTCAACACAGAAGTC
This sequence comes from Sinosuthora webbiana, assembly GCA_013397395.1. Classification (NCBI taxonomy): domain Eukaryota; kingdom Metazoa; phylum Chordata; class Aves; order Passeriformes; family Sylviidae; genus Sinosuthora; species Sinosuthora webbiana. The sequence goes on from VXBN01011437.1 coordinate 18,119, forward strand.
TGATCACTGTTGTTAATCCAGTACTTATTTGAGCAGACCAATTCTATAAAATGCATAGATACGTGTATCTATAGACAAAAAAAGAAATGAAATTTTTCTAGTCCTCTATGAAATTCTAAGTGAAGTTACAGCTTACTGCTAATTTGTATAAACAGATTGTTAAAGTCCTAAAAAAAAATAAAATCAGCTTTCACATATTTTAGCAGCATAAGCTAAAGCATAAACTGCAGCAAAAAAACCTGCACACATACTATCGCTTTCTAATGTGGCTTCTTTCGTGGAATTCCAAAAGAAGAAAAAATATATTAACAACTAAAATGCCAGACAGCTTTCCCCTACAGAAATTATCATTGTTCAAGATGTATAACATAATTAAGTTAAAACCTGCACTATAGTGATTTACATAATTTGTATGTAATCTGCCAGAAGGAGCAAAAGCTGAGCTTTTGACAAACAACCCTGCAGTGTCAACACTAATAAATCATTATGGCACAGCAGTCAGAAAAACACGGTTTTAACACAGTGGTGAACCAAAATATTATACACTATTGTTGAAAGCTAAGGAGTTACAAAAAACATGCCATTATTGCCCTTGAAGAATAAAGCTTTCGTTTTAGGTTGAAATAAAACAAAATTCAGTGACAGACATGAAATAGTACATTTCCACAAAAAGCTTCCATTTTCCCCCCCTACAGTATACTCTAAGATGTTTTGCTTCCAGCATATTTCTCACAGGAAACTTTGAAGTCTGTTCCATCGTGTTAGATTTCCCATCAAGACATTTCAGGTCAGTTATGTTTTGCATTAAAAGTCATCTGAGCCATCCCTACTAAAATCAGTATTATAGCATTCGTGTGTTTAGAGTGATGCCCCACAGAGAAAGCTTCATTCAAAACTGCCAAGAAAGTAAACATTTCCCCAGAAAGCAGAGAAATAATTAGAATTTTAATATTTTTATAGAACCTGTATTTTCTTAAGGGAAAATTTTTTTAAGGAACTTTTTTTTTAAAGGGAATACACTTAAAATATTTCACTTTCATTAAATACACACACTTGGTTTGGGTGAAGTTAGAACCCTTCATTTCAACTCCATTGCTTTGGTGTTAGTTACAATTTAATATACGACAGTTAAAAGTGTTTCGACTTTTGTATTAAATTACAATATAAAACACAAAAAATAATAAAACAATTACATAGTCTAACTGTATTAAAAAGCTTATTTCAATCCATGGTGGAAACATGAATTCAAAACATTGGAAAATAGAGCTTAAATTCGAACAATCAGTCAATGGATTCTACTCTAGAGAATTGCTTCCATTTGCCTGCTGGAAGATTAACACAGTTGCTGTGCATTGTCCAAATCTCAGAAAGACTGCCTTTAAGAAGAAGATTATACAGAATTATTTCCCCATTTACATCTTCTGGATTAATTCCTAAGAATGAAGATTTAAGAAAAGATGGATAAGAAACAGAAGGTCTGGTTAGCTCCCGGGCTTTATCGGACAGATTGACATTTGTCACCATGGCTATCAAACAAGATCCATGAAATTATATCAACAGGAGAAGTAAAAAACCTGTATATTGAGAAACTTGTGTAAAATGGTCCTGACTCACTGCCTCGAAACAACCTGGGAGATGCAGAGGACACATTTCCTTTTATTTCCTCTCTCATGGAGCACCAAGAGGTAAGTTCCACTGGGCTCCTACCACGGGTCTCAAAAACACCAAAATGCTCTTGAAAATGGGGGCAGGCTTTTTTCCCCCCCGATTTAATACCTGTTTAGAACGCTTAAAAATCTCATTTCAGACAATTCAGGCACAATACATGTTGTTACAGCTGTTGATTGCAGGTGGTTTTAAAGTCCATACTTCGTTTTAACTTAACCATTTTAACTAGTCCTGAAGTTCAGGTTTCCTGAGATAAATTTTGCAATATATTAGCTAAATACCCTTAAAATATCCATTTTTACTGCCTTATTTACAAACTCACAGAGCTCTGGCTCAGAGAGAGAAAGCATCTTTCTTATCTGCTTGAGGAAATGATTGGTCTGGCCCTCATGAAGCAGATTTTGAGAAAGTGCCAGGTGCAATAAACAAAGAGTTTGCAATTCCCCATTAGCTCCCAAAGCCTCCTGTTACATCTTCTGAAGCTTTGTTCTATTCCTTGCGACTCTGACTTCACAGGCTGAAAGAAAAACGTAGGAACACTGGTTCTTTTATGCATGCTAAAAACTGACTGACCACAATGCTGGAACAGAAAATTTCATCCAGCTTTGAAAGCCTATCATGAAACTCTGCAAGGCACACCAGAAAACATATGGGCAAAAGAACAGTTGATTATAATGGGGAAAAAAGTAAGGATCTTTCCAATTCTGCACAAAAAAAATCTTGGCCCCCACCACAATGGTAGTTTCACCACACTGTATTTCTCCCAGCTACTGTGAAGCACGACATCATGCTAATGGACTGGTTTGCAATATAGTTGAGTATTAAGCTTAAAGTATTTTGCATTGTAACTTAGAGAACGATAGGGTTTTTTTATCTTTACTCTGTATAATACCAAATTATACAACGTTTGATGGGCACTGTTAGTCTTGCAACAGAAAAGCATAAATATACTGTCTTGGCACCACAACACTGTTTTAGTACAATAGTGAGCCTTATCTTTCTCCAGCACCACTAAGGACTTTTATCAAACTTCTAAATACCCTCTGGAATACTAAATATACAAAGTTCAGATGAAAAAGATTTTGTAAATTACAAAACTGGATACCGGGTTTGTGGAGCCCATTTTCCTCCCCCTCCCTGCTGCTCTACATGAGTCAGAGCAAGGGAGAATTCCCACGTCGAGTGAACAGTGCCCATTCTGTGTATCTTCTATTCAGGCCACAGAATAAAAACACCAATGGATCTACTTTTCACAAGAGGTCAACTGCAGTCAATGTATTTTTATTAACAAAGGTTGCACAGGTTGGAAAGGCCCACATTCTCTCTGATACGCACGCTGGGTGTAAATTCACTACTCATAGAAGCCGTACAAGATTTGATTTCAGCATAACTTGCTAAATCAAAGCCGTAAGCTGAGAGTGCCCCACATGCAGACTGAAAGCCAAAGCCTTGATAAAAAAAAGCAGGCTACTCTTAGACAGAATCAATGAGGGATTAACTTCTAAATCTGTGAAATAACACGTGTTCCCACAGCACTGGCTAAAACACACAGACAGCAGAAGGCTAAGTGCCCCTCTCTGAGACACACAGGAAGCCTGTGGCAAAACTGCAAATACACAAATCATACTTCTTCCTCCAAAGGACTTCTCTTTAGCCTATTCACTGCCACAGCACAGGTGCTTGTCTGCAGTTCTGAGACCATTACTCCCGCTACACGTCTCCTGTGAACCATGATAAACCGTGAGGACAACAGGAGAGGAGGCGTGAGTGAAGTCCAATTGTTAACTTCCTGACTGAAAACTCATTACAAGCAGTTGTTTCCACAACTGTTGAATGGCTAACTAAACAGCACAATGCAGCACAGTACTGGCTTCATGCACACTGTCTCTGACCCTGGCTGCTCATTCTAACTACTTCAATGCAATGTTGTTTTAGTTATGCTGACATGTTTTTTATCCTTACAGTTGACATTACAAACCAGACCAGATAAAAATACCCAATCCACTACACGGGACAATATCAATCCCACCATACCTTACTTCAATAATGCCACCACACGCTGTGACGTGAAAATGTGATCAAAATTATCAGCAACTCAGCTACGTGCCTAGAGGCTACCAGAATATGTACCCCTAAAAGTAGCACTTTGGAGGTATTACAGACAGCACATAGGAAAGATTCTAAATTGTTTGTTCCCCCTAGAACTATGAGGGCACAGTTTCCTGAACTGGAATACTTTTTGGACTTCCGTATCAGAGAAGATAATGATTCCCAAGTGATATGAATAACAGCAACCTAACTGATGTTAATAAATCAATACTGATTTAAAACAGTTAAGAATCAGTTAAGAATCTAAGGCTTTACCTCAATGTATGCAAAACAGATAAATTATGCCTTTTCCACAAATCATGTACTATATTGAGCAAAAAAGTTATTTTGGACAAGGAGTTTCCTTTGAAAGATATTTCAACACTGCCTTTTTCTCAAGAATTCTTGTACTCACACCAGGATCTCTTGGCACATGTGTATGGGTACACAACTCTGAACATTTGCTTTAAATCTCTTTGCTTAGGTTGCTTATTTACAGTTTCGACAAAAAGGATTCACTTGCTAGCAGTGAATAAATACATAAACCATACACTACAATAAGTCATGAAACAAAGTCTCCTGAAGGTTTATTTTTACACTTAGAATTACCCATTAAATCCTTGACATTAAGAAAGAAAAACGAGCAAAAATAAATGAGCACAGACATTAATGCAAGTTTAGATTCATTCTCACTTTTACATCTGCACCAAAAGAACTTTTTCGATGGTAATTTCTTATTTTTAAATAAGATACTAAAACTATGAAGGTTTCTTTGTGATCTTTAACATAAATATGTGCAGCTTTTTTTTTTTTCCATTTCTTTATTGCTGTCTTATCTGATGAAGAGGGTGTGGTACAAAACCAAAATCCTCCCCAATCTGCAACCACCTCCCCGTGAAAACAGATCGCTGAGCTGTGCTTCTCATAATAACAACCCACAAGACATCCTCATCTATGCAGACAGAATATTATCAACGTGAAAAAGAACCATTTCTAGGCAAAAAAGTTATGATGCTTTTTCTTATTAAAACTTCAGTGCAACTTATGAAAACACATTCACATATGACTTCTACCACCATAAATACGCTTGAGGCAAATGTTTTGTGGAGTTGTGACACAACAGTTTGAATTGTCAGGTGCTCATCATACACACTTAAAGCAGAATATGCCACCTAGCAAAAGATGTGCTAGAAATTTGTGCCACTTGCACAAAAACTGTATGTGGTTCACTGAACCTTTTTCCCTCCTACTTTTAAGAACATACAGAAAATGGAGGAAGAAAATATGATGACTGAACTGGTCTATGCCTAACAATGAAGATGCTAAGAATATTAAGGTTGATTAGATATCTTCTCTCCCTTGAAATTAAAAAAACCCAACTTTTTTCCCAAGAACAAAGTTCCATGGCTTTAATTAGTGGGCTAAACAATTTCTGTTACTTTATGAGACTCTCTTCAAATCACACACATAATCATAACAAAAACATATGTCAAGACACATCAAGGAATTTTCAAGGCAAGTAAGGATATTTCATGTCAGCATAAGCTGCTCTGCTAAACATTAAAAAGATAAGCAAACAGTTTTAATAAAATGGCAGTGAGCTCTAGTGGGATCTGAACCCACAACCACCACCACAGTACTACTCTTGCCAACTTCAGGCAAAAGCCCTGGCTGGAAGCCCTCATTCTTCCCAGAATTTTTAGATAGAGGGACGAGTAATCATGTGCATGTGTGTATGAAAAGCTTGGTGAGATGATGGGCTAAGCCACAATGCCAAAATCAAGGTCATCAAAGACATTGCTTATGGAAAGGGTCACTTTGCTAGGAACAGCCCAATTACCAGTGAGCACATACAGTGACTATTCCCCATGTCAGAGCAGTTTGCCACCCTGCTTTCATCTGCCAGCCAACAAATGCCTACGGAGGAATGTTACAGCTCTCAAGGGAATATATGACTCAACGTATGTGTCTTGGAATGGATTCTGTAAGACAGCCTGGCCTCTATTCTGAGGTACTGGAGAAGATAATTCCACAAAAGGACAATTTTGAGACCACAAAAATTTAAACCATAGCCCTGATATTACAAGTATTCCAGTTGATTTCAGCTGTTACAACAGAAATAACCAGTTATTATGCACAAATGTCTCACTGACCAAGTTTTAGAATTTTTTCCTCCCTTCTCCCTCAGCTCTGTTTATCCCATAACTCTTTAAAGGAAAACAGAAATGTAGGCTATTGAAGAAAGACACATGTCTAGAATTCTCTCCTTCTCAGCACTGCAGCACAGATAGAGTCTTCCTCACTCTGACTGTGACTCGAGTCATCTGACTCCTGTGAAACAGCTCCAATCAGACTGGAGCAGATTAACAAGTCAGATAAGATAACAATAACAAAAAAAAGAAGAATTTAACAGCATTTAAATAAACTAATTATTAAAACTGTGTTTTCCTGAGCTAGTAGAAGTCAGTTTAGCAACAAGATCTTTTGTGCTACGAATAGAGAGCTATGAGTTTGGGTTATCAGAAATCACACAGGATTTTTTAATGGCAGTTTTTAGCACAAGTAAACACTATCCTAAATTCCAGTCCAAATCCTGTAGTTTATACTTTCAGGGTACCTACTAAAATTCTAAAACCAGTAAAGAAAGTCATTCTCCTTTGCCATTCACTTTTTCTTAACTCTCAACATTAAGAAGTTGCAATAGCTGATCAGTAGAAGCTCCTCAGAAGGTCGTTCATTAAAAAAATCTTCTGATCACTGGGGCCGAATACCTAGACCAGGTGCAGAATTCTGACCCCCAAGCTATTGAGCTACTGTAAGAGTTGGCACAATTCCCTCTGGAAGCAAGGTCAGGCCTAAATGCATGCAGATCCCAGGGTCTGAAGACATATGGAAGATACCAGCCTGGAAGACAAAACAGAAATCCCTGCACTGAATTCTTTCTCAATCAGCACATGAAGGTCTCATGAATAAAGCAGTGTTGTAATTCATCACTAGGACAAATAAGCATTCTAATACTTCCTGTATGATCTGGGGAAATGTACATAAAATTTGTCTGTTTGATTCATGATATGGAATGATACAACTGCTATAGGTTTGGATACCACCATAAATATTTATCTGCCTTTGCTGACCAGAACTCTATGACATTTTTCCCTGGAAAAATATTAGTGGAAACCAGCAAATTTAATGACTTGGTCTGTCTACACAATAGGAATACTACAAACACAAACTAGAAGTATAATCTTGCCTTTGTAGCAAAGAGAAGATAGAAAGTATAAATACACAAATTTCAGGTTAAAGGAGGAAAGATGCTGGTAGAACATTTAATGGACTCTAAGAAACTACTGAAAGATGTAGCCAGGAGAAAAGCTGAGTATGTTTATCCAAAGACTCCCTAGCTCAAGGGCAAACTAGAAAGACACAGGACCATGTCCCAGATGCAATTCAGGGGGATTAAAACACCTAAGAAGGTAAAACTTCCAGGGTGTGTTATTTTAACACAGATAATTAATGTAGTATGTCACACTGTTACAGTAAAAGAAAACCCTGGCTTTAGAATCCCTAGGAGTGTTTTTGGGCATGCTCTCCTATCTGTGTTGGTATTCCTGAGGATTCTGGGAAATGTTTTTTAAGCTGAAGTGTGATCTTGAGATAGCTGCTCAGTTGCCTTAGGCAGTTGAACAGTGGATTCAAGCACAGGGGAGAATGCTAAAACATGAAACCTTCTTTCAAGTGTTCCTGAGACTCCAGCCTTGGGGCAGCAACCACATTCCATTCGGTTTCCAAAGCACATTGGATCCACGCAGTGCAGCCCAAAACTTCAGTATGGTGAGCAATCAACTGGAGAGGGTAACCAGATCCCCAACAAACACTACTCAGATTCTCATTTTAAATCGTTCATAATTCCAGTTCACATCACATCAGGACAAAAGAGTCTTTCACAAAATGCTAACCTCAAATCCCTTTTGAGGTAATACAAGAACAGTGGTAAGCCAGAGAGGGGATTTTTCAGTGATAGCAAAGGATCTCTCTCATCACTTGAAACTTGAAACTGCTGCTTTCTATTTATGATAATATTCTGACGTTACAGCTCAACTCCAAACCTGCATTAGGAGTACATATATGAAGCATTACCAAGCAGCTACAGATTAAGAAACAGTAAACTTCAGGATGCCCACACATCTCAATGAAAGAACATCTACCAATTCCACACCAAGTTCATTGACACCTGCTGCCTTCAAATGGCAATAAGCCTGAAACAATAAATCCTCTACAGCCAGAGGTACTTGGGAGTTTATGAAAATCAGATTCAGAATAGTATGAGTTTTGTTTAATTCTTTATATAAGTTTTCTGCTTCCTAAAATATTTATTTTAATAATTCTGACAAATATTTGGATTTTTTTAAATTTGTTGCACGAAGTTTCTATTATCTGGGGACATGATCTTATAAATTAGTGCATGCTGACCTGGGCTGGGCAGAGACCCAGAAGTTCTGTCTCTCCTCAGGTAGGTGGGTGGGAAGACACTTGAGGCCAGAGCCCTGCAAGTTGTGTCCCAGCAGCTCTGTGTGGTTCATCTGTTCTCAGATGAACCTGAATCAATCTTTGTAGATGTAACTTTAAAAAATTTCTCTCAGAGCTATGAATATAGATGGAGTTGGTATTTTGCTTGTGTCAACTTTTGACCAATGTGACCAATCTAAAAGTTAATATAATCTTTAAAAAAAAAAAAAACATTAAAGACTTTTACAGTCTTGAGTCCTAACAGCTTATTTACTCTCCTTCTAGTGTAATTGCTAATAATAACAGATAATTAATAATTTACATTACATTAAAATAATGTTTCCTGCCCCAGGTAGGTGGAATTTCTCAGAATAAATACTTACCTGGATTTAAATTGAAGAATGAGATTTACAAATACCTGCACTCAAACTATCTGTGAATACAGAGAAGTGAATAAAGAAATTCTTGGTAACTTCAGCCAGATCAAAGACTTAGGTCAATACTGACATCTTTTAACCATCTAGCACAACTCTTGCAGACAGTTCCACAACACCAATTTTCTTTCTACAGAGGACAGTCTCTGCACTTTTGGATGCTCCTCAAGGTGAACACAACCAGCTACTAAATCCACTACCAGGTTAAATAATTTTAATATTACCTTTGTGAATTGACTGCAGAAACAAATTATTTGTTTAAAATGTCAATCTTTGAATGTGAAGCATTTAGTTTATAATTTTTTTCCAGACTAAACATTTCCAAAAAAAAAGAAAGTAACAGAATTCAAAAAACAAACCAATGACTACCTGAACTAATGTCAAGTTCTGAGAAGACAAAGAACTCCCTTGTTCACAGACCTTGTAATTTCTTCCCCTAATCAATTAAGATTTTATTATTTTCCTCAAGTAAGGATTTTGACCAAATCCTACATTCAATTCAAACCAAGGCTACCATGTTGCCCATGTAACACATAGCAAGTCACAAAAATATGCAGCAAGTGTTGAATCTTCAGTGGAAAATCTAGTGGTTAACCATGCAAACAAATTATTTAACGTTTTGCTCAGGAATCATTGCATTTCCAACTCCAGAGTGGTTAACATCTGCGTGTCATTTCAGGAACACATAGTTATGGTCAGGACATCCAGAGTCTGTATCCCCTAAAGCAAAAGTGTGGAAGTTAAGGAAGGCTCTAAGGCACTTGACTCAACCAGATCATTATATTTTCCTTCCCCTGGAAATGATCTGAGGTAATTTCGACAACCAGAGCTGGAAAATTTATCCTCAGCTAAATGAATCATGAGTCTACAGAATGCTTAAATTCAGAAAAAGACTGACAGTAGCAACATGGAAATTGAAAAAACATTGAAGAAATGCAACCACAGGAAAAATAAATCTAACATGAGATGTCTTTAAAGAGGTATCATGCATAGGGACAAAGGTGAAAAGCAATATTCCACTCTGTCTGTGAGAACAGCAACAGTATCTCCAGTGACTTATTAAAAGACCACTGAAATGCTCACAGTCTTTTCCATTACAAAGATACAGAGAAAGAAAGATCCTATAAGACAGAAAAGACCACAAAGACACACACAAAAGCAGAATAAATCCCATAGGATAGGAATAATTACAGAATATGGAAAATACAACCTGTTTGCAGCAATTTAGGATGGCATATCTAGGCACAAATAGCATGCAGTAACTTAAATGCTCCTCAGAAAAAACCTTCACAGCAGAAATGCATTGTGGAATAATCCATCTTTGGCTGCAAGTGTTATTCATGCTTTGACATAGTAGGTCAGTGAAGCACTTCTTTAAAATATGAATGTTGTAATGTCTTACATGGCAGAAAACACTTTTAGCAACTTCCCTTATGCTCAATAAAAGATGTATCAAAGATAATTTACTTCTGTGTTTGCAGAAGCACAGCAAAAGTAAACAAAGGATTGAAGTGTAAGCTGGTAGGGACACACAGCCTGTGACTGCCTTTGTACAACTCCCCTGCTACAACCACTATTTCAGTAGCTCTGGGTCAGTGGATAGAGTACTTTATGCAAGAAGTATTCCTGCATAAAGTATTTATTCTCCCCACTTGTGGAACTTCTCTGAAACTGTAAACAAGGTGATTCATGTGGCCCAAGAATGGCATCACAGGATCTTCTCTCACATAATTTCTAACAATTCTGCATACTTCAGGAGCAAAATCCTCCTCTTAAATCCACAATCTACTCTTCCTATAGCGCTGAACATAAACTGAAGTTTGATGTACACTGAAAATCAAAGTGAGTTATCTGAACTTGAGAGAGTAGCTCCATTCTTTGAAAATTCTTCCCAAAAGTTAGAACCAAAGAATCTGCAATTGAGTATTTGCTCCTCATCTAGCCATTTTATTTTGTTAACTTTTAAGACACAAATGCAGTTATAAAATACCACAACATACGATAAATTGGAAAATTGCATCATACAATTATAAAAAATAATCTAAAGGAGACAAAACTTGGCATGATTTATACTTAGAGAGGAGGTTACTATGAAGATGTTCTGTAGTGTTCAATGGTATTCTGTGGTGGCACAGGGATTTCAGTGAATCAGGAGATTTCCTCAGGAAAGTGTGCATACCATGATTAATCTCATGGACAAAATCTGACAACATATTGTTTACAAGTAGGACCAAATTGCTAATGCTGCACTTTTCAAAGAGATTTTTGAAACTTAATTCCACTGAAATATTAACATCCCGTTCAAGTTAAGTTTTTGAACATGTCTCACTATGAGTTTCCCAATCCCAAAGCACACAACAATTCCTTCTTCTAAGACAGGCTTTGTTATTGTATCACCTTTCTCATAGAGCTCTTCCATCGCACTCCAGGTTTCAGCCCGGACCTCTCGATTGCTTTTACCTGGAACTTGTGCATCGGGCCAGTGAATCAAATAAAGATCTAAAAAAGAAACAGAACCAGACTGCTTATTAAAGTGCACAAAAAATAAATATATCAAACCACAAAAGACAGCATTTTCCCTCCACAGTGGCCCCTAACACATTATCATCATAACGGTTCCAATTACTACCCAGTGATCGTTACTGGATGTATCCAGTTAGTTTTAATAAATGAATTCTATAACATCATGTTAACAGCTAAGGGTAGCAGAACTTGCACATGTTCCACATGTTTAGGTCACTGTAATCAGAATTTCATGGTCAAATATGCACTTAATAAACTTTCCACACATAACAAGCCCCATTTAAATCAAAAGGATTTTGGTCACTGGAATTATGAGTGGACTACTCCTTATTAAGTGCTGCAAGTCTTCCATTTCACAGAAGATAAATACATTTGACAGTTCTGCAGATATTTTATACAGCCTCAGCAGTGGGTCTGTCTTCTTCCTGTCTAAAGAATACTTCCACTGATGAATTTCTGTTGGAAACAAGAGCACATTCTTTATGCAGATTTTTTGTCTCAGTTTCACGTCAGCCTTTGTGATTTTTTTAAAAGAATTTTTTTTAAATAATATTTTAAGGGAACAAAATTATGCTTTATTACATTTTTTGGAATGTTAGCACAATTTCAAACACAATTAAGATTTACTGCTGATGAAATGATCATAGAACCTTTTCCTAACATCCAACCTAAACCTTCCCTGACACTGCCCCATGCTGTCCCTTGGGTCACTGGTCACCAGGAGAAGGGACCAGTGCTGCCCCTCCACTGCCCCTCGTGAGGAGGCTCTTTGTGTGCTGTCTTCCTGCAAGAAAATATTACCCTTCCATTAAAAAAGGATGCACTTCCAACATAAATCGAGAAAGGTACATGTACTGGACTCAGGAGTTCCCAATCAGATTTAAATTTTTAAAATGGCAGATCTTTAACTCCTTTACAAGTTTGTAGACACTGCGAGACATTCTGAAGGAGAAATTTAGAGATACTTGGAAAACAATCACATTTCTATTCAAATTTTAACTGCAGATTAAACAGGTAACTGCAGGTACCCCAGTCAAACAGGTTTTGGCCTTTGCTGCATATATTAGTCTGATGAAAAACAGGAAAAGAAAATAAATAGATGACTGAGATGTGTACTTTTTTTGTGTGTGTGTGTGTTTTGTAATATTCATTTTCTGGCAGTTCAAATGGAGTTAAGAAATAAAGAAACCCAACTTGTTTGCAATAAGAAGAGTGTTTTGTTCTTTGAATACATACATTCATTTACAGCACTTCTTTGTGAAAATACAGATTCTCTGCTTTAGCAATCATGAAAAAATGGGGAAGGGGGGCAAAAAAAAGGAAAAAAAATCCTTTTATTTACAAATTAAGGACTACACTAATGCTTACTGTATCCATGGGCTGGTATATTAGCTTTCCCCCTCTAAAAATACAAATTCAACCTTGGTTTAAGATGAAAATGTAGCATGAAATTTATTGTAATAAACCAGCTCCAATTTTGGTACATCATTGCAACAAGCACGTGCTTTACTTACCTTAAGAATTTAATTAGAACAGTATAGAACTCTGTACAGTAAAATACATTAGAGATGTAGCAAGGAAAACATTATTTTGGATGTGTCACAAAATCCACAAGTTAAATTTGCACTTCCCGATATCAATAACCCATTTAAATACAATTTTAAACTCAGACTTTTAAATACAGTAGCTCAGACAAGCCAATAATCACTCATATACAATCATCTGCAGTATCTGGTTTTGCACCACATTTAAGGAGAAAGTTGCTTGCTCTTTCCCCTTTTATCCATAAAATCCACTTTCAATTCCACATGCAATCTTATTGATCACCAATCTATCAATTATTACCTCTTTACTAATTTCCCTGAGAAATGAAGTTGTATTTATTCTAAGTAAATACTAATACATGGTATTGGAATAAACACCAATTCTGTGACATTTAACTGAAAACTAGTATTGGGATATTGATTAAAGCATTTGGTGAAGTTACGTTCAAAACTCAGGACTATTCACATTCTGTTGCCAATAAAATTTCCACTGATTTCTATTAGACATAAACCCAAAGGATCAGCATTATGAATTGCTAATATCAAGTGTTCATTTTGATCCAAAATTATATATGCTACTGGGGCTACTTACTGCATAGAGACTGCCATGTTTGTATTTAAGCTTTTTTGTTTGTATAAAGTGCCATATATAAGTAGGTGTAAGTTACTGGGATCTGATACCTACCTCCCAGAAAAATGGAAGAATTATATATTTTTAATTGCTGCTTGCTATGTTCTCTAAACCAGACTACTAAGAACTGCTTAACTATGCAAAAAAATGTCATTTAGCAAAAATAATCAAACTTCAGCAGAATTTCACCACCAGTTACTTCTCCAAAAGCCTGACTATTCAGTTAGACACCACAATTTGCAAATGCGCGCAGAAATAATGACATCATGGATTTCCACAGACACAGATGCATTGTACTCAGCTCAGGAAACTGAAACATTCTCCAAAGAAAGACTTTTAAGAGACCCGATAACTGAAAGATCTCTGGCCTTGGACATCCGAAAAATTGCAACTCATCCCCTTTCTCTGTATTAGTGTCTGAGGCCTCTGATGCCAACAAGATTAGCTGTTGGTCCTTTATGGTAGAAAGGTTTTGTTACCATGCCCATATCATCCCATCATGCTTATTTCCATTTAGGCTTTTTCCTTGAAATAAAGATTACTTCACATTTCAAAATATTGGCAATTAGGGCTAGAAAGCATCTACTGGAGCAGCAGGTACAGTCTTCCTGACTGCAAGAAGTGTTCGTGAAAGATATGGGGCAAAGGTGCCTTATGTCATAGACAAAGGGTAGAATAGTCTTTCTGCCAGTCCTGAGTAAAGCACCCCAGCACAGCCAGGACCTTAGTTCTACAGCAGCTCTTAGAAAACTTTCCATCATACCTGCAGGCCAATAAAAACAACAAGCACCTCATAAACCAAGGCCCATGATTTCATCTTTATTTGTACACACATTCACACCCTACACCCACACACACATTTTCTTTTGCTTGAAATATTTTCCCTCCTGGGGTATTATGAGAAGATAAACACTTTTAAATTCCTTTTAGAGGCAAGAAATTATCTTTAAATCATTGATTGAAATAGCTTTAAGTTCTAGTAATCAAGAAATATATAACTTTATCACTGGAGGTTTTTAAGAACAGACTATATTTTTGTTGAGAACAAGGTTGTGCCTTGCAGCATGGGAAAGATTAATCAATATCTTGAGATGCCTTCCAACAATGTATTTTTTAAAAACAATCTTAAATCCAAAAATCCACCTTGATTCACAGTATCAAGATGCACTTGAGAAAGAAGGAAAAAAGCTCCAAACATTCACAATCCGCTTTTGTATTTAACAGCTTTTTAAAACATCCTTTGCGGCCAGTGGGGCTGTAATGGTGCAGCAGTGAGCCTGAAGGTCATTAAATGTCAATGCACAGTGGTGCAGGAAAACTAAAACTAACACTTGAGTTGTTTTCACACGGGCATTTAAAATAGAATGGCTTATTGCTTCTTAGTGGTTGCAGCACCTACAATCAACACACTTCCTCTTAACTGAAAAGCGCAGGGCCATTTGACACATTCAAAAGCCAACATGATGTTGCTGTGGAAATAAAAGTTGGTAATTCTATGCAAACCCCGAATTCGATATTTTTTAAAAAGTCAAATTTGATTGAAACAAGCCTAGTTGTATGAAAAACAAGCCCAGCCTTCTATCAAAAGCCTAAAAGCAAAAGTATATTCTGCAATGTTTCCCAGCTGTCTTAATGCTGGGAATCGTATTTCCTTGCTTTTCTCAACAGTCACTGTACTTAATATTGATATGATGTATTTTTCTTTCTCACTCAATCCTTTTTGTTTTGTTTTGTGTTTCCTCCTATTGAACAAGGATCAATGTGAAACAATCTACAAAGTGTTTTGAAGCAATACAGAATCTGAATTCTGATAATACACTCATTTCACGTGGTTGATCTATTACAGTGAAGATGCTGATAGTGCATTTGTCCAGCTCCAGTTGGGGATTTGTGATAGGGCAGATTTGCCTGAATGGGACAAACTCAGAACAGCCAAAAGGAAAATAAAATTGTTTATGAATTCGGTAACCCACAAATCAGCATTCAAGAAGTTACTTTAGAGATTGGGTCTAAATCCCAAGGAATGTATTCTGCTACTGCCAAACCTGCAAAATCTGCTGCCATTCCATACTGGTTTACTGTGCCTGCTAGTTGAGGATCACATTTAGAAAATGCAAAGAGCAGAGTATCTGTTACAACCACTGCCCACAAATGATACAGATTTCCATCATGTCATGGATATATAATCTACCAGCTCAAATGAAAATCCTGCAACACTGCTCTCCTACCACCATTTGTCTGAAAAGTGTTCAGTGAAAAGACTTCATAACAAGTATTTTACATGGAGCACTTTTTCTCTTAAAAAGCTGTGACTGCTTTCAACAGCTCACATTCCATATACTGAAAATACACAGATTTATTAACTCCTGTTAGATTATTTCTCAGATTTCTTATTCAGTCTTTATGAATGGACCGGGTAACTCATGAGGACCCTGAAGAAAATTAACATGAACAAAGACCTTAGCTGCACATTTAGCTGCCAGGGCTCCTGTGGCTTTTTCTTTTTTGCACTCTTGTGAATTACTAACTTTCCCTCCAACACAGAGATCTAACATCACAGATATATTATTTAGGATTTTTCAGTTTTCTTTACGAACTATGTGTCTTTACAGAAGATGTGAACCCCCATACACTTGTTTAATATACCACAGAATGGAATCAGGGAATTCTGATTTATTCTGATCACCATTGATTCAGGTCACTATGGCAGACTAAGTGGTTCAGGAACAGCTTTATAAATTTTTGAGACATCTCCTCGTCAGTGGAAGAAAGGTGAAGAAGGAGGGAGGATAGCTGAGGGTATTAAAAAACCACAACAAAAATATAAAAAATGAGGAAAAATCAAGTATGGAGACTAACTGTGCAGGCAGCTGTAACATTACTAAATTGATCACAGTAATATGTGCACAAGAAGTCTCAGCTCTGAACACATCTGACAAACAAGTTCTGCTTCTGCCATTCCAAGGATTCACTCATATGGTGACAGCATTAGCACATTTCTTGCTCTCAGATACTCTTTCTTCTTTCAGGCATTTCTGCTTAACAGAAACTCAGTTATTTGTACTCCAATCTACTACCTGAGATAATAAGAACAACTTACAGTACTAGAAGGAATCACTGCAAATGACTTCTTGGAAGTGAGTCAAGTTTTCCTCTCATCAACATTCAGCACCAGTGCCAGAGCAAGCAGAAGAAAAAAGAAAGCAAACACAAAATATAACAAGCAGAAAACAGAGAGGAGGAATAATGTTATTTCTCAGTTTAAAGGAGAAAGTCAGGGCTTGAAACTTTGTTTGTCAAAGTCTCATTGCAGTGACCTGCATCTGCACAGGACAAATAAAGCGGAATTTTCATTCATTTGGCATTATTCTGTACCTGTGGAAGAAGTTAAGGGATACATTTCGAAAAGGAATGGAGCCAAAGAAGTGCATACAAGTATCTCTAACAGATACAAGTTTTTCCCTGTTCACCTTGTAAAGTACTCAAGCTAAAAAAGGCAGTGAATACAGCATACAGCTACCATTAATATTATACATTATTAATTCAGCAAAACTCACTTCCTCGCTGAAGTTAGTTTCTTGCTAAAATAAGCATATATCATGTTTATTTTCAGGTACCTCCTCTTCTATGACCTGTTGCAAAGAATTAATTGGCATCACTTCTGCAACTCTGTCTGTCTAATAAGGGAATAACAATATCACATCTTTGAAAACAAGGAGTTTATGATCAGCGAAAATTTACAAATGCAGTGTTAGTTAAGCTTAAATTTTAGTTTTCTAAATTCTTGTACATACTTCTAACATTTTCTCCAAAGAATAGTCCATCAAACAGATCAAACCAAAGGCAGTATTCAGAATTTTAAAAAGTTAAAAGACCCACAAAGTAAGTTTTAGAAAGGACTCCCAATCCTTGAGAAAAAGAAAACAGATCACAGAAGAAACCAGGCCTCTTCGTCACCCTGTTGCCAATATATTATTTTAAGGTTTATGAATCCTCTTTTCATAGGTTTTGGGTGTTTTCAGCAAAATATAGAGAACTGATGTAGTTGTTCCTCCAATAATTTAACAAACAAACAAACAAAAAAACTTCGCAAAACATTTGCAACAAGAAAAAAACTCTGTACTCTCAATTGTATGCACGTGAACTTCCTAGAGAACAAACAGAACAAGAAACCTGCAAAAGTGTAAATAAAGGCAGAATTTGGTTTCTGTGACCCATCTGTACTACGTAATTTATTTCCAGAATTCATTCGTCTTTGCGAGTACTCCCATGGAAATCACAATGAATGAGCTACATGTAAAGATTCATACCAAGATACTCAACACCAAGTCTTTCACATGACTCCAAGCAGGCCTTCTTTGTGTTTTCATAGCCATAATCAGAGTGCCAGAGCTTGGTGGTTATCCAGAGGTGCTGTCGCCCCACCCCGCTGTCTGCGATGGCCCTTTGCAGGAGGGACTCACAGCCGTATCGCTTTGCGGTGTCGATATGACGGACGCCACATCTCTGCAGGGCATGGAGCACCGCGCCATGGGAATAGCCACCCCGGTGGGAAGTACCTAAACACACAAAAGCAGAAGTGAACTGTCAGCACTGAATTATGAGGGGCACATTTTATCATTGTTTTCGATTTTGCCTTTTTTGTTTTTTGATGTATTGTCACAAAGCCTTCTTATTTAATTCTCATTTCCTAATAGTAAAGAAATGGGAACTGACTGACATTTAGGCTTGGAAAATACATGAAGTGGGAGAAGCTGGTGCTGATCAGAAGCAACTCCATCAAAATCAAATATCAACAGCATTTAACTGTAAAGAAGTGATTCAAGGAGCTAGGCTGAAAATCATCAAAGAGAAAACACATACTTTTTGGAAAATTAGTATATGTCTCTTAATTTTCATACAGAAGCATAACATTTACAGTTGAAAATATTTTTTAAAACCTCAAAACCTGAAGAACTTTTAAAACCATTTACTTTGCAAAACGTCTGTCCTGAAACCTTTACTCCTATTCAACTGTTCAACTCCTGGTAGCTTGAAATCATTATTGCATTGCACAATCCCAGGCTGGGCCACACTGCAGGTGCCATTCACATAATGTCAAATTCAGCAGTAACCAAAACAATGGAATCCTACAAAAGAGTTACAGAATGGGCATGCAGGGAGCTGCAGTAACAAAATCCTGTTACTGTCTTTGTGTGGGGATTCACTGGACTGTATTTTGCATGTCAAGGGGACGGAAGGAGGAGGAGACTCAGCAGGAAGAGCAACCAGCAGGAGGACTTCAGATAAAGAACTGGTTGAGAGCAAGGAGGATGATGTTTCTACTTACCCTTTCCTGTTAGTTGTTTTTCCTGCCATGAGCCCCTCACCCATTCACCCTCACTCCACACACTTCCCACAAACAGTATTTTCTACAGTTTGTTGGAGGAAATGCTCGGTCAGTTCCAGTCAGCTCCCAAAGTCACCTCCTTCCAAGCTGATGATTAGCACTTAAAGGCCCTCGTGCCATAAAAACAGGCAGCACGAAACAGCTCCGTCACCACGGCCCTGCACAGCCCTGAGCAGGCCACAGCAACAGGGCTTCAGCCACTGCTGAATCTAAATGAATGAATGAAGGACTCCAGGTCAAACTGAAATTTGTACCTGCTCTTACCCTTCTCTTTCCCTCCAAAGATGGTACTCATTTCTACCCCAAACATTACATGCACATTGGGAAAAGACCCCTGCAGATGGCACCCAGGCTGGCAGGAAAGGCCACAACTGAACACACCAGAGGTGCCCTTCCTCAGAGCCCCCGACCCCGACCGGGGAACAACGCCCAGAGGGGGCTGCAGGACCTTCTCACGTGTTTATAACAGCACACATCAATGAGGAGAACTGAGAAAAGTCCGACTTGCATGGGAGGCAAACCAGGTTTTCCTAAATGCTTATCATTTTTGCTCATTCCTGATCTTAGAAGGAAAGCCAGTGAGTCTTGTTCAAAGTTCCAAGCATTTAAACTAAGATATAATACGGTCTGATCTCCCACCCATACACATCAGGATCATGACATCCTGCTGATCACAAAAGGACAATTTCCACTTTACATTTGAGGCCAGCAAAATGTGGAGTAGTGAATTCTTGACTTATCTTCATGGATTTTAAAGTGATGATACTACATTCCTACAATTTTGACATGTATTTCATAAGTAATTTACTCGCCAAACATAAACAGAGTTTTAATGTTCTATAAGGCAAAACTTTAAATAAATTTTTTTCATAGCCACTAATTATGATTACTAATTGGCTTAATTTCTGGGGTGACTAGAAATAAATGTCTCCACAACTTGTTTTGTATCAAAATAACTTCAGCTAAGTCAACTTGGTTTTCAAAATAGCTATTTCAAAATTGTCATGAATGTTGAAAAATTTTAGATGACTGCAATGCTACTACAGTACAATTATGGGCAAAGAATATATATGCAATTTTACATTATTCAAATCCTAAAGGAATGTTATTACAGAATTATATAACTAGCACAGAAAAATTACTATACTTCTTCACAACAAACCCTTCAGTTTTAATATGCTGGTACTGGTGCAAAATAAATGAGGTTGTAACTATTGTGTCTGTTTCTGGCTGAACGGACACTTCTAAGCACAGAATGAATGGAGTTCATTTAGAGGTCTTGCAAATGGACTCGGACTCTTTTCATGCATAATGGATTTCAGTAAGAACATTTAGGACAAACAACTTTTTTTTTTTTTTTTTTT
>VXBN01011437.1:38285-96379 GCA_013397395.1 Sinosuthora webbiana
AATTTAACCCTTTAAGTTAAAGGGAGAGAGTGGTTAAGAAGGAAAAATCAGAATAATTTTGTTATTGTTCCCCATTCAGTGATGGCATGCACACTTGTTACACAAGAAATAAAGACAGCAAGATCAATCTGGAGGATATTATCTCAATTTCTATGCCTAAAAATGAACTACAACAGTCCTTGTGCACTACACAGTAATTAAAAAGAAATCAACAATTATTTAATATTACCACTTTGCAAGCCAACTTAATCATGAACAATAGGTTATTAAGTTAATTATGCTACTAATATAGCACTTCCAGACTTTAAAAACCACAGAAACTTTTCTTGTATTTACACATGTGATTAAAGAAGTTACTAGTCATAGATGCAGGAAGATGACAAAAGTACAAAAGTGAAGTGACTGAACTTTCTAATTCTTTTTCTATTAAAAATTCAAAAAATTCTATTTGAACACATTAACATTCTTACAGGTTTGGGATTCCCCTTTGCTCATAGAGATGTAATTCACACTGTACAAATATATTTAAAGACAGAATCTAATCATGCATTTAAAACTAGTATGAACCTGCACCCTTTCCATCCCCTTCCTGTTTCTAAAAATATTTAATACATTTTTCCCTAGAATTTGCTGATATGAAACAGGAAATCTTTTCAAGAAACTATGTCAAATATAGGTAAGTTTGGAAAAGTTTCCTATTTTTTAGCTACTATTTTAACTTGTTTCCTAGGGAAATAGCACTGTTACCTCACTGACTGAGCTAAGCCAGATTTGACAGATTGCAAGACGTGCAAGACAATTACATTCCTGAGGATTTTGGGAAAAACTGGTGGTTGTATGGGACGAGGATACTGCAGTGAAAATATGGATAGGTCAGAGGACACAAATCCATGGAAAGTAAGCTTAATTGGTTACACTCTTATTTTGTCACAATTACTCATCACTTTCCTGGTACCCTGAAGAACACTGCCATCAGAACTGGAGTGAGAAAATGCTCTGACAACCCATAAAATGATACAAAGATTACTAGAAAGGCAGACTCCTGTTCACAGTGCAGTTGCTACAGGGGAAGAAAACCCTGACATGCCAATCAGCAACACCACCCCCAACCCCTCAAAACCAGAAAATCAGCAACATCTCCACCCCTGACCCCACCAAATATGTAAAACAAGTAACAAACCACCCACTATCCCCCCTCCCAGACTTATGCACAATCTCTGCTCTCAGCCTCATTAAACTTTCTGTTCTTCCTCACAAAGCTGTAGAACTACAGAGAGAGATCCAAAGCACCAACAGTTTTTCAAAACAGAACCAGGATCTGCTTTCTCTCCCTGCTTTCTCCCTCCCTTTGTGGCCAAGTGTCATGTTCTCTGTGAAATGTGAAATGATTATTCATTTGAATATATAAAAATGTCCAGTGACATGAATAACTTTGGCTACTTGAATTCAGTGGAATAACATCAGGGAAGTTCCTGCTGGTGAAAGCCCAGCCAGAATATTTAGAGATCACATCTGAGATCAATGATCTTCTGACATCAGTACTAAATCTAAAGAGTTGACAAAGAAAACACCTGTAAAAATACCATTCCTTGCTGATTTTTTTTATCTCAAAGTGATCACTCAAAAACTCTAAAAAGCAAAACCTCAAACATTCTCTTCTCAACTTTCACACACTCTTTGTGTATATGGTATTGTATACCATACCAGGTTTGAAATACCTGATTCTATTAGTTTTATTTCTACTATTTCAATATTACATCAATAAAACATACCTAATGAATATATTGAATTTTTTGGTGTTCATATAATTTGATTTCCTAATTACTTGATGAGCAAATGTGATGATAAAACATAAAATGGCCATACATAATGCAAAAGAACATATAACACATTGCAAGGTTAATTGTTAACACATTCACAAAACCACATGCCTCTTCTGTGGAAAGGCTCAAGGACAGACAATCCTCACTTGCTGTCCTTGCTGTCTGTCTTATATCCTTCTGATTTTGTATTCATATGATTCTCTGACAAGCTGACTCAGACTGTTAAATGGCCAAAAAAAGAGAGTACAGTTTCAGAATTATTCATAACCCTGAATAATTCCTCAGAGAGGAAAACCCACTAAATTTCAGGCAAGGGATGGAGCAAAACAAGTTCCTCCTTTAGCAGCAGCAGTTAAATAATTTGATTTAATAAATGCTTTTATTCAAATTAAAAATCACAGTTGTGTCCTAGCCCATCAACAAAGGATCAGAAAGACCTTCTCCATGCACTTTTCTCCTGGAGCCCTTCTTTCTGTTGTATTCCCCCACACCATCCCTGCTGCTGTTCTCAGACAAGCCAATAATGTCACACTAACTTTCTATTACCACAGCACTAGAACCCAAGTGTTCTCACTGCCACAGTAAACTATTTGGCATAGTTTTATCCTGTAAATCCTATGCAGCATCTGGTGACAAAGTATTCAAGGACCTAGAGTGTAGGGCTTCCCTGTGCAGCAGGTGAAACCAAAGTCAACCTCACTATGAAGTTACTACAGTCTACAATTTTCACGAGGCAACTAGAGACTATTTCAAGGTAACAGATCCAAATTTAACAACAATTACTTTTACAAAATAACTTGGATATTTTATTCAGAGTACAAGACTGGCACCTGAGGGAATGGAGCCCATGGAGACAATGGTCTTCTGGAAATACTGGTAGAACACCATCAACGATAATTGAAAGACACTAAGCAGACTCCCATTATCTAATCAATGGTTTCTAATTGGTCAGAACAAAAGCAGCATACAGGTTTATCTAAAACCCAGTCATTTAAGGCAAGTTTCTCATGCCTATGTAAAAGTTATTTGGATTACAAACGGTTTAAGTCTTCTAGTATGTAAGTTTTACTTTGGTAATGCTTCTCTTTCTTATTCTTTTGTTTGCTTGTTTGTCAGCTAAATAGATCCATTGCTTAGTGCAAAGGTGTCACTCTGGGACTGTTTCTCCCCTGTGCGACCCAGAAACGCACTAACAGAATTCAGTAACAGGAGCAAAAAAAGTAAGCAAGCATGATTTTAAACTCTGCAATTCTACTCAGGCAAGTCTCCACAGGCACCAAGATACAAAATGCAGGAATACAGCCTTGCCTCAAGGCAAGAGGGTAGGAGAGAGCCATTACGTGTTTATTATGTATCCAGGGAAAGGGAAGCCAGAATTGCTGGTTTTCTCTCTTCCTGAGAGGAAGGAAGAAATGGCAAGGAGCCATTGTTGACAGAAGCACTCTATTCCCTCCATCCCAAAGAGGCTCTGACTGCAAAGGATATTCAGATCACCTACTGTAAAATGACCACACATTTCTGTTCACTGACCCACCATTTATCTCCTCAGAACCTCAAACAGTGAGTAGGTGCAAGAGTAACTTCTCAGGATGTGTCTCAGGGCAATCCCAGAAAGTCTGCAAGTGTCATCTGACATCAGTGGGATGCTATTGCTCTGATATGGCACCAATTCACTAATGGATTTCTGGCAGCACAAATAACTATCACCCCAAAAATGCAAATTTCTTTTTCAGCAATAGTAAAGAGATTTCCACTGGAAAAGTGCCAGCTATTTAAATTATTCATCTGTAGTAGTTAAATATTTTAATCATGCAGAATCTATCAATAAAATCTGGAAAGAGACCTGTACATTTGGAAGGCAATTACGAATGTGTAATTCATGTAGAAATTTCATAAGCAGAGCAGCAGCACGCATTTATTTAAATGCCTTTACAGACAGACTGCCAAATCTTGAAGCCTTTCTTTCACTCCACACTTTCCCACCACCGTGAGAACTATTTCTCATTAACAACCAAATTGGTTTCAGATGCTCTGCTATAAGATGTTACCTTAGAAACCATTTGGTAAAAGACTGTGGCTTCCTTCCATAGAAATCTCAAGCAGTGAAAAGGCAGATTTTCTGGCATAAATCAAATCCAATTTCTAGGGTTCACTAAACCTTTTCTCCTCAGAATAATGTTTTGTGACTAGATCTTAGCAGTTAATAGTGCGCAAAGAACTGCTGGTGTGAACCAGTTTTAAATTATTTTCATTCCATTCCCTTCTTAACTCAATTGAAACTACTTCCAATACTTACCATACTTTGACAGAACCTTTAACTTCATAACTATTAAGGATATTTACTATATGCAGCAAATAAAAAGACTGAACAAAAATATTATTTTCCTTCCTTTTAAAACATGTCCTTAGACTACTCTATCTGATAAGGATGACATTAATTAATTAACATTAGACATTTGGAGATACTTTACAAATGAGACAAATACTACAAATGAGACAAATCTGTCGCATTTTTTTTCTCCCAAACAAAACAACCACAAAAAAAGAATGATCAAAAGAAAATAAAATACTAAGCCCATATTCTGTACCTAATTAGAACATTATCAAAATCATTCCTGCTGTGAAAGGCTGACTTAAAAATAAAATATATATAATTTATGATTACACATAGCCAACATCCAATTATGTAGAGGGACAGCCAATTTAAGATGTGTAGCTGAACATGAGACCAATAATTCAAAGCCACTTAAAATACTGTAAAGACAACATTATAGGAAAAATTATAAAGAGAACTGTGATTTGTAGTGACTCATAGCTTTACACATTGAAAACGTATGTACAATAATTACCATTGTGATATCCTAATTCAAGCTGATGGGTACTTTCTGACATCACAGCAGTGCCCTTTACTTGCAGAGTGCAGTGGTGAATGATGACAGATCCTCCCCATGACACTGCGAGGGCTGAGCCCCGCGTGTCCCACTGCTAACTGATTGTGTCCGTGAGCTCCAAGGACAGCAACAGCCCAGCTCCCCTGACTGCTAACTACACTGAACAATTAAGAACACTTCTGGTTAAATGCTTATTTCCCCCCACACCATGTTAAGAATTTAAAATGCATTTTCTAAAAGTTTCTGAGACAAATAACATCTCCTCTAGCCCCTCCTCTCACAGCGCACATTCAGCCTTAGAACTTCACGCATTAGAATGCAAAGCACCTCCATTCAGGCACTAAGAGTGACAAACAGACCTTCAAGTTATGAAACTGCTGCAAAGCCACAAAGAGGGCTTTCCCCCTTCTCTCCCTCCTTCCCCTTTAAGAAGGATTTTGTATCACTCTCTGTGCTCTACTTTGCATAAATATTAGAAGTGAAGAGAGTTCAGGAATTAGTACCTCTCTTCTCCCCATTTGGTAGCATGAGGAGCTACTGCAATTCAGGTTACAGCAGCATGTGACATCACCATTCAGTGCTGCCAAAACCATGCTAGCAAGCTCTGGCAGAGAGAAAGAGGTATGATGACTAAAATCTGCTGCATGAAGGTTGAAAGATAAAAGCTTGGCTTTCTCTTCCCCCCCTCCCTAAAGTTTGGTATCATTTTTTTACACTAAAGAAACATGCTGAAATACAAAAATTATATATACTGGAGCTTGCTTCTATGTTAATTTCAAAGTCCTTACAAATCATTTATTCTCCTCTTGGGTGATTAGGCTTGTCCCATTTAAAAGTCTTAACAGCAAAGGAAAGTTAAAAGCATACACATGAAGTGCCTCTGCATATACTGGTAGAAGTTTTAATTATTAAACGGTGGCAGAAACCTAAACTGATTTATTACTTAGACTTAGTGAAGGATCTAAAATACATCTGTATCACATCAGCAATGCAGTGGTTACCAGAAGGAATCCAGTGTGAGAAGGGAAGCTATTTTTCTACTATTAAATCTCAGTTCATGTGCCATAATACAAGGTAAAATCCCCAGCAAACATATAAAAAGCTGACCTCATGGATCTGTAGGTGTACAGGAGAGCAGAGACAAACCAGCACCTTCCCTCAGAAAAAGAGGAGAATGTTTTTGTACTGTGTAGACGCTGATGTAAGCAGAAGTTTGCCCAGCATTTTGCCCCAGATGCATTTATTAGTATCCCTTAAAACAACACTTTAAGAGCATTCAGTCTTTGTTTAAGGAGTAAAACAGCACCAGGCTGGAAGGAGGTGAAGCTGGAAGAAAGCAAGGAAGGCAGGAGCTCACCAGGCTTAGTCAGGCTGGGAGAGGACACTGCTTTGTTCCACTGTCTACAAACACCCAGCTGCCTGGGACATGGCCACATTCCCTACAGGAGAGAAGCTAAATATCTGGAGGCCCTCAAAGATCAAGTACAACTTCTCAAGGTCAGATCTACTGAAAAACTGGATGAATTGAGACAGAAAGATTTATAAAGGTGGCATTTTGTTCATCACAAGAGGCTATTAAGGCAACTTGGTAACCATGGGTGAGAAGCAGAGTCTCAAGAGAATAAAAAAAAATGGTTGAGACATGAAACAAAGGGAAGAAATAAACAGCCAATTCTTATTACAAGATAAGATTAATAGCAGGGAGTGCCATAGGTCTTGGTACCAGGACCACTGTTCCATAAATTTCCTTAAGAACCAAAGCCATGAAGAAACAGGAGTCATCAATTGAAAAAAAAGGCTGTAACAGTAGAAAATGGAAAAAAAAAAGTGAAGGCTTGACTCTACTGCCATTGAATTGAAAAGAAAAATCTCATTTTATTCCAGTCCAGAAGCACTGGGTCTTTTTTTGACCACAGCTAAGTTTAAGAATGAGAATAAGCAATTCTAGAATTAATAATTAAGAAGTAAGTAACTGGATTAGTAATACATAATGGAATGTTTAAATAATTCCATTCAGCATTAAGATTTAAATTTATGTAGCATTTTGATGAAAAATAAAACCCAAAACAACCTGATGCAATGAAAGCAGAGCAATCGGATCCTGTGTGTTTTGCCAGGAGGTTTATTTGTTGTGAAAAGAACTGGGAACAATGCAAGTCCTGAGTGCCTGCAATGCAAATGATCCAATGTCTTCATGCAATCAGCAAAATAAAGATGAGTCAAAACTTACTTTTACGATTTATTTACTTAGCCAAGGGTACAGCAGAGTATCAGGAACGTTATCTGTGAAACACCCTGAAACGAGGACAGAGATATTTTACTGGTTTCCTTTGAGTCTGGAGGAACTGTGTGTGTTTGTTACCTTCCTCCAGGCTTTGGCTGTTTGGCCAGAAGCTGCTCAGAGCAGTACCTGTCTGCTCTCCCAGCTACAGTACCTACAATAATGATGTTGGGCATCCTTGTATGACCCTCTGTAGAGAACATTATTACTAATGATAAAATACTCACTGTGTTTGACGTGAATAAGGCAAAATGAGTATAACGACTTGATTATTTTGTTGATGCCCCTTCCCAAACAAGCATGCAAATAATTTTATTCTTTAATAGGAGGGTATCCTTAGAGACTTTTTAATCTCATCAAGTTGTTATTAATTCTAGCTGCCCCAAAGGTTACAGAGACAGCAACATTACACAAAGATTCTATATGCATTTGGTATCACCAGCACATCTTTTTAAGAAATCACTGGCCACTTAACCAAGCCACCTGAACTTAAATATTACCATCCCTAAAAAAAAACCCCAAACAAAACAACAAACACAAATTAACAAAGAAAAACACACACACACACAAAACCCCGTCCTAATGGGAATAGAACTACCATATAAAGGGGATGAAGAGAGTTTCAATAGTAAGTACCAAAACAATCCTGAAGAGATGTCAACCATTCAGCACATGGCCTTGACAAAGGTCCTAATATTTCAGTTACAGGAAGAAAAGCCCTTGTGCTACTGAACTATAATGCTCCAGAGTGGCATTTTCACTCCTCAGACTTAAGGAAGTGACAACCGTCTATGTGAGAGCTTCCTACTTACCAGAAGTAAGCATGAACAGTTCAAATGATGCATTTTTCTTCCAAAACCTGACCAGGATGATACTGTGTATGCCATTTTGAGACATGATAAATCTTTGAGGATGCTGCTTTAAGTAAGCACCAAGCATTCTGCAGTTAAGCAACTGTAAGAATATAATTTTCCTCTACAGTACAAAGTCTCACCAACAGATTCTCAGACACATGTAGCTCCCATGGCAAAGTGTAACTACATCTGTAACTTCTAAACAGTGTCACGTTTTATTTCAGTTATTTGCCATGCACTTCTAAAACACTAATCTTATCGGCAAGATAGTGAATGTATCCTTTTTCTAATGCAATCTACAGCCACTGTGAGGTAATGGACTCTCTGGGGCATAGATTTATACTTGAGACAAGTCTTAGGGCCAAAATGCCAATTCACTTTAGACTTAAGCCTAGTACAGCAGAAAGCAGCCTTTGTAATGGAAATCGACCATCAGCACACCCGACCCTCTGCACATGATGGAATAATGCTGGCTAACACAACAGTCAGCATCAAACCATATGAAACATAAAGTTACCAGCAGGTTTCACAGTCGTACAATGAACAATAAACAGATTATTTTTATCTGTTAAAACTTCAGCTACACAACATATTTCTAACATAAAAGTGAGCTGCCTTATAGTAATTGCTTGGTGTCTCAGGAAAGTCAGCTCATTTTACCACTGCCAGTGGACTGGTCTTTTTGCCAGACACAAGACACTAAGAATATGCATTTAAGTAGATACAAAATTTTGGATGTACACAATTTGGCATGTTATTCTAAATAACCCTTCAGACTGAACACAAACCTTGCATACTCCGTGGCCTTCTGTGGTGTAAAAATTCATCCTTCTCACTGGAGATTTTAATGGAAATGGATTCTTCCCACTAAGAACAGTTTCTGCAAGAGCACAGAGCCCCCAAAAGAGAATAGTAATCTAAGGAAAGACTTAACGTCCTTTCCCCCATCTTCCCTTTTCCATCAAACCTTGACCAACTTACTGAACTTCTATACAAATGACAAATAACCTGTGGCATGGAAACCCATTAAAAAAAAAGGAAACCAAACCAAAAAACCACCATCACAAATACCTTTTGATTACTGAAGCTTGAACAGGAAGAAGAGATATTTTTGACAGAGTGCTATTCCAGGGTGTTGTTGCACTCTCTTGAGTAACATGTTCTGGACAAGAAACACATAACCTGTCTTCTAATTCAGCTCTCAGATACTACAGAGGGGGTTTCATCACTTTGGAATAACTTGCAAAGCTATCTGAGCTGCCTTTCAGGTGACACAACTGGAGAGTTGAAACCATCTTTATGCATATTTAGCATATTTATCTCTCTGAAGCTTTTAGAAAGATTCTCTAGCAACAGAGGCAATATCTGTATCTCTTAAAGTTGTCTGTGAGGGACCAGATAACAATTATGTCTGCATGTTTAGAGGGGTAAGAAATGACAAACAAATCTTAAATCCTGCAGGAAAAGCATTCTTCTTTAAGGAAGTTTGCCTCTACATCATATCCAAGTAAATTTTTTGCACTGCAAATATTAGTTAACGCAGTAAGACTGTAACAAAAATAAGGCATTAATGTGGAAAAGAGAAGTTAACTGAGAACAGCTACCATTGTGTTGCATATGTTGGGGTGCATATTGTGGTATTTATAGCTTGACCACAAATGCAAGCAGGGCAAGTCTTCACCTTTTTTTCTCCCCCTTCTTTTCTTAAATTCTCAGCATTTTGCAGCATATTCCAAGGGTTCCTTAAAACGACCTGATTGCTTCCTATCTATGACACAATCCTCAGAGATCTGTAGACTGTATAAAGCAGTATGTGAAGTGTTACTCCAGCAAGACAAGTAAGTGACATCAAAGAACCAAAGCCTGCTCATGACAACACCATCACTGCAAGTCAAGAGAAGTTCTTTGAAAGTTAAGAGAAGCTCCTGGAAAGCCATACCTGTCAGAAGTTACTGGGCCAGAAAAGTTCAAACTTGATTTTCTTGTATGCCACTATCCATTTACTGTGGTATGAATTCAGGTGTAATAAGAGACTGCTCAGAACTTTCCAATACAGCAAAAGGACAGGGAGCAGCTACTGGGTGGAGAGTACAAAGGAGTCTTTGTGCATGTCTACGTTCTAGTCAGTTTATTCTTCCCATAACCCAAGAAAGGTATTACACCCTCCAATAAAAAGGTGGTTCTGTAGAGACAGCCTGAAGCACAGTTCAGGATATAGTGAAACAATGGACATAAGACAACCAAGTCCATTCTTTAAAAAAGACTAGTTACACTATGTTTTCTTTAATTTGAATAAAAAAAATCTCCAAGAAAAGTAAATTGGCAGTAAGAGTTACAGGTCAAAAATGATCAATGAAAGCACAACATAAAAAAAAGAAAAAAGTAAGTTTTGAACGACATAAGCCATTTGCTCACTACATAATGACTGTGTAAGCGAGAGTAGCATCAAATATTCATCATCATCAAGCACCATTCCCTTGTGCTTCACAGATGCTGAGATTCCTACACAGGATCCCAGTTCAACAGGTGCAGTAAGGTGAATTCTATCAGGAGAGTCTGGTCTAAAGAAAACTCTGCTCCCAAGCCTGGTAAGAAAACACACCCAAAGCACGGCACATGGCCCCGGGTTAGGCGGGAGGGGAGCGGCTCGCAGCACACCACCAGCGCTCCCCAGCAGGCCTGGCTGGTCCGTTTGGCAGGAGCACGAGGCTTCGCCCGGGAACACGGGGGCTCCCGGAGGAGCACCGGCCCGCCCGGCCCAGCGCGGGCAGCTGGGCAGGAGGCTCCGCTCCGGGCTGCCCCGAGGCCAGTCCGGCTGCGGGCCAAGGGCAGCGCCGAACCGGCCGAGCCGGCCAGGCCGGGCCCCGCGGTGCCCCCCGCCCTGTCACAACGCCTCTGGCAGGGGGGCGGCTGGGCGGGCCCGCCACCACTTACCGAGCCCCAGCACCGGGATGCTGTGGCCGCTGGCGAGCGGCACCGCAGGGACACCGCCCGGACCGGGGCTGCCCGCCGCTGCCATGACCCGCCTGCGGCCCGGGACTACAACTCCCGGCCGCCCCTGCGCCCCAACCGCGCCGCGGGCAGCCGGGAGCCGGGCGAGAGGAGCCGGGAAACGGGGAGCTGGGCAGTAGGAAGAAGCGAGCAGTGAGCCGGGAAACGAGCGGCCGGGAAACCGGGAGCCAGGCTGTCCCCGGAGCTGCGGCCGGGTCCCGGCGAGCGGTGGGGCGTGCGGCGCCCCGGCTGACCGCGCTTCCGTTTCCCTGCCGGGGCCGGTGTTGGCCCGGGCGCTCCCCCAGCATGCTGTACCTGGTGGGGCTGGGCCTGGGGGATGCCAAGGACATCACGGTGAAGGGGCTGGAGGCCGTGCGGCGCTGCCGCAGGGTGTACCTGGAGGCCTACACGTCCGTGCTCACCGTGGGCAAGGAAGCGCTGGTAGGTCTGGCCGCAGGGCCCGAGGCCTCTGGTGCCGGGGGCCTGTGGGGCTGGGGGGTCCGTGGGAGAAATCAGCGGTGCCCGCTCTCGGGAGAAACATGTACGTGACCTTCACATGCTATGTTTTATAGGCGAAATTGTTCTGCTACGTTGCAAGAAGACTGCAGCAAAAATAAAATGTTCCTTTCTACCAACTGTTGGCACTAGTTTTCATCTCAAAACCTACCAATATGTGCAGACCCTGACATACTGGAGGATTTGGTTAGAAAGTGTCTAATCTGTTTAAAAACAAAAAATAAACCCCAAAAGTCATACCAGAAAAATACATGTTTTGAAGCCCTACGCCTCTGTATCAGCCTGAGGTGTTATGACATGCCTGCTGGGAATAACAATTTGATTGTCTCACATTTCCGCGTGGGCCAAGCTGCCTCAGCATGTTGGGATTCCCAGAACAGGCACAGTCAGAGATGGGCTGATGGACAATGTGGAGATAAAGTTTCCGTCATGGGAGACAAGGGCAGTAAAAATGAGCAAATTGTAACTCTGAGGACGGTCATAGAAAGATGAAGTTTAATGCTGAAATAATTCCAAAAAACAGCATAGCTGCCCACAGACCAGAGATCTTGCCTCTGAATAAGTTGGTGCTATCTGAGTCTTGGGTGCTGTATGGCCATAGTGTACCTGTGTGCAGAGCTGCACATACATAGAGCATGTGAGACTTTCAGCTTGTAATCAGCATTTCATGGGTTCCATATAGAGGGTAGGCTAGAATGTTTGGAGCATCTCTGGCCTAGCTGCTGTATGAAGACATGCTCTGTGGTTTATGTTTCTTTTCAGTACACTGAAGTCTAAATTGTAATCAGTCCATTCAGAACAAAAGGTTCTTCTTTGTGGTTGTTTGATAGTTGGAAAACTGCTAAATGGAAAGCATCACTTGGAGTTTTTTACTTTTCAAAACGAGCATTTGCTATCAAAAGGAAAATTAATGAATTCCTGTCCATCTGAAAATAAAACACTGAATAATAGGAAAATGCTAGTGATTTTTGACGTGGTTATTTTGGATTTTCTTGTCATATATTTCTTACTGTTTTTAAGTCTTTTGCAAACCTTGAAATGCCAAAGATGAGATACCTAGGGAAAAAAGATCAATAAAAACAAAGTAAAAATGTTGTCTTACCTGAAACACCTAAGAGGGAATATAGGAGTTAATAACCATGTAAGTGTTTATAATACAGCCTGGTTTACATACAAGTGACAGTGCTGAATAGTTTGTTTACTGATCTGAAGGTCAGTCTCTACTAAGTGCCATGAAAAATTAGATGAAAACTCTCAAGAAGTAAAGAGTGCATCATTGCTTGCAGAGACTTCCCAGAAATCCTCCTGTCTTGATGGTATTAAAATCGGGTCATAAAATTCAAATGGCAAGGCTTGCTTGTTTATTGGGTTGGCCTAAAATGTTTGTTAAAAGTTACTTGATGTTGACCATCCACGTTGGCCCCGAGTTTGATGAAAGACCTGTTTGGACCCAGTAACCTCCCAGTGAGCCCAGATATTACTTTTTATGTATTCTCTACTTAGCATGCTTTGATTAGCATTGTGGAGCAGTCTCAAAGCATGCAAATAGATTCCCTTGGATGAAGCCAAGCTGTGTGTTCCTGGGACTGCACCCAATCTCTTCTGGAGCGTGCATTTGCTCACAGTGCTGGGCCAAAGGCAGCCTGGTGCAGTGGCAGCTCATGGAAAGGGATGTGTGGTGTTGTTATGGAGTGCTCTCTCCTTGTGCTGATGTGTCACCTCTGGGCTGAGGTGATGAAAACCTAATGCAAACCAGTGGGGTGTCAACATTTGCTGTAGCTGGCTTAGTACAGATCTCAGAATTACTCCAGGGTGACTGCCAATGGTCAAGATTTGCTTACACATTTATTTGGTCCCCTCTCTGGTGAATCTGTACAGGTTGCACTCTGTTTTACGAGGAAAATAATATCCTGATTTTATGGAGTTAGGAAAACCTACCCTAAAATGGGCAGGAACTCATATTTAGGAAAGGGAACTTGGTAACAGAGGTCCCATACCTATTACTCTTACTATGGGATGGATTTTTTTATGGAAGCACCACTCCACTTCTGTACAGGTATGATAGTTACTCTTGTCAATTCACTGTTCTGAAGCCACAGAAGTCAGAGAAAAACCTTTCTGGGCAGTTTTTTCAATTTATTAATACAATAATTTGTAATACCACACGTAATTGCTTACTACTACTTAGAACAAAAATACCTTTCTTGGTCTTTGCCCTGGAAAAAAACTTCAATCATGTAAAGAGCACGTGAAATACATGGTGACACAACATGGCAGGTGTTTTCAGTATGATCAGACAACATGTTCTAGAACTAACTGAAGTTTCATTTACATGTGCAAAGTTGATTCTGGAAATTTAAAACATTTAAAATGTACAAAGAGACACAATGATTACTGAGCTGCTGAAGAAAAATTAAGGGCATGATCAAATACATGTTTACCTGTATACTTGGTAAAGTACTTCTTAAAGAGAACTCAAGATGAAGGATTAATATGAAGTCATTCCTTAGATGTGGTTAGCTAAAATGTACTAAGGAAAAATCTGAGAGAACAGGTTGTGGTGTAGCTAGTGAGGTCTTTGTATCTGGTTTGGTGCCAGTATTGTAAGTAGCCTAAGAGCTGTGCTCAGGCTGTGAGAGGGGATGCCTTACAGCAGCAGGCTAAATTAACTCTGCCTGGAGTCCACCCAGGTACCCTCAGTGTGCACGTGTGGCTGAGCTTCTTTAGGTGCAGCGCCTCAACTGACACAGAAAGCTTGGAAAACCAAGTCAGTATCAGGATAAAGTTCACATTCACTATTTTTTATCAGCTCAGAAGCTGCTTTATGGGAAGGTCGGGTGTTCTTGCCAAGCAGAGGTGAGGTTCTCCAAGACATGGGGCAGGCTGCTGTGGAGAATAAGGAAGTTTCCTGTTCCAGTGTCCACTGGTTCAATGAGCTCCCAGAGAGATACAAAAACATTCCAAAGTGTCTTATTTTCATGTTTGTTATTCATTTCAATTTCTAGGAAGAATTTTATGGAAAAGAACTGATTTTGGCTGACCGAGAAATGGTGGAACAAGACGCAGATAGCCTTTTAAAAGAAGCTGATGTTTGTGACGTCGCATTTCTTGTGGTTGGTGATCCTTTTGGGTAAGACAGCAATGCTTTAATTATTGCTGTAGCTTCACCACTCTTTTTTTTTCAGTAGGAAGAAGCCAGCTCTGCAACTGTAATTCTTCATGAGGAAACTGATTTTCAGACCAGAAACACTTTTTATGTCTGTATATTCCTTATTGTATTAAACATATACATACGGTTGTCTTCACTTTATCTTGCTTTAGAGTTTCCTTGCCCAGATGTCCATTATAGATAGGAATGTGGACCCTCCAGGATTTATGAATCTCCTTATGCAGATACTTAGAATTTCATTTGTTATCATTTTATTCTCTGTGGTACCTTTTATAACAAATGCTTTGCCTCATGATTTGTCTGCTAACAGAAGAAATTCTATATTACCACATAAATAAGACATGTGCTGTTTTAGGGGAATATTCTTTCAGTTCCTATTTGTACTTACTGACTGCAGCTTTTATACTCAGTTGTTTTAGAATCAATGCAGATTATTTGTTGTATCATCTGCTTTAATATATGCTAGGTTTTAAAATCACTTATGTCATTATAAATGTCTTCTCATGTTGGTTTATTAGGTCTTTTGTTTCCACTTTTTATTCCTGCTGGAAATATAGTCTTTTTCTATGACCAGAAGGATCTCCTTCTGTCTCTTTGGTCAGGCGTCATCAATCTGTAATGTCAAGCCATGCAGAAGAGCTTTTCGTCTCCAGCTGGTGATGCAAGATTTATACCACAGTGTTAAGGGGCACAAGAAAAATGAAATCTGAGCACCTTATCTGTGAGGGGAAAAATGGAGTTTATGAAAAAAGGAGCAATGTGCACATCTGTCAAAAGCGGATAATTTATGTAATAAATTAATAAAGGTTTAAGGCAATTGGCAAGAGAATATTATATTAAACTAATTATGAGCACATGACCCTGTATTTCAGAAATGTTAATTATACTTGCAGTCCGTGTTTACATTAAAACTGACATTCATGCAGATTGTGGAGCCATGTTACCTGTACCCTTGTTCTCTGCTCCACTGACTGATACAAGTTCAGATGAAATAAAGGAACTACATGGATTGAAATGCAGCTGCTACTTGTAAGCAGTATTCTGATCTGCCTCAGTTATCATTAGTTTCAATGTCAAAATACTTCACTTCTGGTTAACATACTACATAACTGTTAAAAACTACCTTTTTTTGGAATGATTTGCTTCTCTCTAAATGTTTATGTTCTTGGCTCTTACTAGAGCAGCTAGAACTGCTTCTATGCTCACAAAGAACCCTAAGGATTTCGGAGCTTGTGAGGTTGCTAGGACAGAGTACTGAATGTTTCTGTCCTAAGAGAGGCCAGAGGGGAGGAGGATAGAAGCCACTTGCAGCTGGTCACAAACTTTCAAGTATATTTGCAGGTGAGCAGAGTACTTGGCAGCCACAGGAGATGCCAGGTCTTGGTGGTTAATGGTTAAAGCAATAAAGCAGGCTGTGCCCTGTCATCCTCACTGTTCTCTGCAAGTTTTTATCTGTGTATGTGGTAACACCCATGGATGTTCTACAAGAACCTGACAACTTTAGTAGTACAGTGGAAAATCCACCACTCTAGGCTGGTGTTAATATTTGTGTTATTGCTACCCATAAACCTTAATGTCTGTGTCAGTGACAGAAAGTACTGCTGTAGTTTTGGCTGTGGAGGAATGACTCCATGAAACTTTTCCTGGTATTAGCTGAATGCTCATAAGGGCACTTCTGCCCTTAGCTACAGTCATTATAGACAGATCTACTGGGAGAAAAAAAAGTACTGGCTGCAGCAAATTTCAGTGAATAAAGCCAGCTGATCCCTTGGTCAGTATTAGCATAACCACAAAATCCTCCAGTGCTCCTTGTCCTTTGTATGTGCAGGGAATAACACAGGGCTGTAAAACCCATCTCCTCTTCTCTTAGACAGACATTCTTAAATCACCTTTGCTTCTGGAAGTCAGGGGCAATGTTTGTGTAGTAACTAAAGCATTGGTTCAGATCACTTTACTGCCTTCTCCTAGGTCTGGGAGCCTTTTTGTATAAGGGTTTCAGATTTCCCAAATTCACATTCCTTGGTTTTTTTTCTTCCACCAAAATTGATTTCTTTTTTAAAATATTGATCTTTACAGCCTTGCCAGCTGCTGCCACATTTGTGTTCCAGTGTGAAGCACCTGATCTGCTGACTGGTGCTGGTCAAACACACAGCACCAAAATTATCAGGCTAAAACCAGGGGAATTCTGATAGGGTAACTGAACAGGGCCAGGGTGAAAACAATTTTCCTAGTTCATTGTTCTGGTGGCCATATGTTATTTCTTTCCTTTATTCTTTGGAATGGCTACACAGAAGTGTGTGGTACATCTTGGGAATGAGATGTCTAAGGTCATTGATCAGGTTTGATAAATTTAGGCAAGGGGTAGGTGCATTTTCATATTTCACATACATGTAAGTATACCTACAAGCAAAATACATATGTAAACATTGTTGCAGTTCAAATATTTGCTCAATCTGTGTGTACTGACCATTTTAGAAAGACTCTAATCTCAACTGCTTAACTGCAAACCCAGTAATTCTTACAGCAGTCAATCACTGCAAGGTGTTTATTGAGCCTTAGACCTGGAGCCAAACTTAGCTCTGTTTGAAACTACAATATTCTTAACTCTTTCAGAATAAACTCGATCACTCAGATTAAGGCATTGTTAATTTGAGTAATCTGGATTAAGTATTTTGAAAATTGATTCAGTCTAAGGCTGTTTTTTCAAAGTAAATGTGCAGTTCACCTCTGTCTGTTCAGAGTTCTTGTCTGAGCGTGGGCTTTCCTGGCACACACTGTGCAGATGGGAGAGGGCCTGGCTGTGCAGCCAGTAATGAAATCCTGGAGTTTTGTGGAAGTTTTTGCCAAACAGAGTTGGCAGTTCAAGGCATGTTCAACAGACACCTGCAGAAGACAAAGGATACATGGAACTTTCCTTTTCAAGTACTTGCCAAGGCTACTTTATAAAGTAACAGCTGTAATAGTGTTACAGTTTTGGTGATGCCAGAAGGCTGCAAAGAGCTGTACCATACTGAGGATGCCTGGCATTTCAGCTGGGGAAGATGACATATGGAAGCCTTACTGGAGTTTTTATTTTCCTGTAACCACTAGGATATTGTTGCCATTTTGCCACCTCTGCATTGTCCTTGTTGTGAAGGGTTTTGTTTTATTTCAAAACAAACTATAGTGCTAGTAATACTTGGTAACATCATGTTTTCCATGTTTAATTCTTTCCTTTTCTTGCCACAGGGCCACGACGCACAGTGATTTAGTGTTACGTGCAGTAAAATTGGGGATTCCTTACAAGGTCATTCATAATGCTTCAATTATGAATGCAGTGGGCTGCTGTGGTTTACAGGTAACATTTTTGAATATGCATATGTTATTTTACAAGTGCTAAGCTTAGGATTGGTGAGCTCTTCTACTGCTGTGGCAGTGCATGTTGCAATCCCAACTTTGAAGATCTGTACTAACTGTACACTTAATGTTAGAATTCTTTAACACTTCCTTTTAGCATGCCACATGTCAGCAAAAGCCCCTTTTGATGAGCTCATATGAAAATGAATAGTAACACTTGTGTTCTTCTCTGCTTTCTAACTTCCCTCTGCCGCAGGAGCCTTGGGTGTTTAAAGTTATTTTACAGATAAAGCTTTGCTCATGTTGGCTTCCTTCTACTACTGATGGTAGCATCAGGTATCAGGTAATACCTGATAAGTTTATTCTTAAATAAGGTCGTTACCCTGTAGAGAACTATGATGATCTTGTCATATGAGAAATACGTGCACAAGGCTGCATATATGTCCAACTCAGATCATAACTAATTCCAAAGTTTTGAATATGATGCACTCTTTCTCTAATAAATTTGATCTGTCTCCACATTCTGCCCATGTGATGAGGGAGGAGAGATCTGCCTAGCCAAGGACTAGTAAAACAAATGACAGGTTTTTGTGCATCTTGAATGGCTAAAGTAGAAAAGGCCTACTGTTCCCCAAGAACACATGTGTGGGTCCATTATTACTTTTACTGCATGAAAGATATTGTGGCAGTTTATAAATCATAACTGATCACATATTAATTAGATGATGCTTCCCCCTCTTGTTTTCATTCATCACTCTAACATAGAAGCTGCTCTCTCAAGGTTCAGAATGGTTCCCTGTGTATGGAACCCCTAAACCAAGTTGCCACTTTATGAAAGCCAAAAGCAAGCACAGGAGTGTAAATGTACTACAGGCAGGCTGGGGGTTTGAACACTAACTTTCCATCACTGAAGGAGGAATTCTTTCCTAGCAGTACACAAAAGAGCACAGTTTATTTTAATTTCAGCAAGCACCTGCTACCTTCAAATTTCCACTGACTAACTCCAATACTCCAAACTCCATTCAAATAATAGTGCTGGCCAACAGCAGAAAATCTGTTGTAATGAGTTTGGGTATTATGTTTGGTTTTGATCGGAAATCTGAGTGTCCTCTTTGACCTGGCTCAAAACCAATGCAGTGACACCTGTCCCGTTAGCTGATGCTAAAGGGAATGCTCCACATCATTCACACTCTTTATAATTCTTCTTGTGAGCACTTTCTTAGTGATACCTGCCTATTGCTGCAAGACTTGGGCAAAATTGTCTTTTAGGAAGGAAACAGGCTTCTTGGTGTCTAAAATCTACATGTACAGCAGACAGAGCAGCTGTCGCCTGACTGCACCTACTGGGGTGGGTAAAACAAGAGTTGTGGCTGGGGCTCACCCTTCCCCTTTTGGCTTGATGGTGGTGCCAAGTTTGCTTCTGCTGTCAGGCTGTTGACAAGTAGTTTCCACTACTTGCTGTCTTTTTTACTCTTCTCTGACATTCATTAGGAAGGAAGATGCAAGGCCCAAACAGTTTTTAAAGTTTTTTGAAAGTTTGCCTCCCCCACAATTCAGCCAGACATAGGAAGGAGGAGTACAGAGCTTTTAGGTTAGTTGGAAATCTAACGTGAGTATACTATAAACAGTCCATAAGGTTATTCACATATGCAGAGTTTTGAAGATTAGGTTGCTGTTTCCTTATCCCATGCTGAAGGGAGCAGACCATAAAGGAAATGTGATGTTATTAACTCTGGCATTAGTCCCCTTTTCCATTCTGGCTTGGGAGGGGCGGCCTTCTCCTAAGTCAACATTCCTGTTGTCGTATAAGGCATTTTAGGAAATAGTGATTGTGTTACCAGGCAGAATGTAACCAGTTGTGTGTTTAATTCTTGATTGCTCCTTACTGGCATAAACAGCAAGTGAGGTGTATCTTACAAAAATACAGCCTTTGATTAACTTGAGTTGTGTTGGAAGTTTATAATTTCTTTCAAAAGCCTTTGAGTTTATGGCTGTCTCCTGCCATCAATTTAGTTTTGGAGTTATTGTGTCTCAAATTGTAAAGTTCCTGTTGAGTATAGGAGGGATTCCTCTTTTGCTTCACCACAGAAAAGGCTTTGCTTTTTTTTCTTGTTTTAATCTGATTGTGATACAAACTCTCTCTCTTTCTTAGTAGAGAAAAACAGGAAACACCTTTATACGCCGTTCAGAGAGCCATGTGCGTAGTGAGCTGGAACTGCTGATTAGGCCGTCAGTGAAATGCAGCTACAGCACAGTCTGGTCACAAAAGAGCCTCTCTGGTCAACAGAGCAATGTTTCTGTGCAGCCAGCAACACTCTGGTACTGTGCAGTTTTCCTGTACAGTGATTCAGTGAAGCTGGTAGAGCATCAGTGATGGTTTGTTACCTTCATTCCGTTGCTGTAGTTCTTGCCAAATAATAAAGAGGGGTGCATATCTAATTTCAAGTCCTTTATTTGAATTGTCTTACTAATGTAACAGAATTAGTGAAGCTGTTTTGGAATACTGAAAAAAGAGTGGGGTTTTAATTTTGAAAATTTAACTTCTTGGAAGCTCTCAGAGATTGACAAACTGTGCTGGGACAGTATAATTTAGCAAAGTGGTAGTCTGACGGTGCCTAAGGCTCTGTGACTTGCTGTGCCTCTCTTACACTGGTTTTGCTGTGCTTCACTGTACCAGATTTTTTCTTTCCAAGGCTGAAGAAGCTGTTTTCCCTTAAAAACAAATGAATATGGTTATGGTAGAGAAGCCAAGAAAAGTGCTCCTATGTCAGTGCCTCTTAGCATGTTCTCTGCAGGTTCACCTCCCTTGTCTGGAGTCTGCCACGTGGGTGTGTTTGTCACTCTGACTCCTGTTGTAGTGAGGCAAAACCACCAGTGAGAACAGTCAGGCACTTTGATATCTGCACAGACTGCCAGGGGAGGACAGGCTTTACCTGTGCCCCCACTCTCAGTTTTTCAGAACAGGGCTGACTGCTAAGGCTTTTAGCCCTAGAATAAAGAGGCAGGAAACTGAGGATCTCTAATTTGCATATTTCTCCTTCCTTTCTAATGTGCATGACACCTGGGTTGGTTTGGGAAGGTCACTGGCCAGAGTGGTGCTCTCAGGAGAGAATTCTCTCTGACCCAGTGCTGGTAATGTGTCCTTGAGGTAGAGCTATTGCTGGTCAAACACATCCAGAAGATTCTGCACATGCTGACCTGTGGTGCATGTGAAGGAATGATGCAACTTGAAATGGCTTGAGATCACAGCATTAACATAAAGAAAAAGGATTGAGAACTGAAGTGCGAAGCTGGAGGCAAGTCACAGGGTGAGATAAAAGGCTAAAATGAGACGCTCATTTCTGAGTGGCACTCGGTTTGAAAGCTTTTGGTTGGGTAGCTAGGAAAAAAACATGTTATAGCAAAGAGCTGCCTTTCTTCTAAGATGTACCCACTTTCCACCTGAATAGCTTCAGAACAAACATCTGCATGTACCCTTCTTTCTTCCAGTGACGCATCTCGGGTTTTTTATTTGCA
This sequence comes from Sinosuthora webbiana, assembly GCA_013397395.1. NCBI lineage: Eukaryota > Metazoa > Chordata > Aves > Passeriformes > Sylviidae > Sinosuthora > Sinosuthora webbiana. The sequence goes on from VXBN01011437.1 coordinate 59,663, forward strand.
GTCCCCTTAATTCTTGTAAGACAATTACAGTTATAAAAACAAATAGTCTTTCTGCTAGCAGCTGATCACTTAAATGCAAAAGTAATGCTTACTGTATTATTTTTGAGTTTCTACTAAACAGGTGAGTACATTTCCAGTGTCAAGTTGAAAAATACTACTTAAAGATGAAACTGAAGGATGCTATCATTAATTACTGTGCTCACAGTATAGTCAAATAGAAAACCTGTAGTAGCTGCAGGAGCGGAGCCTCTGAGTCCCACCCCCTCTGTGTGCCTTAATCTTCAAAAACACTCTGTGCTCTAACAGGAGGGACTTTACACAGAATGACTGTTAAACTGTTTCCATCACTGATTTTTTTTCAGTTACTGCCAGCTTCTGAGCCTTTAAGAAGTTAGTATTCATTTCTCAAGCCAGTTAAAGGTTAAATCAGTGCTAGTCACACTTCTTCATTATTCATCATTGCTGTCCAGCTTAGTGCCATTTGTCATCAGCAAACATGACCTAGAAACATCTATTTAATCAGGTTTGGATTTTTGGTTTTTTTTTTCTTTTAGATATCTTCATTTCATATAAGTAACCTAAGTCACCTTCAGGGCAGGAAGGAAACATTGCTTGATATTGATGGAAAGAATCTTAAAAGGTTTTTAAAGATAAGGTGACATTACCTTGAGGGACAAATCCCCTCCTATTCAAGTTTGCTTTCTCAGTATTTTGATGGCTGAATTTTGTTCTGCCTGTGGAGTGGCTGTTTCCTAAGCAGATCCAAGAGGCAGCCAAAGCAAAATATGCTTGTCCCTTCAACGGGTTTGATGTGATTTGTCTCAGCTGCCTTCTGAAGACTGCAATTACATGGAGTGGGTTTCCCTCAGTCAAATGTCTTTTCTTCACAGTTCCTTTTTCTCTGGCATGTACTAAGGGGACTGGAAGTTTTTAGGACAGCTGAGGCAATCTCTTGGCTTGCAGTACAAAAAGGAGTCAAAGCCACGTAGATGTGAATGGTAAAACATTTCAGTTTCATGTGAAGGTTCTCATGAGAGGCATTTGAAGTTGCTAAAAGCCTGTGATACTAAATAAGGTAGTGTAAAGGGCTAGAGCTAGGCTTGTGGTTGATTCATATGACCAATTCCAAGCAAAAACAAAGATTGAGTGATTCTTGCTACCTCTTTGTTGACAATCACACTACTTCTTAAGCTGCTATCAAGCAACAATATATAACACAAAGAACAGTAGGAGCCCTTTAATTTGATGTATGTGGTCTGGAGGGTTGTTAACAGGTTAGGGAGAATAAAGGGAAAATCCTGACTCAGGTTCCTTATCTTTGAGGATGGACATTCCATAGCATCACATCAGAACCCCTATGACAAAAATAAAGAAAATATGTCGTAGCTTTTCTAGGCGTGCTGATTGGGATCTATTGGGAAGTAACCTGGGATAATGCAAGGTGCTCTGCAGCCTCTAAATCCTTTGAGGAATAGTCTTAGGAGAAAAAGCCTGTTAGTTCCTACCAGTGGCTTGTGATTAGGCTGAGAAGAACCTGAATTTCCATAACTCACCTGTGCTGTGAGAGCTTTGTGCAGTGTAACCTGTGACCAGAACAGCATTTCAGCCCTACAGGGTCTCAGGTGTATGGTTGTGTGTGGTGGCAGGTCTGAAGAATTCAGTAACTCCTTTTTTTGGGAAGAATCCCAGACATGTGACCAGTTCTGAAGCTATTTGAAATGTTAGAAAAGGAGGTAGGTTCATAAGTGAAAAATTGCTGTGTCACCATTGAAGCTGATACAGCAATAATTCTGGTAAAGATGCTGTAAAAATAGATGTCTGTGTTTTGAAATGTTTACTTCTTGGTTTCTCTGCAGCTGTTGGCCAACTGACCTTTAATATTATCTTGTGTCTTCTCTCCTGCTTGCTTTAGTACTTTTTAGAGGGGATGGTGGATCTTCCTTTTTTAATTTCCCTATTTAGTCTCAGCTTGTTCCGGCTTTTGTGCCCTCAATTTTTGTGGTGATTAACCACACCACTATTTCAAGTGAGGACAATTGATCAGGACAGTTTCAGATATCTGATATCATTCAGACTGGTCTTTAACAAAGTAGCTCAGCAGTTCCATTGGAATTCCACTTTCATGAAGACTTTCCAAGGTGAAATCACGGTACAGCACCTTTTCTTTCACAGTTCATTCGGGCCTCCCAAGTTGCAATCAATTCTGCTTGTGTAAACAAGAAGTAAAATAAGAAATACCATTAATAGAAGAGTTAGAATACTAACAGAAATGAAGCACCCAAAGTTGTCAATCATTCTTTCATATCATGTGTGTAAATATAATAGGAAGTTATATCTTGTTCTGAGGTGATGTAACTGTGAGTTGAAGAGCAGCTTTCTGCAGTATTTTGTGAGGCAGAAAACTCTAGCAGCAGGGCATTGCCTCAGAGTAGAGAGTTCTGGCTTCCTTTGCTGACCCGAGCTATTGCATTGCAAAATTTGAGTGCACAAAGTTTTGCTTAAGCCAGTTACTACTTGGGGGGAGGGTGCAGAGAAAGGGGTATTTCCAAAGACTGAGGTCTTTCAAAATTACCTTTTGAAACTTTTCTGGATTTGAGCAGAAGTTTGCTTTCCAAGCTGAAAACACAAAATATCTGTCCAACCATTTCACTGCACCCCTTTGAAATTCTGGCAATTGTGCCTGACAGAATGTAGGCACTCTAACAAATCTGCTCATCAGTGCAAGTGTGATGCCTGAGATGTTTGGGCTTGTAAAGAACACACACTGCCCACTCCTAAACCCCACCTGCTTCATGTAGAGTGCAGCACACACAAGTTTGCTGTGAAATTTCATTTGCTGTTGCCTCTCTTTAGAGCTGTGCCAGCCACTGTACAGCCTGATCCTGTCTCTGCAAACACACAGAGCTCATCATCTTACTGAACTTTTGAACAGTCTCAAAGCATGGCAGTCATCCTTAGTTGTCTTGTAACACTCCTTGGATGTCAGACAGTCTATTTCAGTGGAAAGCATGATTCCTGGAATTTTGGGACCCTCTTTGGCCTTTTATGGTTGGTGGAAAGAAGGCTTTTTAATTTCAGTGGGTTTTGTCTTTAGTGGAGCCGCAGTCTTCTGTAACTCCTGAATCCGTAGGATAGTAGTGCAATTCTTGGCATTTACTGCTCTCTGTGCTGCAAGGCTTTTCTTGAAAGTCAAATACTTCATGCACGAGTTCAAGAGATTGAATTTAGAACACAGCAGAGGAAACTAAATTAGGAACAAATTGAATTCTGCATGAGGTCCAGGGAGAGCGTTTAAAGTGTAAGTTCTGATACGGTCATGTGTTCCTTCTTTAATGCAGGCTTGCCCTGATGAAGAGCAGTTCCTTTATTTGCTTAAATGTCACACATCTACAGAGATCAAATACTGGATGAGAAATAAATATTGGTTTGTGTCTGTAGGAGTGTTTGTAAGGTAACTGGTTATAAGTATTCAAGCACAATAGAGGTATCAACTTACTCCTTCAGTTCCTCAGCATTTAGATTGATGGTGTACCAGGGACTTTCCAAAGTAGTATTCCCCCTTCTGTAATTTTAGGTAAAAATATGTGTGCATTAATCCTAGGAAATCTGTTCTTCACAAGTGTAGTTAGTAGAGGGATATAAACTGCAAAAGCACTTCTAGGAGGTTATTAAAATATGTCCCACTCTATCTTACTGGTGTAGAAACTACTTCTATGCTTTCCAGGTGCTAAGAAAAGGGGTGTGTTTTTTTGAGATTGTAAGTACAGTTTTCTGTGATATCAATACTTCATGAAGGTGTTCTGAAGGTATTTCTACTGAATAGTCAGGCAATTTCCAACAAAAATGTTTTACCCTTTTTTGACATCCAGGCTTCAGTTCTAATGCAAAACCCAGTAAAGAAAGGGCAGATTAGTGAATGACTGGCAGGGCTTGTACAAAAAAGGATAACTTGCTTAACTTCTTGTTGGCAAAGAGGCCGGAGAATCTTCGTAATGAGTAATGGAAAAGAGAACGATAACCATCGGAACAAGCACTGTAGGGTATGAAGTTGAATGTCCGACTCATTCTTAACATGTGGCAGAGTGGTTTAGGAGTTCTGATTCCCAACAAATACCTCTCAGATAATAGTATTTTTTCCCATTTGTGCACATCCTTTCCTTTCCTAAAGGGCAGAGGGAAGTTTTCCTTCCTTGGGTTACCAAAATACCAATGGGACAAGGTAAGAGTTAAGGTTAATTGAGAACACTTTCTGTCCTTCTGAAACCACTTTCAGTGGTTTCAGGTGGTGATGGGAAGCACTTAGGTTGGTGTCAGACATTGCAGCACTTGTGGAAGATTGCAGGAATGCTTCCAGGGAGATTCAAGGTATCTTGCTCCCAGATGCTGTAACAGTGAAAGGGAGAAAGAGAAACTTCTTGTACTAATGGTTTTTCTACAGATTTGGTACAAAATGGAAATGAGTTCTAGGCAGCCACATGAAAAATAGGCAAAGCATAGTTTGATTTTTTTTCCCTTAATTTTCTAGAACAGCCTTGAAATAGCTAGTAAGTTACATCAGGAGCAACTTACTTGGTTCAACCTGTATTTACTTTACTGGAAGAACCTTTAGGTTGTGAAATGTACACAGCATGTTCTTGTCCTTGTGCTAGAGTGAAATACTTAAAAGAGGAAATGTTTACAGTTATATTCCAGGAGTCTTTGAATAAATTTTATCAGCATGAATGGTTAAAATTTGAGCTTTTGAAGGTAAACATGTTTCTGCTGTGATTGAAGTTCTGCTCTACCAGCATAAAGGAGTTAAAGCCACAGCCTAATGCCACAGGAACAGAAGAATGTATAGGGGAATCCCCACGTGGCACAGGGCTGCCAGAGCTGCTTCTACACAAGGTCCTCTGCCAAAGCACACACAGTGCCTTTGTCTCCTGTTGTGGGCTTGGAAAAGCAGCTTTTTCTTGCAGGAGTACAGAGAAAGTGGGAAGGGTAGTCCATGTAGCTGTTGTTTCTCTGGTGGGCTTGAGCAGACAGAATATTGGCAAGCTGTAAAATCCATCTGGGGTGGTCCCATTCCAGAGCTAAACAGACCAAATGCATGGTTTTCCCCTATTTCAGGACAAAAACTACTTCCAAGCCAAATACTGCCTTAAGTTACATATGACTTTCACTTTTGCATCACCAGAGATGATTGGCAAGACTCTTGCTTCAAATGCCTTCACCAAGATGAGGGACTTACAGTAAGGAATGTGTTAAGACTGAGAATAGAGCCAGTGAGTGTGCCTGACACAGAATCTGCTAGTAGTGTTCTGCTAGCAATATTCTTACCATATGTGCATAGACCATGTTGTACCTCTCTGCTTCCTGCACAATCTGTCTTCAGATCTTCACATCCACTGTCTCCTTAGACTGTAACTTCTTTTGTCTGCTGGAGCTTCCATCTGCAGCATTTTAATATAAACACTACTGTATCAGTAGAATCAAAACATTGAATTATGGCATTATTCAAAGCTGTCTAACCTTAACCGAAGTAAGAAATAACAAATAATAAATTTGGTAGTCTTACAAAGTTTTTGCCTTTAAAAGGACTTCACAATTAAGTAACAATAGAAAGTTTATTTAAAGTTACTAATTATGCATTGGTAAGGTGAATGCAGTAAAAACTTTACAGGTAGTTAATGACTCGGTCTTTAACATTATTGCATGCTCTTATTTTTTCTTATTGCACGCTCTTATTTTTTCTTATTGCACACGTGTTTTACTGCATTTGCTCTGTTTTACAGTTGTACAATTTTGGAGAAACGGTTTCCATAGTGTTCTGGACAGATACATGGAAGCCAGAGAGCTTCTTTGACAAGATTGAGAAGAACAGGCAGAATGGAATGCACACCCTGTGCTTGCTAGGTGAGCAGCAGCCACTCTCCTGCCTTTTAGTCTATGTATTGAGTGTTTACCCAACTGACTCGATCACCAGATAAGCAAATGTGACATTAAAATGGTTTGTGCTGATAAACTTTTGAACTGAAAGTGATTTCATGGATGTAGAAGCAATTTGGTAAACTGGGCCTTAGAATTTTGGGGTTTTGCATTTTAACCCCTTTCATCTGAGTCACTTTGGTTCAGAAGTTGATTATGTAACAAGGAATACTTATTCAAAGTTAAAATGTATCCAGATTTCGGTATGATAGTTTGGGGGTGGGGGGCATTTGAGTACAGGTAACATTTGAATTCCTCTGGGAAAGATTATGGTCAGTGTGTTTCATAAAATTGCAGCTATGCAGACAGAGTCTCACCTACCTGAGCCCTTCTCTATTTCAGTTTTGCCCAAATCCTTTTTTTTTTTTCCCATAACAGAAGCTTGTTCTAAATCTTGATTGGGACAGGAAGGAAGTGCTAACGAAAGTCAGGTTCCTGCATGGCAGTGATGTAATCACTGTCGAGCAGTCACACTGTTTCACCTTCTGTGATGTAATGTGCTCATAATTTAAGAGTAGTCCCAATGAACTGGTGTGCTCAAATGTGCTAGTATTTACCTATCTTATGGTACAAATATGACTATTTGTATATTTACCAGGATTTTTATTTGGCTGTGTTGCTCTGAAATCTGTTGTTGGGTAAAATCACGTGCATAAAGTCATTGCAAAGGATTTTGAAGTTAACTAACAGATGAAACAGTAGAGTGTGATCCATATTCTAATAGCTAAATATAATAATATTATAATATTAATAATAGCTAAAATGTTGTTAAAGCTTTACCTACATAGAAAACTAAGTAGGAAATTTGTAGGGAAACCTGTATTTTGTGTGTTTTGTTCTACAGATATTAAAGTGAAGGAGCAGTCTCTGGAGAATCTCATGAAGTGAGTCACCATTTTGAAAATACATAGAAACACACAATGCCCCTACAAAGGTTTTTTTTGTACAAGGAACAAAGGTTCTTTGCCCTTAATCTAATACTGAATTTACCTGCCTTTTCCTCTCTTGCTTCTCGATGGCCACTGTCTTTTGCTTCTTACAAGGAGTGAGACTCTTTTGTTCCTTGCAATAGGGTCTGGCTTTATTTACAGTAACTGAATGGAGTTGCAGCAGAACATGATCTTTTTTGTGAGAAGCACTAAGTCAGAAAGGGGTAGGCTTTCCTCTTGGTGAATGAGGTGTTATTTCTCCCCTGTTCTGTCACCTCCTGAAACAGGTTAATACCTGAAACAGTGTTCTAAATTCATTCTTCTGTACACTGGCTGGAACAGTGCAAAGTGCAGAATACATAACACCCTTCTTAAAGAGTTAAATAAGCAATATGCAGAAAATGCTCTTATGCTCGTTTAACTGTATTCAAAAAGCTTTTGCCACATCTTACTCATCTCTGCAATCTGTATGTTTTGACAGTGGTGAATATAAATGGCTCCTTTATACACATGCTGTAACTGGTCTAAATTAACATTTGTGAAGTCTCACAGTATCATTGAGGTTTGTTTATTCTGGAGGTTCAAAATAAAATCTGTTTGACTGAACCCACAGTTGGCAAAGAAAGCAGCATTTAAGAATATATTTCTAGTCTGTAATCATCTGTCTACAGGGCATTTAACAGAAAAACAGTTGTATGCCCTTGATTTAAGTCTAATGCATCCTTCAAGAGTAGCTGCAAAACCTGCATCTTCCTTCTAGCAGCTGAATTTGCTTTTAGGATCTAAATGATCTGGCAGCTGGAGCCCAGCTGTTTCACAGGTGTGGTGAGAGCACAACAGATTTCTGTATTCTTTAAAAATTTCACTCTAGCCTGGGAGCTTAGACCTGTTTAAGTTCAACCTGCTGGTCTAGAGGTCTCTTGAAATAAGCTGTAGGATTTCTGGGGATAACAAAATGGGTTATATGTGAAAATTCTCTGCTTTTCCTTCCCTGCAGAGGAAGAAAGATTTATGAGCCACCACGTTACATGAGTGTGAATCAAGCTGCAGAACAGCTTCTTGCCATTATTCAAAACAGAAGGCTCCACGGAGAAAAACCAGGTATGACTGCACTGCTTCTGTCTGCTATCACCCCTCTCCAGTCACACCTCTTGATAGGCTCTGAACTCCCTTCCTCTGACTCCCAGAATTCTGCTCTGCAGTGGATTTGGGCTGCCTTAAATCCTGGTCACGAGCTGGATTTGGCCAAGCTTGAGCGCAGCACAGTTCAGTGAGCATCCATGAAGGTGCACTGGTGGCTCCAGTCAAAGCCTCAGTCTGGAAACCCTGCACTGTTTCTATCCATGTGGAACTGTAAACTCTTTGAGCCATTAGAGTTGCAGGAGGCAGAACGATTCTGAGCATTTTAGATCAGTCAAGCTTCAAAAAAATCTCAGCTCTGTTTTACTTAGACTGGTCACACTCTGCTCTGTGTGAACACCAGCAGGAATCTAGGTTAACTGTGATTTTCACCTTGAAGTCTTAATACTAGTCAAGAGCAAACTGTGAAATATTTATTAAAACCAAGGGTAAAATCACGAGGGTAAAAGGGTAATAAAGATGATAAAGGGTAAAAGCTAATAAAGATGATGCCATTGTGTCACAGAGTATTTTTCTAACAAATTCAGCTAGGTCTACTCCTCATTTAAAAAGTTTATTCCTTCAATACTGTTAAAATGAAAATCCCTTGATTTCATCCTTTACATAGAATGAATCAGAAGCAGCAGTTTCCTCAAAGTGAACACAATTCCTGAATGAATTATTCTTTATGAACATCCTTAAGCTTTATTTTCTTTTAAAAACAAGTTTCTTTCTAGGCCACTCCAATAATTTAATAATTGGAGGTTTAAGAAAGCAGTGTTAAGGTTTAAGCATTTTGAGTACTTTTTCCCTTATGAGAATTTATTGGTTAATAAATTAAACATTTGATCTTCTTTCTTACAGGAATCACTGAAAACACCATTTGTGTTGGCCTTGCTCGTGTGGGTGCTCCAGATGAGAAGATTGCTTCAGGCACACTACAGGAGATGTCCACTGTGGAACTGGGTGCTCCACTACATTCCTTAATTGTTACAGGCACTATGCATCCTCTGGAATTGGAAATGCTTAAACTTTTCTCTGTAGATAGTTCCAGTTTTGAAAATAATGCATGTCAAAGGACTACTTAAATAAAAATGAGGCATTTACATTTTTATTCCATCTCTAATTCCACACCAGCATCAAAACTTGTCTAACGGTAGTTAGACTCTGTATTGCTTCAGAGGACAACGCTGCAGGAACATGGACCTGCTTTTACCTGAGGCTGCAAACTGCACCTGCTGCTATCAGCTCCTAACCTGCAGATACCTCAGAAACTTCTTTGATTCAGGTCACTGACATCCACAGCAGTCTTGGGCTGCTGACTAGGATGAGAAGAGCACCAGGTATCTGTGTGGCATCACTTGCTGTACTGCATTAACCAAACCTACTGCACAGATTGTTGTAAGTGCATTAGATGTTAAATTTTGTCTTTCAACTTTGCAGAAACTTAGGAGTTTTCTTACCAATGGAAAACATTAGTGTGCAAAATCTGTTAGGTCTGTGTCCATCTTTGCCTTGGGAGGGTAAATACAGACAGGTGAGAATGCTCTAAAGCAGTTTCCCTTTGGACAGCTGGTGAAAGAGGGGGAGAAGCTGCACAGAATTTCTTAGTTCAGAAGATTGCAACTTAAAATAGAACTGGATTTCTTCATATGTTAATGCTAGCATCTATGAAGGGCTAGACTCAACTGCAGCAACCACAAATAACCTCAAGCCAAGTCTCAGCAAACAGACTGCAAGAATTCTCTTTAAAATCAGCTTGTACATGATGGTGGTTGCTATTTCAACTATTCTTCACAGTATGATGAAAACAAAGCAGACCTGTATGCATATTTTTTTTAAAACTGAAGATTTATTGGAAAGAAATTTGATCCTATATCTTTTCAGCAATATAGGATATTTAACATTTTATATAGACTGTATTCAAGTAGAAAAGATTACATTAAAAATTTCTTAATATTGCACTTGGGACAAGCCGTGGCTAAGCTACTAACATTAGCATTCCAGAACAAAATCATACATAGTCTTCAGAATTTTAGTGAGCTGCCTTGTGCTACCTGCAAGATTTCTTCACAGGCACCTTTGACACACTTTGCTATTCAACTGAAGCTCACTGCTAAGAGTAATTCCTTAATTTAAAGGTAAAGGCAGGCAATATGCTGTATGCTACCAGGAACGATTTTGGCAATTGCTTCATTCACATTATTTCACACTGCAGCCAAGATACTGTAGCGATTCACTTAACTCTTGTACAAGATCCCAGCATACATGTGAGAGGCTCCAATGCACATGGGAGGTGAAATACCCAGCTCTCTTTACACATTATTTCCGCCAAATTACCACATAGGCAGGAACCTTTTGTGGCTCACTGAAACAGACAAGTAGGTTGAGCACTGTTTGCACCCAGCAAGACTCAGTCTTTGCATGCCAGGCATAGCATGCTTGGCATGGCTTCACATTATAGCAATGTCTGGCCAAGGAAGTCCCCACAGGGATGGGCATTGAAACAAAGCCTCAACAGGGGACAAATCCCAAAGGGAACCCCAGCAAGCTGCAGATAGGGATTTTCACAGAAGTGTAAAGGAGGAATTAACTACTGAGTCAGTATTGAGGATCAGAGAGATTATTAAAAAAAAAAAAAAAGAAAAAAGAAAAAAACCATCCTGCTTAAAGGGACGGGATAATCAAGAATCAGCAATCTGATGGCTGCTGCAGAAAACATGATAGGGTTTAATTATTAACTAAAATTGTTGCTCTGAACTGGTATTTAAAGATTTTGTGTCATGAAGAAAGATAAGGGTTTACATTTTATAAAAGCATGCAGCTGAAAATCTGCACTGTGCAACTGCAACTGAAATCTGCACTGTGAAAGAAAACCCAGGGACTTCACAATTGGTTTGCACACTGTGTGCAGAAGATGGAAAACTGCAGTTCAGCAGCAGATTCTCTCCTCTTGTATCTTGTTTACATTCCCAGAACAGGTTCACTTACAACAGTTAAAAAGAGAAACTGTTAATTTTCCTCCACCTTTAAACGCAGCTCTACTTCTTTAAAAAAAAAGTAAATTAAGAATGTTAAGTCACTAAGGTCCATTTTTTTAGTAGCAGCAGCTTCAGTTTTTGTGTAAAAATAGTGTCAGCAGCTTTTACTGATGATGCAACTAAACTTTTGCTTTAGTAGGCATTATTACATAAAAAGCAGAGTCGTTTATTTACTTTTCATCTTCACTTAGCAAATCACACGAGTAACTCAGCTCTCTGTAGGGGCCCTCCTGATGAAAGGAGCCAGTCTGTCCAGAGCTGTGCACTTACCAGATTAGCCTATAAAGGACCAGTCCTTACTGTGCATATTCATAAGAGGAGTTTTCTTCCACAGTTGTTTAGCACAAAAAACATTGAGGCATTTTAATACAGACACTCTGTAACATTTGTTTTATCTTCTTATTTTGCTGTAGGTGTGGTAAAAATCATGCATTTTGTAGGCTCAGTCTTCGGAACAATAGTGCTGCAAGTTGCTGGTTTCAGTCACAGAAAAAAAATAACCCACAAAGACAGACCAGTAACCCCATGGTAAATATCAGCTACATGAAAACATGAGAAAACCACGCTTTGGAAACTTGATTCAAAATTCAGAAGTGGATACCAGGAAGCTGAGTTTTAGCACGTGATCTGCAGACATTGACTCGTGTCTGGATGTCAGTCATTCACACAAGTCTGTTTAAATCATGCCTTGCATCTTCAGTCAAGTGTCAATAGCCAAGTGTTACATAAGCAGCCAGTGTTAAGTAATTAGCAAACACAAATAATGGTGATTTGGCTCTCAGGATAAGGAAAGCTGCACTTTTGCTTTCAACTGCATGGGTTGTGCTCTCCTAAAATCTGAGTGAGTATCCCCTTAGGAGGTGAAAAAAATCAAATGTCTCTCATTCACTGACATACTACATGTGACTGCACTGTGTAGAATTTTGTGATGCTTATCCTTTTTCAGAAATCCTAAAAAGTCTGTTTTGAATCTGACTTCCACACACTATCCCCAATTATATTTGGCAAATGATACATTTCTTAGTATAAAAGTTTAAACATAACGAAGTGCTATCTTGCTTGGCTTGAAAACTCAGACTTGAACATATGCTTCCAACAATCAGCTAAATCATAATAAGCAAAAAAAATTATCAAAAGTTATTAAAATCGTTGTATAATAGTAACAGGTTTATAGGCTTTTTCATTTCCCATATTAAAAATTTGGTAGATGTACATTTAAAAGAACACCATCACCACCATCAGACAAACAGCCACTCTGCCAGGTTCTCACTTGGAAACAATTAGTAGCAGTTGTCTTTTCATTAAGAAACTAAAATAGCAGCCAAGCTCAGCAACTTGGGCAGCACTAGAGTATTTCAACGAGTCCTGGAACAATCAGTCCTGAAACATGCTGGTGTAAAGATGCCTTAAACCAAAGCCTGCTCTTGGATCATGACACAATTGCAATGAATCTGTCTGGTGCTTGCCTTTAAAGTGATTATCAGCCAATCTTCTCTAGCCTCAAATAGCAGTAACAGTAACTACTAAAAAATGAGGAAGTCCTGCTGGCAGCCAGCAAGCAGCAGTCTGTATGCACCACACTAGCAAACAGAACCTCCACCCTATAATCACAACCGGATTTTCACCCCGTGTCTGTGAGCACACATGCACATGGTACCTTAAACTGCAGCACTCAAATCTGCTCTGCAGACTCCTGCACCCCAGCCTGTGCTGTGAAACTTCCATCAGCAACTCAGTGCCTGGCACAGCACCTGCCAGGTGGGACAGGGAGAGAGCCCAGCAGAGTGCCAGGCTGGAGGCCAGGAAAGAGAGATGTGGGAGGTGCCGCTGCTGGGAGGGCACTCTGCCCTGCGTCCCCAGGGAAAGCAAACAGGATTGGAAATGGCAATGGAAGAGACAGCAAAGATTAAAACCAATATTGTAGGTGGCTTTGTTCTGCCTTTTTTTTTTTTTTGCACCCAGTTTCCAGTTCCAAGCACAAGAGTACACCCCCGAGATTTGGACAAAATCAGCATTCACGTTTCAGTATCTCAACTGGAAAATTCAGGAACCACCATCAAATTTGGCAGCGTGTTTTCACATAAAAAGAAATCAGGTGTTAGACAGGAACAACAGAATGAATGCAAGAAACTCTTCATTTCTGTGATGGATTCAACAATATCAGTGGCAAACAAACCATTTCTGCAGATCAATCCTCAGTAATTTCATAGTGCCTAGCACTTACTACACAGACATTGTCAGCTTCTCAGGGCCTTGATTTTACTATTACCTCTGACAGGTACCAAAATAAACATAAAATCCATACCAATCAGTGGCAGCTATCATTTCTCAGAAAAAATGCCTGTTTAGCTTTTTATTTCGCCATGTTCTGTTTGTAAAATGTCTCTTAAAAAGTCTTCCATTACTAAGTGAACTACTGCAGCATAGTGGAACTATCATCTGTAATGCCAAACATAGCAGATTGCTTTTGAAAGTGACACTCAGATATCTGAGTAAAATGATTACAAATGCTAGAAAATGTATGACAGAAGAATGTTTCTGGAAAAAACCCAATCCAACAACCCTTACTGCACTGAGAACTTTCTCCCCTGTGAAAACAAACAAGGCTACAGTAAAATAGTCAAAGATGTAAGATTTGTCAACCTGGGAAAAGCATAACCTGAAACAGGATGAAAAGGGGTCCTTATTTCCATTTCAGGTATAACTACCACAAACAACTATTTTCAATATTTGGAAAAGCAAAATTTGAACTTCATCACTTTAATAAAAATTATAACAACCTATTAAAATCACGGAGACTTAAACTTTCACAATCTCAGGATTTAGTTTTTTTCCACCACATAATTTGGAAAATAAAGAACTTCAAGCATTGCTTCCATCACCAGCATTCTCCTTCAACTACCCATCGTTTAAATGACTGAACATGAGCAGCATCATGTAATGTCTCATTACTCTCAACAGTATGAAGAGACCAAGAATTGGAGTTAAATCTAATATTTGGACTAAAATAATCTTCACAAGATATGTGCAACAAAATACCCAACTTGTCTCAGAAGCAAGTCTCTTCACAACAGCTTTGTCTTTTACATTTAGAGTTTTTCTGTCTGGTAAGATGCAAATATAATGGAAGTCTAACATCTACACAACCCCCCCGCATACATCACTAGTAAATAATCAGACTGCATACAAGATTATTTGTAAAAGTAATAAAACCCTTTGATGCTCCATATTTATGCTGGCAAATAGCTCTCCTGATATAAAAGGCACTTTGAAAACCCAATATGGTTTGGTTCATTAAGTTTGCAAAGTACAAACAATTGTACAAACATACAATTATATTGAAGCATGTCAGCCATTGTGACATTGTCTACAAAACAAGTTTCCAATTGCCGATAACACTGGTTTTATGGGAATGAGCAGTGGTTTCAGCAGCTTTACTGAAGACATGACAGGGTTTCCAGTACCACAATCTTATTAAGTAAAAAAACCCTCAAAAACGTACAAGTGTAGGGGCCCCCAAAAAAATAAGACCCAAAGTCCATAACATTCATTCAATATTTACTCCTCAGAAGTGAACTCCCTCCGTAGCCCAAGGGCAGAAATCTATTCAATTGATTCCAGATGTGGTGCAGGCAGGCTCTGTCTCAAGAAGTGTTGTTACACCAGTACAGTACTGAAAACTTTGGTCCAACAGCACCATTCCAGAAATTGACTACATGGCTGCAACGTCAATCTGTATGTAAAGCTGCCTTACTCCTGCCTGTGGAAAAGGGAAGGAGGGTTAAAAACGCTGTAGAGCCAAAGCAGTTTCCTGTCCTGAGCATCAGCCCACATCAGTAAGTGACCTAGCAAAAAGCCTTAACATCTTATTTTTCTGTAATTCATCTCCACATTTAGCACATCACCAGATGAGTAAGGAGTTCTTCACACAGTCAAGTGCACACACACAACGATGTATTAACATTAGCTTTGCCACATTACCTCTTCTGATTCATCCTAAATAACTGCCACATGTGAAGCTGCACAAAAGCAATTCTTACTTTCTTTTGTGCCAGTTTAACTTCCTGAAAATCAAGCTGCTTGAAGAACTGTCAGTTTAAAATGGAGCCAAGCACAAGAGCGTAACATGGGACTTGTTGTTTCAAACCAGTTCTACGTTATGAATCTATCCAGAAAGCCATCACATGTGCAAGCTGCCAATGCAGAGAAAAGCCTGAGCAGGTCTAGTCCATGGTGAGAAACTCTATCCTAAGAGAAGCCTCATCTGCTTTCTTGGTTCCTTATAGGTCAATATAGACCAACCCCATTTGATATACCTGAGACAATTTTATCTGTTATTTCCATAAACTGGCATAAAAAACTAATGCAGAGAGGTAGAGTAATTCCATCTACACAACTATTTTGAAATTGTTCTATACAGCTGGAGCAGGGAAGCTTTCAAAACAGATATCAAACTCAGAAATATTTAACCTTTCTTGATAAGAATAACAATATCACATCACATAACAAACAATTGAATCACCTTGAGATGTGATTTCCACTGATAAGACATACCTGAGTAAAAATATTGTGAGTCTGGCTTAGAATCCACCTTCCATCAGCATCAGGAGCTACTAATAACTTCAAAGTCCCTATGTAAACATCAGTACAGAGGGTCCAGAAATGTGGATCATGTAAACTGTAGACCCCTTGCAACTGCTGCACCTAAAAATAGAGGGAAACTTTAGAAAGTGTATCTCAGAAAATAATTGTCTGTACTATGGTTTTTTACAGAAAGTATTATAAAAGCCAATGCATTCTTCTAGTTCACTGTGCATTCTCTCATCTTTTACCAAAATTTCTTATTACTATCTCAGTTATCATAAGGAAGATGAAAATGTGGATTTGTGTCTGTGTCGCAATTTTCTGTATGTGTTGACATTTTGTACCCTGCTGCATTTACATTCTACATATATTTTAGTGAAACCATTTCTGAAAATAGAGGTGTTCACGAGACAAAAGTCAGTTATTGGATTTGAGATGGCATCCAGTTAAAACTGCCCTTTTTGCAAATGTGCTAATTTTGCCATGAAACAATTAGTGAGATTCTAACTTTAACAAATATATTCACATATCATTTACAATTTTGTGAGGGCTTAGAGGTGTCCTGATAATCCCTTTGTCTTTTCCTCTTTCCACTTTCAGCAAACCCTCCATGTGATGATTACAACCTGTAACTCCCAAGGAAAGGCAGCACTCCTTCAAGTGCTTTGTAATAACTTTGCAAAGGCGCTTCATGGCATACTAATAGAAAAATTAAATAGAACAGGTCAAGTCCAGAGTAATCTTTGTATTCATATAAGTACATTTCCAACATTATGTATAAGCACAAAGTACTCTGGGAGGAATAGCTTCAGGATCTGACATACAGAGGAAATCTTTAAAACACAAACTGAGATGAAGCTACGTGCAATTTAGGACTCTGGGATAGTATTAATTAAACTGGTACCTCCATTTGTGTATTCTAAGTTACGTTTGACTGGCACTACTGGAAAAACATCATAAAATATCCTCATACACACAGCTGAGGCTCAGTCAGTCAGCAGCTTGATGAGAGCAAAAACAGCTGAAGAGCTCACCCTCTGGTAGCACTGAGGCAGGGCATTTTCCAGGGAAGGAGGAGTTCGCTGCATCAAAATCCCAATGGACTCTTTCAAAAGTGGAACAATACTAGAAAGACAAAAGGAAATTAGCTGTTACAACATTTTCAAAAGGTGCAAGGAGCAACCTAAGATTCTTTAATGCTGAGAAATTTTTCTTTACTTCTTCCACAGAGGCTGAGAAAGTTACCATGAAAACCCCATACAGAAAATAAAAGGATTGACAAACTTGCTATGGTGTCCTATCAAAGACAAGATTATTTCTCCTCCATGGTTTCCAGAGTCAACTGGTGGTCAGTCACAAAGGATTAATAGTTTAATCACAGGATTTGAGGTGAAATCTCTTGGTGTCTTGGAAGTTATATTACAAAGCAGCTGTATAGCTCAAAACCAACTTCAATGGCAAATCATTCACAACCAACCATAAAACACTCAAATGAAACAGGGTTTGCTTTTTGTGTTTAAGGCATATTTTTTCTTATGAACTAAGATAATAATGGGGTAATCATAAAACAAAATTAGTGTGGAACAGTCCAGCTACAACAGAGTTATTTTGTCAGAAACACAGAACTTGGCATATTCTTGACGTGAACTAAGTGTAGGTTCTCATCCAAGCTCAAGGGTTAAACATTTGGAAACAATTAGAGGTTCCCTCCTGGCCAAATGGTCTTGTTTAATCAGCAAACTAAGGAGACATTTAATACCCTTTTTATTATTATTACTTTTTGTTTTTTAATGAAACCAGGAGACCACTAAGCCTATACCCTGAAGCTACCACTAATAGGTTATACCCTTACCAAGTATTCAGCATGGTGATTTTTTTGTTTAGGAGTAGTGCATTGTGTCTGGTTCAGTAGAGCATTCTACAATTTTCAAGTGGATGACAAATACGTGTAGCCCAACAGTAAAGCTAAAATAGCAATTTAATTTCAAGAGCATACAAGTCACCTAACATTCCAGACCAAAAGTGATTATACATGTGAGACACTGTTCACTGCAGAGTTCAGCACTGGGATCGCAGCTGCAGTACATGCAGTTATGGGATTAAAAGCACACCTGAAACATTTGTAGGAGATTAACTGGACCAGTTGTTAAAGGACACTGCAGGACCTTTGTTTAAAATCTCATGAGGTGATATGGAATGCATGGCACAGACCAGCTGTGTATTGGCAGATGTGAACAAATGACCTAACCATTTCTTAAGAAGTGTTTCCATTTGGACGTGGGGCAGTGCTGGCTGATGCTCAGCTCACTCCCTGGCTAAACCTTGGCCAGGGTGGGAGGGAGCGAGAGGCTGCGTGACTCTTGTCTAATGAACCCCTGGAAAAACCACCACCCTAAAATTAAGTCTTCTTGCAGGCACAGTGGTTGTTCCAGCCAAATTCACTGCCCTGGTGCTCTCCAGCACATGGCCTCCCACGTTTGCACTGCCACCAAGGCATCGGTTCAGAAATAGGAAGAAGCAATTAGGGGCAAGCAGGAGTTGCCTAAACTAGACGTGTCACCAAGACAAACATTTAGCAATGTAATAACTGTCAATCTGTCTAAAGGAAGCTTAATTGGAGTGTCACATTCTACAGTGGATTACAGAAGTTTAGGGAAAAAAGGTTCTCTTATTAATGGACCCATCTCACTAAATAATGTCCATGTCACAAGCATTACATCAAAGGGAGCTGGAGCTGCCAACACACTCCACTGGTGAATTGATTTCAGTTTAACTCCCTATTTAAAATGCAGGTTTGCTTCTTCATAAAAACCTTGAAAGACCAATACACAAGTTCAGGATGCAAAGTGAATGCAAGAATTTTGAACACTGCTCCATGCCCATAAATTTAACAAGGCCTCTCTAGCATATGCATCTAAAGGTTCCAAAAACCACACACATACAGGCTGCATATTTTTTCCCAAGGAAACAACTAAGGGAATAGAGAATGTAGTAGTCTGCCTTTTTATTGAAACATACCCCAAAGAGTGAGAAAAGCCATGAGAGAAAGCTAACAGAAATGCGTAATTTGTACAACTTATTTAAAATTTGTACAACACTATTTAATAAAACAGATATACATTATTATGGAAGAGAAATTAATTATGAAGTAGATTTGAAGAGACAGTCTATGAAACAAGAACATCTTAAAAGTCCAAAGAATAGAGGTAAATCAGGATGTGGCTTGATACTGTTGATGAAAGTTGAAGCTTATCCCAGGTCACACCTTCTTCCCCTATATTAGAGCCACTGTTCAGATACAAAGTTTATCTTTTGCAAAGCTGAGAAGCCAAAAGACAGCTGCAGTGATGTGACAGGCCCTCACAAATGCTGCTCAAAGCAAAAGCAGGCATGGATGCCCCTCTGCATCCTAAGGGATACTAACTCACATGGTATCTTACTGTAAGCCAAACTGACACAAAAAACAACAGAATCCAGTTTCATGATGCCTGATGTTTTCCATTGTTTCATGCATACTACTGAAGTACAAAACCTTTAATTTAAAAACCAAAAGTCCACAGGGTATGCTCTTTTCTCAAACATTAACTAAAACCAGTATTGCTTAATCACTAGCAGGCACTAGAAATATCAGTTCCAATTCATGTGACTGAAGAAAACATAAGAAAACATTTTAAAGATGACAAAACCAAGCTGGCTGAAAATAAAGTTAGAGATTTTCACCAAGCTTTCTCTTTTTTTTGGCTTAGTCATTAGTGGAAAAAAAAAAAAAGTGGCTGCCTCCACAGCAACTATTGCACTGGTGCCTTCTCCTCCTTGTTTGTTTGAATTTATAAGATTATTGAGGAAAACAAATAACACTGAATTCTTGCCAAGTGGAAAGCTTTCTCATGCATAAGCAGTCAGTAAGCTTTCCTATGAAAGCAGACAATTCCATTGCTTTCTGATTATCAAGCCTTAAATCTAAACTGTTACACTCTTTTACAGCACATCACATTTGCACATACACTGTTACAGAACAATGGAAGGTGCTCAAACAAATCAAAACAAACTATTGACATGAATCTGATAAATCCAGCCTGCCACTACTACACATGGATTGATTAAAAATCAAGAGTGAAAGCGTCAGACTCTTATTTAACATGCATCACAGTCAGATAACACTCATGCCCATTGCAGTGCCATCCTGTTCATGCCACTGTTTTTGTAGGCATAGCCAGCAAGACCCTGGCATTATCACGATCTTGGACTGTGAAGCTGAGAACAGCTCTGGGGGAAAAACCCTTTAGACAGACATCGCACTCAGAGCGCAGCAGGAAATTCATTCAGTGCTCTCAGCACTACAGAAAACAGGGGGGTGTTCCTGACAGGTTTTGTGGAAGGTAAACAAACATTGCTAAGGATCAAGACCAGCTAGGGTTCTTCAAATACCACAGCTCAAAATCTACAGCGAGTTTTCCAGATTCTGGGGATTTTTCCCAGCCACCATCCATATCTACAGTGTAAAGACTGTTAGCCTATTTCAGAACTTTAATAAATTTTTTTATAGGCAACAGCAATTTTAATCAGACTGCAAGCTTTGCTCAAGACAAGGAGCACAGGTTTAACATTTGCTTTACTGATTTTGAATTCTTTGTTCTCGTAACAATGTAGCACCTTGATTCTCAAGCAAGGCTGGCAGGTACCACTACCCTGTAAATAAAGGTAGTGCTCGACATTTAGCAATAATGGCTTAAAATAACACCAACAACAAACATGCTAGGTTGGAGGAGTTTTGCTATAGAAAATTCCTTCTGAATCTTAATGAATGCAGCATTTAATTTTAAAAAAGTAGGTTTTTTTATACTGCTATGCCCCAAACATGAAAGGCCTCAAAGGTTACTGGCACACCCTCCCCCAAAGCTCTTTCGTATTATATCATGTTCAAGCAGCTCAAGGTTTTATGCAAAAAATTATGTAACCCATGGAAACAACTTCACTGAATGACTGAAGTAAATTGCCTCATTTCTTTGACCACTTAATATGCAGTCTGCATGCTCTGTGCAATCTAGTATCAGATTTAGTCTACTGTGCCTTTCTAGAAACATGTGGGTCTAATAGTGGTTTAGGACAAGCTTGATTTATACCAGAGCTGTGGCTTTTGCATGGTGACTAGTTTCACATAGCTGACTGAAATACTAAAATTGCTTCAACATTTCAGAATAAGGCTTAGAATACTAAGGTTAAAAACTAAAGGAGTATTTAGTTTTAAATATTAAAAGCAGTTTAGAGACTTGGGAAATTGTTTACTGATTGAAGGCACACATAATTACGTGGACAACACTTTGAAAAAACTTAGTGTCAGTCTAAACTACAATGAAATAGTCAAGCTTTTGTTAAAAAAAATTTAAGTGCTGGTACAGCAGACTTGTCTATTTTAAGCATGCTCTGTTTATGCTTTACTTGCATGAGACAGTACGGAGCAATCAAGGAAAGAGTCATTAGATATTAGTGGCTGCGCCCAGGAAAATTTAGATCCCACACAGGATTTTCACTGTGCAGTCAGAATGTTCTGTGCTAACTCATAAGGAGTTAGGCAGAGAATGTCACCCTACAGCACCCTTAGCCAAGGATCACAGGAGCAACAGAGCAACTATGTCAGCAGCTGACAATTTGCACTAATTAGAGATGTTGTCTACAAGAAGGCTCAACCATTTGATTTAAAAGCACTACTTGACTCCTCTGAAGAAGCACTGCTTAACCATTCTGCACATGCACAAGGGAAAACAGCTACAAAGTGGAGTCTGTAGAGCTTTACACTGCACCAGTGAGCTTTTTAGTCATCTTATACAGGTATTTTTGTGATTTCTTTGGCAAGTGTGGCCATCGTTTCAGAAACCTGAAGATCCACTAACAGGAGCAGGCAATCCTCAAATAAACCAGAGAGAGCTGCCCAACACTGAAGCAAGCAAACACTCAATATAAAATGAATGAACAGTTATCTCACATAGACACAAGCAATCCTGGATTAAAAGCAATGGTTTTCCTCTGCATTCTCATGCAATAGTTTTCATATTCTATCACCAGACACAGTTCCATAAAAGGCAATAAGGATTTCTGTTCTGCCTTTATTCCTTCTTTGTATACAAAAGTATCATAGAAAGAATAGATATTTAAAAACAAAAACAACCCCCCCCAAAAAACCTAACTAAAGCAAAACCCCACAACAACAAAACACCCTAACAAAACAACAGAGAGACAGAAGTCCTGGATCTAACCTACTCCCTACTCATACCCTGCAGACTCTGTAAGTCAAACTCAGCCCACTAAGCAATACCTTGGAGGATACAGTTCCAATTAGGGCCAAGTCCCAAAGACCATTAAAACTTTTGAACGACTGGCTTTTGCACCTCTGGCTCAAAACTGTGCTTCTTTATTACAGCCACAAAGATCCTGATTACAGAACAGATCCTGATTTTTAAACACACATGAATGGGGTCTGCTTGTTGGGGCACACATATACTCCACTTCACCTTACCTTGGTTTAACAGTAAGAGGGACACAAACAAAATCGACAAATATTCATTTGAAACAGAAGACAATTATGTAATCTGAAGCCAAATTTACCCCCAAAATTATTTATCAAGGTTTCAAATTGGCCCACAGAAACTGACAGCAACTCCTCTACTAGAAATTGAACATCCCTGTCCTTCCCACCTCAAACCCACAAGTATCCCATGAGCAGACAGACAATTAAAAAAAACCAAAACAAACAAACCCCAAACCCCAAATATCCAGCCCCTGCCCCACCCTCGAACTAGACACAGCTCTTGCCATTTCCAATTTAAAGTATTTCTGCAATGTTATTCCCCTCAAATTCAAATTTCACAGAACTTCAGTAGTATTTTTCTCTGGGTTAGATCTAGGTAACTTTAAAAGATGAAGTACAAAACTGTTATGTATCCTAGCAAGCATCACCTGGGCTCCCATATTACTGTTACAGAAGAC
The DNA here is from genome assembly GCA_013397395.1 of Sinosuthora webbiana. Taxonomy (NCBI): domain Eukaryota; kingdom Metazoa; phylum Chordata; class Aves; order Passeriformes; family Sylviidae; genus Sinosuthora; species Sinosuthora webbiana. The sequence goes on from VXBN01011437.1 coordinate 82,287, forward strand.
AGCTGTAGAGGAAAATCTGAAAACCCTTTTGCACTAATTCTTAAAGGACACTTCAAACACAGCATAGTGAAGAGTAAGGCAAAATTAACAGTGGTTTTATGTCCAGAAGTGTAAATGAAAATTACTAAAGTCAAACACCACAAAAAGGGACTCAAGTTCTCAACAGCCACCTGAAAATGCCAGTAATCTGATTTATGATTCTAAAGTGCACTTCAAGCAAAACCATCAATAGTTAAGTCTGTTGGACTGCTTAGAAAACAAATAAAATACCAACACAAAACCACCCAACCCTGCAATTAGTGTTTGCTCCACTGATGTGCCAGGATGTGTCAGTTGGCAAGAAATGCAGGCCTGCTTCTATCAACTATGATGCAGCTGACTGCACTGATAGCAGAATTATTCTACTGATCATTTATAGCACTGTGGACCAACAAAATAGTGTTACAGGCTGAAGTCTGGGACCAGATCAAAAGACACATCCAATAGTGAACTTCTCCAGCATTTTCAGCATAGAACAGGGGTCTCAAATGTTCCTTCTGCCTGTGCTAGAAAACCTATAAACAGCATTATTATGACACCTCTATTATGGCATTCAGTGTTATTTCAACTGCTGTATGAATGGAAGAAAAAAGTTAATTGTCATCCATGTAGTATTTTCTGCTGCACTCTTTATGGAAACTGTGTTTTACTCAGCTATCACCTCTGCCTCAGCAGTAGTTTCTTCCTCCTTGGAAAGTTGCACATTTTCTTTCCCATTTCTTGAGATTTCAGTACTAGAAATAGTTTGTAATAATTTGTCATTTATGAAATCTCAGAAAGCTGAAGTCAAAATCTCCAAAGGTTGAAGTGGTAATTTAATGGTGATTTCTAGCAGAGACATTTCTGTGGGCGTTGTGTCTGAAGGCTGCGGCCCTGCTTTGACTAACAGGGAGATTCACATCAATAATCCTGTGAATGCTGCCATGCACAAGCCATAAACATGCCATACATGGTATGAGCAGCAGTAGCTGCAGTTCATCAGATGACACTCACCACTACTGAACAAAGGTGTTCAGTTCTTAGGTTGTAACTGCAGTTGTGGCACACTGCCCTATGGCACCATTGAAACTGCTGCCAAAAAAAAGCCTCATAACATCACTGAATGAAATATTTGCTTGACCAGTCTAATCCAAACAGCTTCACATTCACAGTGATCTTGGTAAGAAACAATTGTGAAATCCAGAAGTCCGTGAAGCATTTCCATCAGCTCTAACAGGAATAAGGATGTCTCAGAGTGCAAATACAAAGGAAAAGACAGTTCTTGTCAAGATAAGAAAACAAAATTAAAACCTAGCAGCCTTGATCTGTCAAGGACAAGGGCACATCCTGTGCCAGCAGTCTCAACTGTGTTGCCCTGAAACCATTCTGCTCCATTTACTGGAGTACATTGGTTTATATAAGCATGTACTAAATACAGAAATGAAGCTTTCTACAGTTTGAACCTGAAAGACATTTTTGTAGTATTATGCAAAGAAGGACAAAATATGCAGATTTAAGAGTGAAAGTTGTAGCTGTAGCAAAAGGAAAGAAAGATAGCTCATGTAAGAGCTCACCAGAATGGCTGCACAGAACAGAGGTATAACACACCACTCTTGGAAGAAAAGGAGATGTAAGTCATTAGCATAACAAACCCCCTTTTTCTTCTGAGCTGCAATTTCTGCTGTAACTAGCATCAAAAATCCTACTAAATACCAGTGATAGCAACACTTACCTTACACCTATAAGTAGTGCTATCAGCATTGAGCAAATAGGATCTGCTATCATTAGACCATAGTTCTGCATCAGTAGAGCAGATATGATTACACCAATACTTCCCAGCGTGTCTGCCACAATGTGCAGAAATACACCTGTAAGAGATCAAGTGATGCCATTACAACTTGCTATTCTTAAAGCTAATGGAGCATTTCACAGATGTTTTACAAAAAGGAGTTTCAAGAACTAGATAATATGATCTATACTTTTTAAATTTGTGGTCAGATTTGGGTCAAACACACAATGATTTTAATGTAGAATATGGGCCATTTGAAGAATTTCTTCATTCTGTTATGCACTTAGCAGTAATGGGTATTTCATAGCAAGGCTATTAACTTGAACAGTGATTAACAGCTACAGCTGGACTTTGTTCAGTACAGAAACTCATATTCCCTGATGTCTACAGTAGTGAGTTCTGTAGAAGATGGACAGACTGCTAACAGAAACAGTTCTGTAAAGCTTTGACACATGCTAATGCTTAATTGATACCACCATCTAGAAGTTATTTGGCAAAGAAATCGTTTGGAGAATTAAACAATACTGTAGACATCAAAAGCCTTACTCTTATTCTGAAGAGTAACACTGCCTTCAAGTACAAAGAAACACATACTTTGCAGCTAGTCAAAGTTTAGCCTTTGGAGCTCTCTGCTGGCAGTGACTGGAAGTCATTCGGAAACCGTTTGTTGAATGCAATTCTCCAGACAGGTAATCCCCGCTTGTAAAAGCAACACACGACTATAAAGCAGCTCTTGGAGGATTTCTCCAAGTCTACATTTGTACTGGGTCTGGCTAGGGCAGAGCTGGGTTCCTACACAGCAGCCTGCTCACGACCCCACAGGAGGAAGGCTGGGGTGGACAAGCTGCTGGGAGGGCACACAGCCAGGCCAGCTGATCCAAAGGGAGCAGAGGGACATTTCATACCACCCAACACCACGCTCCCCAAGAACACTGGAGTGTTGTCTGTCCCAAATAGCTGCTGCTCAGCCTTCCCTGGGCACTGATCTGCTGGTGGGATGTGACTGCTTGTGAGTGACTGTCTTGACAGTGACTGTCTTTGCATCACTTTTTGGGGTTTTTCCCTCAGTATTGAAAAATTAAAATACAATCAGGTATTTTTAATATGCTTCAATTAAAATGAGTCTTTCACAAAAAGAGTGATATCAAAAAGATAATTCAAATATCTTCAACTGAAGTACTGAATATACATATACACAATACAGTGTACTGTAAATCCTGGAAGAACTTGTAAGTGTTCCTTCTCAAGGACTACAAACAAGCCAGAAAATCATCCAATAAGAAAAAACTCTGTACATTTGGGTATGCCAAATAATTACTACCTCCTACATCTCATAATTGTCTCCCTTTAACTTCTGAACATTTAAAAAAGCAAAATAAAACCAATAAACAGCCAATCAAAGCTCAAAACCAACATCTAAATTATCCATAATTAATGCTTAGGAGATCAGAGACTCCAATACTACTTCAAGAAATGTAGATGCATTACCATCTGCTCTAAACCAACTCTAGGAGCTTGATGAAATGCAAGTTTTAAGCTCAGGTACTCTTTAATAATTATATCAATCTGCATTATATCAATCTGCATCTTCATGTTACAGAATATATATTGCAATTAGGCTCCTTAGGTTTCTGCTTTTAACCACTCTTTCCTAGTTTTTTATCGATTTTTCAGCATCAAGAACAGAAGCTGAAGGCCAGCTTTTGGGATGCCTCTTCTAAATGGTGTTGACACTGCATTACATTTAGACTTCTGTGAATGTCTCAACACCTAATCATGTACAGGATACAGCAGAGCTGTTTACAGGGGGAATGAAACAAAACAAAAAAAAAGCTCCTTTGAGAAAAACGTGGCATTTATCCAGAGGAACCCTCTAAAACAGATGTGTGACAGACCCAGGCAGGCAGACTGTGATAAAACCAATAAACCATCATACTTATTCTTATCCTACCTTGTAAAATCTGTTTGCTGGATCCAGGCATTGCTTCAAGGGAATGGTCATCTGTGAAGGCAATTATTGACATATTAACCTAGACAAAGGCTCTCTCTAGTGATTCTTCTGTTACACTCTTCCTTTCAGCAATGTCTTGGACAGACAGGCTGCCCACAATCACCAGCTTTTAGTCAACCTATTGTTTTTTAATGCAGGAATTAAGTTAAAAGTCTTAAAATGCTCTTTTTAAAATATAACATCACTTTACATAATAGATTTCTACTTAGATATTTACAAAAATAAATTATCTACATTTGTTCTTAATTAAAACAAATGGAGAGGTAAGACCTTTTATATAGGAAAGTAAGACCCCTCAAGAACTCAAGTCATGAATGCAAGTGAGAAGAGTAGGTTCAAATAAATCTGCTAACCAGAAATACTTCACTTAAGCAAGCATTTATACCTAATGTAAAAAACAAGGCTAAGACTTGAAGAAAACAAGTAAAAAATCTCATCCAAGCAGATTAATGCCTCTGTAGCATTAATCTGAAAGATATTTTAAGAAAAACTTGTTAAAGGATAGCAAAAGGCTTCTAGTGAAGATATACAATAATTAACACAACAGCTGATTTGAATATCAAACTGCACAAGACACATAGCTACATTCACTGGCCTGCAAGGGTATGGGTCTGGGGAAGGCAAGGAAGAGGCAGAAGCAGGGAGCTCCTGCTTTCCAACCAAATTCCAGGAGAACTAGTGGAAAACAAATGCCAATTTCTAAGAATAGCAAGGAAGGGACAAGTAAATGTTTTTATACTGTTTGTCACCTCCTGTCTGCCAGTTCCCACACTATTCCTGCTCTGAATGTGCACATTTTGGGTCATGTCAGATCTCAGTTTATGGCCTGGGCAGGAAGGACTGATGACCCTGCATTACCACAAGGCTTTCATTTGCATTGTTTCAAATAGGTGGTACCTACACAAACTCTTCTCCCATAGTGAAGGCTACTGACCATATTTTACATGAATGTCCCTTCTCAGATTGTTTGCTTTCATAGAAAAGATTTCAGCATAGCTAACATAACAAGTATCTTTCCCATAACCATCTTAAAACAGATTACAACTACTCAAAATGGGTAATGTCTTATTTGAGATCACAAACCAAGTACAACTAACAAGTCCACAAAGTTCACTGGTTTATTTTTTCTAGTATCTTGAGCTGTAAAATTATACAAATGGAGAACAGTAGCAAAACAGCTCAACTTTGTAAATTGATTTTATTGAAAAAATTGAAACAAGGCACTTGGATAACTAATTTCACTATATTGCAATAGCATAGAGCCCTTCCATCTTTTGCCAACACACATTATAGTGTACACTCAAAAACCAAAGGTAAAGCAAAATCTTTAAAAACTAACATTGAAATTACTGCAAGTGAAACACAAAATGAGTCACAAAACACAGTGGTGGCAGAGCATACCAGACATTTAATGAAGCTACATCCATGTATGATCACAACAAGCTGACAACACACTCTTTTTATTTCTCAGTAAGTTATTAATTAGGGATTTAGAGTGAGTCAGGAAGGTCTATGATATCAACTCAGTACTTACCATGACAATAATCCTGACCATGAGAGTGTCCATGGCCGTGGCCATGAGAGTGTCCATGGGAATGTTTATGGTCATGGCTGTGTCCATGATCTCCGTGACTGTGCCCATGGCTGAGACCACCATTGAACAGAGAATGGCTGTGCTCATGCCCTATAAGCAAACAGCATCATCACAGTGAATTTATGAATACATAAACCAGGAATAAAGATACTTTTGTTTCTCAGCTACTCAAAACCTTTTAAGTTATCTTAAGGTATGGCTTTAAATAAGGAACTTAACACAAGGTGTGTCATCTACAGCTCTATGTACACATTTTATATATATATAAACATAAAATACACCAGGTTTGAGAAGTCAAGTGTATTTATACATTCCCACTTCTGAGACTTGTTGTGCTAGACTGCTAGTACAATTTGAAAAATGTACACTTCATTAGATATAAGCACTTTAAAAATAGCTGTTTTAAGAATGCAGAAATTGACGGTCATTTGCAGATTAAAAATTCAAGCTTGGATTGCTGCTTAAAGACAAAAGACTATGCTCTTCCACCAGTTTATAGGTTAAGTTTGTATGTTAAGCTCAAAGAGAGACCCACAGGCTTTGCAGAAAAAGCCCCAGAGTGTTTACCACGTGTATTTAGGCAAATAAATTCTGCATTTCAATTCAGAAGACACTAAGTTGAGAATCAACTGAAGCAGAACCCTTTCATGCTTACAATTTGGTTCAAATACTGTTTCTAAATTTTCCAGCCAGAACCTTGCTTATGCCCAGCTTAAATTTGCCCAAAACGATGCTCTGCAAACCTCTTTCAATAAGGTGCAGGAGAGTTCATGAACTCCAGAAAGCAGCTTCTGGACTCCCAAGTGCTCCAGTTAATGGATATTAACATGAGAAGTACAACAGTGGCATACCAGGGCTGGTAATAAAACACACAGGTCAACAGAGCAAGAGGTTACACACACATTTGGCTAAGATTGCCATTAACAAGCCATCAAATGTAGTACTGGGGTTCTCACTGGGGCATAATAAGGCCCTGGAACAAGGCTGCCAAGAAAGGAAACAATGCTGAAGTTACATCCTACCAGAGCCATGTGAGTGCCCATGACCTCCATGCTGAAAAACAAATATTCCTATAAGGTTTACAATGAATCCTAGTATAGAAACAGGAAGAAGTCTCTCATGATGCACATCGGGAGGCTCCAGTGCTCTCTAAAACAAAAAAAAAGAAAGAAACAAACCAAAAGCAAATGTAGAGTTTTACAATCCCTTTACATTATTAAAAGGCACCACAAAATTACTTAGATACAGGAACATTCTCATACATAACATATATATATATAGACATAATTAAAAATTACTCAGGACTTCCAGTTTTTTGGGATGATACACAGACCAATTTTCAGTGTCTGTAAATAAAGTTCTATTATTAAAGCTGTGAAAGTACAGTAGAATATTCTGAGAGTCTAGCTCAGTTTTATCATAAGATTTGGTTATGCTGTGGGATGTGGCTCAACACAATCTGAATATATTCAGGTTTGTTCCAGCATGTGGATTGCTTAAGTCACCTATAAGACTTCTAAGAGGCTAGAATGCCATTTCTTCCTTACTCCTTAGAAAGGTGAGGCAATGAGGGGAATGAAATGAAGACTCAGAACGAATTATGACATTTTTTAGAAATTCTCAAATCTAGATTGCTTTTTTTCAATTTTTTTTTTTACCCTTATTTCTCTGATTTTTTTTCTCAATGAGACATTATAGACCTAATACAATCTGCACCTGAAGCAAAGTGTTGATGAGTGTAAATTACTACTGACAGAGGAGAAAAATATGCACCATCTCTCCACAAGGATGAAAGATACAAGCAGTAAATAGCAAGACAATAAAACATTTAGCACAGTGAAATTTTAAAGTAACTGAGAGAGAGAGAGTCACCGTCACAAGCAAAGAGAATACTTAGCATGGGAGCTCAGATCAGCAGGAAGAGAATTATGTTTCAATATTATCCTTGACCCTGTCATGGTTTTTAATTTTTCTAGTAAGTTTTGCTCCTGTTTCTAGATTTGAAGTTTTCCCAGGCTTTTAGCCGATTTCAGCCCAGCTTTAACTGATTTTGAAGTATTTACAAGCCTATAAATCTAGAAAAATGTTCAGCATAGAAAAAACCCAATTCTCTGTTAATAAGAGAAAAACTCAATAGACTTACTCTGAACCAGAAGTCTAAACAAATCTACAGTGTATTTCCCATTACAAAGTAAAAACATTAATTCAAGCTGATTAGAAAGACTTATCAGTTTTAATCCTTGATGTTGCCCTTAATGTCTAAATTTCAATCTTGAAATTATTACCTGAACCACCATGTAAAAAAAATGCAAGAAAAGAGCCCTTGTAAATGTTTAAGCCATTACTACTTGGCATTTATATCAGACTTCAAGATTTGGAGAACAGTGCTCTTTCTTTACCAAGCTGGTCCAACTTCTCAGAATGTTACTTATGACTAACTTCTCTGAATGACTGACTAGCTTGGACCTTTCTTTCTTGGCCTCATTTGTTCTTTAACAATGAGAAGTGAAGATCTTTCTAAGACATCCTTAAATGGCTGAAAAAAAACCAACAGGCTCCATCTCAGAATCTTTACACATCTACAAAATACACTATTTAAGAAGCTAGTACAGATACACTGAACAAGCTGGGTTTCTCTGTCATGAAACAGCAATTTCAGATGGCCCTATTCTCTGTCAAATCACAGATTTTTCATCAATTATTAATACAATTTAAATTTTCAATTCATTAATTTCAATAATTTATTCATATTAAAACCAGAAATGTTTATCCATATTAATTATAGAATGTAATAGTGTAATTGATTTCAAAACATACCTCAACACCTTCAGAAAAAATGAAGAATGCTGTAAAGATGAGGAATAAGCCATTTACGAAACCAGCAAGTACTTCTGCTCGAACATAACTGCAGGAAACAAAAAAAAAGTAACAGCAGATATTACCACTTTCTTTTAAATGCTGAAAATTAGAACTTGAGAGACTGGAGTGCAATCTTCTAGTTCTCAAACAGTTACATTACACAGGAATTTGCTAAATGGAAGATAGCATATAAATTACAGATGAGCATATAAAACTGACCATGGTGTCCTTTGACAGAAACTACCTGATCCAGATCAGCCGTTCCCTGATCTAGATGAAAGAAATCTTTCAATATGTCAAAATCTTTACATTTAAGATTATGTCTACCCAAAGTTATGGTATAAATGTAATTTGGAAGCCACAAACCAAGATAAGCATGTGAAATCTAATCAAAGTTTTCTGGTGTTATGTTTAATATCAAACAGACATGTATTAATTTGCTTCCCCTTTAGAAAGTGGATTTTCAGTAAAAGTTTTAAGTAGAAATTAATTATTTCAAACATCAAATTTTGACAATAACTGCCAGGTTAGAATAATATGTAATTTCAGTGTAGCAAACATCAGATTTAATAAAGTGTGGCTGTTCTCTGATAAATGGAACACCAGCTGTTTAAATGCTCAGCAGTAATTAATACAGAACGTGCTTTCACTGCAATTAGTTCATGGTATGATTCTCTCTAAATTGATTTCTATGCACACTGGAGCTTCCACCTAAATTAAACTGTGCTTTAAGTTTCAAACTATATGACTCACACTTAAGCAAGGCAGCTGAAGCTAAAAGCAGACATGTCAATAATGTTATGGGGAATGCCCATGCTGCACCTCATTTGCTGTTAATCAGTATTACCAATTAATAATACTGTACCACCAGTATTGTTTTATAGGGCACAACTGCCATGCTCAGTGGAACCAAGCCTGTCATTGCCAGCTGCAGCTGGTAAATCCACCAAGGGCAGTATGGGATGACCCACCTCAGCCTTGGGGATCTGTGTTAACGGCACTCACAGCTCCCAAATCCTGCTGCTTCCAAGAATCGTGGCTTATAATCTCCAATGCAGCATCACTGAGACTTGGCTCCTTTCAGTTGTAACTTTCTGTTCCAAAGGAGGAGTGGGACACCAGCAGTCTGGGAATCCCTGTAACACTCCTCACCGCACTGTGAGGACAAATCCGGGATGTGGCTGCTTGTTCTTCACTGCTGCCATTAATACATGGCAATGCAGGGCAACTTTCTGCTCTCTAACTTGTTTCCAAGTATGATCAGAGACATCTTGGAAATGATAAACCTTCCCAAAAGCAATGCCTTCATATTTGTATCAGTTCTATTAACTTAGATGTTTACATAGCTCATGTTAAAAAACCCCCTCACTTAGGTAAAAATGACTACCTAAGCATTCACTATAACACATTAATGGTAACAGCCTGAAGTTTCTTACCCATATGAGAAAGCATCATTTGACCTCCATTTTGAAATAACTGAAGCTGCTAATCCAGCCAATAGAGCAGTACAGTCAAAAAACATATGAAAAGAATCTGATATTAGACCTAAACTGAAAGAGAACAGGAAAANTCAACATAGTTTTTCCACATTCTGCAAAAAGCTTTTGTTTGTAGGTAAAAATGACTACCTAAGCATTCACTATAACACATTAATGGTAACAGCCTGAAGTTTCTTACCCATATGAGAAAGCATCATTTGACCTCCATTTTGAAATAACTGAAGCTGCTAATCCAGCCAATAGAGCAGTACAGTCAAAAAACATATGAAAAGAATCTGATATTAGACCTAAACTGAAAGAGAACAGGAAAAAAGTGTTATGTTCCATATGCTACATGTTGAGTATGAAAAAAAAAACCCACAGACATTTATCTTTTACACACTAGCAGAATACACTGTGTTTCTAAGCTTCAGGCATGGTTTTGCTATGGACAGGAGAAATCCACGCTGCATCACCAACACAAATATGACGCCAAAACTGCTTTTGTCAGCTTAGAGAAGGCACTTTGGAAGAGTGCTTGGCAAAAAAGTCCTCCTAGCATAGGATTTTGGTGACAGTGAAAGGTGGTTTCCACAGACACAAACCAAAATCCCCGGAGTAGATGTACCCACAGCCACATCTCTCATCAACATAATTCAGCTTTAAATCTTTGCCTTAGCAGTGGCACTGACTAGGAAATACACACCTCTGAGATCTAGAGGCTGAAGAATCACCATATCTTAAATGGCTTATTTCAAAGACCAATGCACAACTATTTGTCAATCTTGATTGAGAAACACAGTTAAAGTAAACCAGCATGCTAAAAAGTTCAAAGCAACTTAAGTTAGTCCATGAGTTAGCCAGTCAGTAGAACTCGAATCAGTCTGTAGGCTACAGGTAAACTGGAGTTAACACCACACACAAGCATTGCCAAAGTTTACCAAATTACTCATGAACAGGTTCTGTAAGTCTGCAGGGAAGTGCTTGCATTGAAACAGAAGAAATTGCTTCATATTTTTAAAGACATTTGATAGTGAGGTACTGCTGAGCAATTGCTAAACAACAGTCCCAAAAGTTCCGTTTTCCTAGTTCTTTGGTTATCTAAGAATATTTACATATACAACTCAGTTCTTGGAAACTGAAGCACAAGAAGCAATTACTGGTTTAAGGAGTTCAAGAGGATAGACACATATTCAGGCTGAAGTCAAATACAAAGTTTCATTAGCCAAAGTTCCAACCACTTCACATTAAAAAGCCAAACCATTTCAGCCTTACTGAAAACAATTACAAGATTTACCTAAGTGTTTCAGATGAAACACTCAACAGTGGAAGAAGTGGGTTTGAAGGAGAGGAATTGCTCTATATATTTATATATACACTTTATGGACACATACAGAGTTATACACACACAACTGTAACATTTAAGGCAGAGGGATGATGCCATGGTATATTGTCCTCAGGTGCTGTACCCACCAAAGCAGGAGAGGTGAAGCTGTTCTGAACAAACTTTAAAACAAGACCCATAGGCTGGATGCCTATGAAGCAGTGAAATGGAATTCACTATCAAATTCTTGAAGGGTTTTGGTGACATCTTCCCCCTCCCCAAAACCAGGTGACATCTTTAGGGAAACAGCTTATTTTAGGTTTGGCTCTGAGCAGTTAGGAAGACCAGTGAGGAAAAAACCTCACCACAAATCACATCAAACATTCAGGTAGGAGGTAATTAGTGACAATAACCCTAAGATGTACTGATTATGAAATGGAAGGAATAAGTATGGATAAGCAGAGAGAGCTACTGCTTTCTGAGGTGTTTGGGGTTTGGTGGAGGTGGGGGGTTTCATTGTTTTGGTTTTGTTTTTCTAATAGAGCCTTCTGGGAAAGAGAAGCGTATGAAGACTGCTAGTCTACCAGAATGTCATACAAGTTCTATAACCAGAAATCATGCAGCAGGTTACCATGGCACTGTACTCACACCTGCAAATCTCACTAGGGCAAGACTTACCTTAGGTGCAACAGCAATACAGCTGTGCTGCTTTCAAGACCTAAGCTAACAATTGCAGGTGGCCAGAGGCACGTGGATTTATCAGCAGGGGTCAGCAATGCAATTCACCTTGTGGCATAACCGTGCTCTGTATCACAGGTACAGCTACAAGTGACTGAGCTGCACAAATGGCAGGAAGCTGGTAAGAGACCAATCTCATTACATCTGAGGCTTTTTTAAAGTGACCTGTAAAGTAACAAAACCTTAGAAAAAATGGGTGCAAAGCCATTACTGATCAAGTGATCCTGTCAATGACCAGCAACAAAGGGAACCACCAGCAACATGGGAGGCATGCAAGAACCAAACACATCACCCAGAGTATAAACTAGTAGAAACCCTTTACTCAAACACACTGTGTCTAAATAAAGACACTTCCACAGCTGATTCAGTTTAACATCATATAAACAAATGTGCATATGTAGCAAATTTCAACCTTAAACAAGCAAACAAGCGCTCAGCCAGCAAACTCGTGACCAGTGACAGAACTCGAGGAAACAGCATGAAGCTGAGTTGGAGGAGGTTTAGATCAGACATTAGGAAAAGGTTTTTCACCCAGAGGGTGGCTGAGCACTGGAACAAGCTTCCCAGGGAAGTAGCCACATCACCAAGCCTGACAGAGCTCAAGAAGCATTTGGACAACACTCTGTTGTGAGTTCAGGAAACAACCTATACGGCAAACAGAAGCTCCGGAGAATCTCTCATGTGAGGAGCAACGGAACTGTGTCTTCAAAATGATTCTCCCTATAGGGCTCTTTGTTTTCTTGTTAGGTGTTTGCTCTTCCAAGGCATGACCTGTCTGCTTTGACTGAAAACAGTCCTCATCAAATCCTCTGCTACCCCCCTCTACTAAAGAAGTGCTTGCTAAGACACAGTTTTGCTCTAGCACAAAATCTAGACTTGGAAATACCCAAACTAGTGACTTGAAAAATAAACAAAAGGTTCAACTAATGGCTATCCAGTAAATCCTAATTCTTAATCTTAAGTATGAACAAAAATAAGTATCTTCTGAATTCCAACATGCCATATTCTTCAGTGACAAAGTTCTGTAAGTGTCACTTGAGTTTTTCAGTTTAGCTATCTCATTTACAGGACTTTTTAAAGTCACACTACCAAAAAAAATTGTTACGTTTAAAAGACAGACATCAGAACAAAGCTACACCAATACAAAGCTCTTTATATCAGAACAGCTAAGAAAAATATTTACATCTGCTGAGTTATTAGAAAAAAAATCCATACTCAAATAGACAGACTATGCATACAATAACCCTCATACAATTGCAAAGTGAATCAACATCAAAGCCAAAACCAAACACATCCAGAACAGTCTGGGTGCTGCCAAGATAGTCTGTGCCCACGACAGCACTGCATGCTCACTGGTGCCACATTAGCAATTACTGTAATCAAAGTTGAGGATTTTATAGTGTTATTTGAGAGATTCAGAACAACATGGCAAATATTAGGATGGAACCGTTTCCAAATCCACATCACTGCAGTCACTCGGGGCTTTTAAGAGCTCCAGTAATTTGTGTCCATGTTACAGCTTTTGGTAAGGAGGACACTGCTGGACTTAAATGACACTTCCATGCCTGTCCACTCTGAACTGACCTATTAACAGAGACTGAAATATCATCACAAAACAACTTCTCTATCACTAATGAAGTGTGACAGAAATACTAGCACCAGTGCTTGTTCTCTACCTTTATACTGTACCACCAGTACTGAAGTTATTCTGCATTTCTTCTTGTATTTTACTACAGGTTTTTCAGTAGCAATTTAGTCAAGTCTCTTCCACTTTTTCCACTCTTGTGAATTTTTGTGCTATGTAAAGTACCACTCAGCTATACAAGGATGTGTCAAATCCAGTTTCTCCCTCGAGACAAGGATGTTTGAGGCAGCGATATCCAGGTATCAACCTACGGATGAAGCCACACTCTCCAACAGGATCTCTGTGGCAAGCAGAAGTGATCAACAGCCCCCGAGTCCCGTAAATCGGGCCAAGGCCAGGCTTCCTCCTCAGCAAAGCACCGAGCGCAGCAGCAATTCCAAACAGCATTCCTCCGCAACGCGCCCAGTCTCGCCCCCCCGCCGGAGCGCCTCCCCCGCGTCGCCGGCACCCGGCGGAGGGGACGGCGGCGCCGGTCGCTGCCCACGAGAGCGGAGCCGGCCGGGGAAAGCTCTCCAGCGGCCCCCAAGGCAGCGCCGAGCGGCGGCTCCGGACGGCGGGCCAGAAGGCCCAGCCCCGCCGAGAGGAGACGTGGCACTGGCCGGGCGGGGCGGGGCGCCTCCCGCGCGCCGCCGCCGCG
>VXBN01011437.1:97557-163625 GCA_013397395.1 Sinosuthora webbiana
CAGCTGTTGTGGCAGCGCTCGGCACGGGGCGGGGGCGGCGCAGCGGCGCGCTCGGTGTGTGACAGCGGGAGCCGCCGGAGCGCTCCGCCCGCCGCAGGAGCCTGGACTACAACCCGGAGCCTGCCGGGAGGAAGCGCGGGGACGCGCCGCAGGAAGCGGGGCACGGCGGCGCCGCCGTAGCGCTGCCGCGGTCCCGTTCGGCCGGCCCTGAGTCACCGGAGCGGCTTGTGCGGGGCCGAGCGGCGGGGCCGGCCGGTACCTCCTCAGCCGTACCCTGCCGCGCTGCCGCTGACCCCTGGGGAAGCACAGCCCGGCCGGAGAAAGCGGCGAGAGAGGCTCCTGCGGAACGTGAGCGAAACTGTGGGCGAGGGGCGCCGAGCGGTACGTGGCATGCTGCGCCGTGCTGCGCGATGCCGTGCCGTGCTGTGCCGTGCCGTGCCGTGCTTTGTGGTGCTGTGCCATGCCATGCTGCGAGATGCTGTGCCATGCCATGCTGTGCGGTGCTATACCCTGCTATGCCCTGCTGCTGCCTGGCTGCACCCGACTACTGCGGGGTGCTGTTGAGAGGCGCTGCCCGCCAAGGGAGAGGACCCCAGTCGAGAACTCTTTTTCCTGGAACGAGGGTTAAAATACTGGTCTTTGGTGTAGGGATTTTATTTTCGTCAATTCTGTGCTTTCTGCAGGTAGTGTTGTATGATTTTTAAAAAGAGGTCAGTCTGGCATTGCAATTTCATAACGTAATTGGCCGAACTTAGCTGCATTTTCTTGTTAGAAAGTGCCATGATGCTAATTTTAAAACACCTAAATACACGTTTATTTTGAAAATATGTAATAATATCATCATTGCCTATCACTACACCTATTGTAAACACTAGAAGGTATGGCAAGCAAAATCTCATAAATAGCAAACAATATTTTTATTTGCATTTTAAATATGCTTTTAAAGTTTAATTAATCATTACAATAGCACTGGTAAGTGTTGCAACTAGGTTGCAAGCTGCCAAAAGAGGATCTGAAGTTCACTTTTTCAAAAGCACATTTGATAGGGATATAGTGGACCTCATAAATGCTGTGTTGCCACTGCTGCTAAAAGATTTTAGAAGTCAGGCATGATTTTTTGTTCCTATAAAATGAAGCAACCAGAACAAGCAATTAGCTTCTGGAAATCATTTCAGTGACCTCCTGTCACAAAGTAATAGTGAGATTTGATCTCAGATTTGGGAAGACTTGTATATGTGGATATATTCAGACTGGTATACACACAAATGACAAATCTGTAGTTTCAAGAAGCAAATTTATATAGCCCAAACAAATTACTCTTAATGGAATTTCACAGAGGTTCAATTATTCAACAATTTCAACAAATTCTTGTTCTCAAAGTTTTCACAGTACCATTTTCAATTCAAAATTAACAACTCTTTGGTTGTTCAGCCAGTTTTAAAGGAACAAAAATCCTTCCAACAGCCTAGGAGCACAGCCTTCTTATATTGCTGTCCTGCATCCTTCATATCCTTCTTTTATTGCTTACACTCGTATTTCTCAAGCTGCCAAACCTCATGGGAAGGCAGAGGGGAAGACCAAAATGCTGTGTCCTAAACCTCTGATACAACTGATAGTCTTGGTGAAAGGAGAGTGTGAGGGGGATGACCCAGAAAATAAAATACTATTGGGATAAATTTTTATTTTATTTGTGTGACAGTGGTAGCCAAATATGTATTTTAGTGGTGCCTGGGGAACAAAGGAACAGCTGTCGGGTTCTGGAGACCTACTTGTATCTCTGTAGCTGAACTTACGGATGGAACACACAGACACTGCACTGGCACTAAGCAGCAATTTTACAAGCAGAGAAACAGACTGTTCTTTTCTTTTTAACCATCTGGTGTAATGACTTCTTTTAGGAGTGTTCATTGAAAGGCAGAGATAATCATTCAACTGAGCAATAGGAAAAGGAATGGGATAATTGCCATGAATGCATATGTCAGTCAATAACTGAGAGGAACTTTTACCAGTAAAAGAATGCTGAGTAGCATGTGGATAACTGCTGATCTCCAGTTATAGAGTCCCTTTAATTTCCAGCAGATTCAAAGATCACGAATAACTGCCCTGTAAAAGCAAGCTGGGAAAACAATCCTACGTGGCAACAATGAGGTAAGTTGCAAGGCATGTTAGACTCAAACAATTTACATTCACATTTTCAAGCATGGTATTTGCACTTTGGAAAAAAATGATTAAAAATGCTGTGAAAAAAACCCACACAGATACTGTCTTAAAAAATGTACTTGTTTGGCTGTCCTGGATCACTGAATTTGATCAGAATTCCCTGCTGAAAACCTAGAAATTACTCACAGAGTAACGTGAATAATATGCATAGATGAGTAATGGTATTACAAAAGTAAGTATAGATGAGTTAGTAGCAAGCTTAGAATGTTTATCTTCTATTCAATTTGTACTAACCTTGCAAGTAAAGAAGGAGAAAAGGAAAACTGTGTGAAGTGCTACAAAGACAAGTGCCAAACTCTGCACTTGGGATGGGGCAACCCTGGATGTACAGATAGACTGGGGAATGAGGGGCTGGAGAGAAGGGCCACAGAAAGGGACCTGGGGTCCTGCTCAAGGGCACACTGGAGCAGAGCCAGCAGTGCCCTGGCAGCCAGGAGGGACATCCCGTCCTGGGGGCACCAGGCACAGCAGCACCAGCCAGGCAAGGCAGGGCATTGTCCCACTCTGTGCTGATGCAGCCTCACCTCATGGTGGTTCTGTGCAGTTTTATAAGAATACAATATAAGAAGGATGTAAAGCTGTTAGTGTCCAAAGAAGAGCTACAAAGATGGTGAAGGGCTTTGAGGGAAAACCATCTGAGGAGTGGCTGAGGTCACTTGGTCTGTTCAGCCTGGAGAGGAAGGGTCTGTGAGGTCTCCCAGCTGTCTACAGCTTCCTAACCTGGGGAAGTGGAGGGGCAAAGCACTGATCTCTTGTCTCTGCTGACCTGTGACAGGACTCAAGGGAATGGCATGAGGCTGTTTCAGGGGGTTTGGGTATTGGGAAATATCTACCCATCTTATCCAGAGGGTGGTTGGGCACTGGAACAGGCTCCCCAGGGAAATCTTCATAGCACCAAGCCTGATGTGTTTGGACACTGCCCTCAGCTGCATGGTGGGATTTTGGGGCCTTTCCTGTGCAGAGACAGGAGTTTGACTTCAATGATCCTCATGAGTCCTTTCCAACTCAGGATGTCCTGTCACTCTGTGAAGAACATTTGAGGGGCTATCTTCCTAGAAGGTGCTTTTTAAGACCTTCTGTTTAGTTCCCAGATGACGAGGATCCAGAAACCTCTGCCTTAAACTAAATCTGCACTCACAGTTAGCTGACAGGTAGCCTCTGACATAACCATTTTCTCAGGAGTTCCAGATGTATCAGTTCAGCTGTTGCTGAGATTGTTGCATTCCTGTATTACTCCATTTGGCATGTTTCTTTGGTTCCACCTGTGTGTTATAACCTTAGTATGATCAGCATCACATTTTCTGTACTGATTACCATTATCAGATGGCAGATATACAAACTATTGACACAATGTCCAGCAAATCAGTTATAAAGATTGTTCCTTCTGTGGGGTGCCTGAGCGACAGAAAAAGAGTGAGCATTTTATTTCCTCCTTCCTGCCAGAGCTTTTGAGAAGGCACCTTCTCTCCTTTTTGCTTCCCAGTTAAGGTAGAGCTCCTGCAATACTGAAACCACTGAATCTCTGCACAAATTTGCTTTCTCCTTTCAGCTGGATAGACTTGGCGAGGTATGTAAATGTTCAATGAAAAATGTAGTACTAAGAAAATAGGAAACAACACTCTAAAGAACTACTCTAGATTTATTTTCACAAAACAGTGAAATCCAGAGTTAACTGAAAAAAGTGAAAAACAAGTAAATACAGAAACTGAGTACCAGTAACACCTGTCTTGATAGTTGAAAGTAATTTGCCAAAGTGCTAAAGTCCTCCTTATTTACTTACTTAAATGAAAATGTACTTAATATTTTAGGAGTTTTGATCAAGAGAGAAAATTGAACATGTGTTTAATGACTTCCTTTCCTGTTACTTGTTTTAAAGGTGTTTTCACTTCTGTAAGCTTCCAGGAAGAGTTATGGGAATCCGCCTACTACGCTTCACCTCTGTGGTGATCATCGTCTTGCTTCTTGTGGCAGGTGCTTTAACAGCTTTGCTTCCCACTATCAAAGATGACAAATTGCCCAATTCGAGAAGGGAACCAAAACCCCAGAGTCAGTCTGCCTTGGATTCATTCACTCTTATTATGCAGACATACAATAGAACGGACTTACTGCTAAAGCTTTTAAATCATTATCAAGCAATCCCCCACCTCCACAAAATAATTGTTGTGTGGAACAACATTGGTGAGAAGACACCTGAGGAAATGTGGAATTCCTTGGGGCCTCATCCTGTCCCTGTTGTCTTTAAAGTTCAAACTGTAAATCGTATGAGAAACAGACTGCAGAATTTTCCTGACCTGGAAACAAAAGGTAATCAGCAGTTCATATCACTACTACTACTACTATTATTTTCATGCTTGAAATCTGAATGCTAAAAGAGATGGTTGAGTTGTACTGTTTAATAAATCAATGGATCTTTTGGACCACTTAACAGTGGTTAGTATAGAGGAAACCTGTGTTATGGTATCAGGTGCACACCACCACCAGGCTGTCAGTGAAGAGTAAAGAAAAAGAAAGAGGAATGTCAAATGTGTTTCAAGGTCTTTTGCAGCAGTTCTCCATTTCCTTTGTGAGGCAGACATAGGTAGTTCAGCTTCTTCTCCTTCTGTAGCATAAACTGAAATTGAAAATGCACGTATTTGTTGAGTGTCTGCACTAATCTGGACTTAACTCATCTGGTAAAGACTTGATTTAGTCTGTTCCTCTTAAGACTAAGTTCTCAAGCATATTCTGCTCTTCTGAGAAACCCCTCTCCTAGCTGTCTGGCTTTTCTGTCTCAAATTACACACCCTTTTATTTAAGAGTACTTTCCTCAGTCTCTTGGGTATTCATCTAAATATTCTTCCTAAGCTCTTTCTAGGAGGTGTACAACAATAAATCCTGTTTGTTTCAAGTGGAAAAAAACCCCATATGTTGCATTACAGACCTGACCTTACTCATGATTAGTAAAGGTAATTGTATTTACTGCCCCCTCTCTATCATGCCTACTAGTCCAAACATGTGATTTCTAGGAAGACACTGGAAACTTCAACTTCCCAAGTGTTTTACTTACTGTAGTAAGATCTGTGCTAAGTGTAAAATTTAAAAGTTTTAATGCATCTCTGCAGTTCAGATCTAAAAATACCCTTCCTTTTCTACTTCCTGGTAGTCTTTTGTCTAAAACTTACGGAAAAGAGTCTTCCTTCTGTAGTTAATAATACTGAATGTTGCCTGGGCAATTTAACTTGTTCACATAGTGAGATGAGTAAAATTTTATACTAAGAATCCTTTGTAAGTCTCCTATGCTAAAGAAAAGTATCTAACTCTATTCTAGTTGTGTCTTTACACAAGATTAGTAGAATTTTAAGCTGCTTTGCCAAACAGTCCCAAGTTTTCTAACACATATTTCTCCAGCCGAGTTTTGTAACAGCCTGGCAAATAATCTAAAACTAATCTAAACAGGCAAATAATCTAAAACTTAGGTTTGCTTCCAGTTACCAGAAAGCTGTAACCTTGCTTTAGCTTTGAAATCTAATTATGTTTTATCAATCTACTTTCAAGGAATTGCAATTCAGCTTAATAGTTGTAGAAATTTTATATTTCATTTGTCAAGTATTGTGCTGCACACTTTGCTCATGTGTTTAATCTTCCGATCAATTAAAAGTTTTTCTCATTTTTTCCACCCTTCAGCTGTTTTAATGATGGATGATGACACACTAGTCAGTGCTCATGA
Source organism: Sinosuthora webbiana (assembly GCA_013397395.1). Taxonomy (NCBI): domain Eukaryota; kingdom Metazoa; phylum Chordata; class Aves; order Passeriformes; family Sylviidae; genus Sinosuthora; species Sinosuthora webbiana. Next base: position 103,484 of record VXBN01011437.1, read on the forward strand.
CCTTGCTTTTGCCTTTTCCGTTTGGCAGGTAATGTTTTGCATCTTGGCAGGCAATATTTGTGAGCTGCACTTGAGATTAATAGCTTTAATTAGAGCAATACTGTAGCATACTGTTTTACCATTGGTTTTCTAGCTTTAAAGTTAAATTTTAGGAAGTTTGAAGTGTTAAATAGTAGAAACTGCAGAATTGTTCTTTAGTAGTATCTACATCTGTAATCCATAACTTTAACATTTTAACTCTTACTTTACAAAACCATGAAGTTGCTAACTGATTAATTTATTTAAATGTGTATTAGTCTGTGTGATTTGTTTTGCAAAACACGAGAAATTGTCTGTAAAGTTATTTTCAGTGCCAAATGCACAGCTGCCAGTTGTGGGTAGATGTTTTGTTGGCGCTATGGGATGTGGAATGAGGCAGACTGTCAGTTTTGTGAGACTGTATTTAATTGAAACATTTATGCAGATCAAAGGACCATATCCAACAATTTAATTCTTTCTTGGCAATAATGTTGTCCTCCTTTCATTTAAAAAATGCATAAATCTCTCTTATGAACGCACTTACGTGAACCCCACGCTGTGAAATGTGTGTTGAATTTCTCTTTTTCTTTCAGCAATTTCCAGAGCACATAGTGGGATTTGTTCCTAGAAAGCACATTTCTACTCCTTCAGGCGTATACAGCTATGGCAGCTTTGAATTGCAGAACCCTGGATTTGGGAATGGAGATCAGTATTCTATGGTGCTTATCGGTGCAGCATTTTTTCACAGAGGATATTTAGAAGACTTTCAACAGCAGCCAGAAGCGGTTTATGCCTTAATAGATGAAACCCAGAATTGTGATGATATTGCCATGAATTTTCTGGTAGCCAAGCATACTGGAAAGCCTTCAGGAGTGTTTGTGAAGCCTGTTGACATAAGAAATTTAGAAAAAGACACTAACACTGGCTATTCTGGAATGTGGCACCGAGCAGAGCATTTGTTACAGAGATCCTACTGTGTAAATAAATTGGTTAATATTTATGATGGCATGCCCTTAAAATATTCTAATATCATGATTTCTCAGTTTGGTTTTCCTAATTATGCCAATCACAAAAATAAAATGTAAGCCAATGAATTTAAGGTGTTAAATGTTAAACAATACTCAGTGAATAGTACTGAGTTCAAGGAGAGAAGAAGGTGTAATTACTGCATCTTGGCCATCCCTCTTTGTAGCCTCTGATTTTCCTCTGCTAGGCTTTTTATGTATTTTCTTTCCATTCTAACTAATTCACAAAGGTAAGTTTTGAGAAAACTTGAAGAATATATACTCATGCTTAGCCGTGATAAAATCATCCTCTTTCCTTAAAACCTGAAAAGCTACTCTGATGAGGCCAGTTCTTCAGAAACATGCAGACAGAAATGCACTCCTACTCTTCAGATCTTAACGTTTGGATTTTTTTTTTCCTTGAATATACATATCCAGTCAAATGAGGTCTAGGCTTATTTTTGACAGTTATATGTTGAGATGCTTCCCTGCCTTCCCACTCCTCACCTGCTCCTACCCAGTTTCCAGTGAAGCTGTAGAAGAGCTACAGTGAACTGCTGGCCAGGCTTCTGGCCTCCTGTACAAAACCCCTCTGAAGTTTGTATATAAGCTACTCGGTGTTCTGAGATACTCTTGAAGCTGCTATGAAAGCCAGAAGAGTACCTCACCTTAATCTCAGTCCTTAAACCATTGCCTACAGTATCTACTCCTGCTGAGTTAATGGAAAATGATCTCTAATGTGGCTTTTTTTTTCTATTATTGATTTGCCTAGAGTTGCTGAAACACTGCAGGCAGCTGAAAGGTAAATCCTAGTGGTTGGAAATATAAGATACATGAATACATGAAATATGAAACTTATATAAGCAGCCAGAAGAATTGGATGGAATGTTACTTATTCTCTTTAGTACTTAGTGTTATTTTGATATTCTGCATATACGCTGTTATAAACATGCACCCAGGAAAATCCTCAATTTGTTAAAAGTTGTTAAAAATTTCTTATTTACAGTTCCTACTAAGAGCAGGGTGTTCAACATCTAGTACAGTGTACATTGTGTAATTTTACAGGTCTACTGTTTTTTTAGCTACTCTTTCAATGAGTATTTACGTTTTAGTTCCTATTTTCATCTGGTTTTGGTGGCTATGACAGCAGAGTTAAAACATACAGTAAATGGGTAAAGCATTATGAAAAAAAAGTATTTTAAAGTACAGTGATATTTGACAGGGATGGACTCTTATCAGTCTCTGAATTCCCTGACTTTATTTATAGCAAGAAACAGAGCTGCTGTTAATGGCTTTTGTTAGATTGGGACTCTGTAGTTCTGGAAACCGTCTATTGACATAGACAGGGCAAACCTTTTCCAATGAAGTTGCAGAAGGGTTGGGCTTTTTTTTTTTTTCTTTTGTGGTATGGAGGAGAGAATAAAAGACAGTGATTTTCCTGGATCACAGAATCAGATTTGGCATCCAAAGCAGATTTAGTTTCATCTGCATCAGCTTTTAATTGATTCTTAGAATCAGTTCAAAGGTAGCTGTGGGCAACCAGTCACAGCTAATACCTAGTACACAAATAGCATCTGCACAAATGGTGTATAATTTTACCATTTTTTGTAATAAGTTAGCTGAACAAAGAGTGAAAAATATGACAAGTTCTTTACAGCAGGGTGTGAGTCTTTGGGGGGAATGAAGGATTCTTTTGCCTTGTTCTATCAGTATTAAAGGATTTGATTTCTGTTCAGTGAAACTACTTTTGTAAGATTTAAAGGGCAGAATCTTAACATGGCAATGTAAATTCTGCTTAATTTTGTTGTAATAGTGAAAAGTAGTTTTTAATTATTGTGCTGTAGTGCTAAGTAGTATACATACAGGTCTATGATCTTTCCAGAAATGCAAATTTCCCAGTAGTAGTTTACTGTATTTCATTTACTTACTTGTCTTCCATGATTTCTGTTCTGTGCAGTATCAACCAGAGTTGTGAAGACTCACAGTTGTTGTTTACCTTATTTTTGAAATGTGACATGAACTATCAAGTCAACCAAATCTCAGTATTGGGCTCTTTGTTGGAACAAAGGAGTTGTTTTGGTTTTGGGCGTGTTTTTTTGTTCTTCTGTATCAGTGTAAGAATTAACAGAACAAGCTTTTAATGATACTGTTAAATTTAATTTGCACCATTGTAAAATAAAATACAGAATGCAGACTTGCGATATATTTCTTTTCAGATTATTGACCCAGTTTTTCAGTGTTACAATGTCTAAAGTAAGCTCACAGTTTGCATACTCATGAGCAGCATCAAGATTTCTATTTAAAAAAAAAAAAAAGTGTACTTGTTGGCACATACATTCATTTAATTTAGGTAAGGCTTACTTATGAAAGAAGAAAAGATATAAACCAACAACTTTAATCACTTAGTCTTAGCTAGCAAAGAAAATACAAAGATAAGCTCCAGCCGTAATTGATTTGTACTTTGGAACCAAAAGGGGTTGTTTGCTTATTTTTTAAAAGTGGGTTTTTAATTCCTTGCTAGTCATAAAGATGCCTTAAGATTCTTTACTGAAAAAAAAAGAAAAAAAAATTATATTTTAAACAAAATAATTTGCATGTGATAATTTCTTTTGAGAATTATCCATGTCATTTGGTACCATTTTATAGTCTAAACAGAATCATTACCACCTCTGAATGTTCTGTTGAAATTACTGATAATGCAACACAGGATTTTAAACATGGTATCTGAAATATACATTGAAAACAATCCTTGATAAAAAATCAGGATATAGTGCTAAAATGATACAACAGCACAAGAAAATTGCTTCTTTACAAAAAAATGCCACAAGATGTCACTGCAGCCTTGATATTTGATCTCAAATGTTAAAACGACTACATAGTATTGATTAGAATAACTAAGTTGTACTAGTTGGAAATATTCTTAAAGCTAGCATTTTACAAAGTGAAATTCATTAAATAATCATACTAATAGCTATAAGACACAATACCGGAATTGAAAAAACACAGAGGTTATTTTGCACGTATTTTTACAGGGAAAAAAAAGAAAGGTTAGTTTATTTCTGATGTTTACAAAGGCTGCAGCTAAGTGCCACAAATGAGAACTCTTCTGCAATGAAAACTGTATTTTTAGCTTTGCAAAAGATGTACAAGCACTATACAAAAAATTGACAGCTGGGCTTCAGTTTCTAGTTGTATCTCCCTCCTAGATTCACTGGTCTAGCTGGATGGGGTTACGTATCTTAGGCTTTAACACAAACTGTTTCTATGGATTCTAGATACTGGATAGTGGGCTGTAGACTGTTCCCTCTTCCCTTCTGTTGCCAAAGAGCTTTGCTAAAGCTATTTCGAGTATGCTCATTTAAACTCCCCTTAAGCAGAGTGCAGCACTGACTTAGAAATGTGTTGCACTGAACTGTAGTGAAAGTCTGAGTAAAAACGGACATTAAAAAAACTGTGGTTCTGTTATATACCTTAATACCCCGCCTCTTACACAGGATATAGTACCCCTTAGAGAACTGCTTGTAAATAAAATTAAACCAGTGAAATACTTAGGTTTTTGTTAAGGGTTACACACAAGTGAAAGTAATAAAGAACAATCTAAAGAAAAACAAAGACTGATTTCCATGAAAAGCAAATACCTTCCAACAACCTTTATTTAATCTGCTGCTACATAAGACTGCAGTCTCATTCTTGTAAGCATCTTGTATGGAATAGTACTTACTACTGAAAATGACGTTTTCTCAGGTTTCAGAATCAGGCACAAACAGGGTCATATTTAGCGTATTCGTTTTGGAGCTTTTCCAAAAAAGTTGAAAAAAAAGCAGTGTAAGAAAACGTAGGTACAAAGCATTAGAATCAACGCAAAAATTAAATAAGCAAATACAAAACCAGCTGCACTGTCTTCTATAGTCCTTCACCTGACTTGTAAAGCTTTAAAGATTATCCAGTGCTTATGACACCGGATTAAAAACTGAGGCGTCAGAAGTGTTTCACACTCATGGTTAGCCTCATCCGCAGACACACCAGGATTAGTTATATGAACTGGTGGTTACAGCAGGTTATTTATAGTGTTAGGGAAACCTGGTGATACTAATGTGAACCTCAGGGCTGCATATGCCTTTGTGTTACAACATCTTTTAAACGTGTTTCAAGAGTAAAATTGTTTGTTTGTTTGGGGGAAGAGTGACCTTTTTTACCCCCTTTTTTCCTCTCCTCAAGGAACCTCTCCTTTGCAACCTTTAGTTTTAAAACTGAGACGGGCAGTCTGCCCTGTTTGGCACTTACCAACTGTTTCTAAAGGGGAGAGGCGGAAGAATGCGCCCAGTGCTCGAACCATTGCGTTAGGAGAGCTCCGGGCCGCAGGCGTGCTCGGCGTCCCTGGCCGCTCGCAGGCGGCTCCTGCCCCGTGCCCAGGGCGGCCCGCACCGCCCGGGCGGGAAGCGGCGGCCGCGGGGGGCCTGGGCGGGGCGCTCTCTGGGGCGCAGCCACCTCATTGGCTGCAGGCGTAGCAGGGCGGCCTCTGATTGGTCAACCGGCTGGTCTGTCACGACAAAGGGTGCCCCAGGTAGATTAGTGGGCGCTCCGCCCGTTCCCCCGTGCTTGAGGCGGCCCCGCCGCTCCGCCCGGAGCTCGCCCGCATTGCTGAGGCAGCGCTCCGGCTCAGCCCCGCTCCGAGTACGCGACACCCGCCCGGTGCCCGTGGGGCGCTCTGCCACGGGCCGCCTCCGGGCGGGGAAAAGCAGCCCCAGTGCAGCGGGGCGCGGCGCCGCTGCCCGGGCAGGCGGGGCGGAGGGCGGGGCGGTGCCGGGCTCAGGGCCGCTGCCTGCCGGAGCAGGGGCGCTGCCGGGCCGGGGAGCGCAGGGGGCCGGTCACTCGCAGCGTCAGCCCTGGGCCGGGCGACACAAAGGCTCCGTAACGCGGTTGCCAGAGCGCCGCCGGTCGCCTGGTAACCGCCCGCTGCCGCTTTATCCGGGGGCGTCTCCTGGCTGGGGGCGGGGTGGAGCTGGAGTCCCTGTGGGCGCTTGCCCGCCGTGTCCCGGGGCTCGTTCTCGGCTCCGCTCCCGCTCCTATGCGGGCTGTGGCCGCCGTGCTCGCAGCACCGTGGGCCCTGGCGGGCGGCCCCTCCGGGCGGTGGGTCGCGTCCCTGCGAGCGCGCCCCGGCCCCGCCGGCGCTGCCCCGGAGCGCCATGAGCTCGGAGCCGCCCCGCGCCTCGCCGCTCCGCACCCTCTTTAAGATGGAGCCGCCGGGGGCCGCCTCCGAAGTGCTGGGGGGAGCCTCGGAGTTCGTGAAAGGTGAGAGCCGCCTCATCCCCTGCCTGCGGGGTCCCGGAGCCACCCCCAGAGCGGAAACCCGCTGGCTTCTCTCCCGCCCTGCCCCGGCTTTGCTGCCTGCCCGGCTCGGCCCTGGGCGCTCTGCCCGGCGGGTTTCGCGGGCGCCGCTTTCCCCGCTCTCCGGCGAGGCGCGGGGCCGGCACCTGTTGCTGCGCGCTGCTGCCCGGGCGGGAGCCGCTGCCCGGGGGCGCCCGGCGGCGCGGGGGGCCCGGCCCGGCGCTCCCGCCGCCGCTCACGCAGCAGAAAAAGGAGCGGCGGAGCCTCTTCCGCCCCGCGGTGACAGGCGTGCCCCGAGGCGGCGGCCGGCTGCCTGCGCTGTCCGACGCTGTGCCTCTAATCTGTCTTTCAGATCGGTTGTACTTCGCTACTTTACGAACTAAACCGAAAAGTACCGTAAATACCCACTACTTCTGTACCGATGAGGAACTGGTCTATGAAAAGTAAGTGTTGTGGTTTGCATATTCAAAGTGATCACCTGAGAGTCTCCTCAACACGCTTTGTTATATTCTATAGAATATTTTTGCCCCATTGAGGTACTTGCATAGAATATGAGCATGAAGTTAGTCCGAATGTATTTATTTATTAGCTGAAACTAGTCTAACAAGGTGACTCTTAAAAGAGAGACCCATAAAAACAACTGCAAAGCCAGTTAAATGGCTTAAATTGTGGTTGAGCTTGAAGAAGGACATCCGAGCCTTGTAAGATTGTTTAAAACACGGAGGTCTATTAGGACTAATCACACTTTATTGAATGGTGTCTTAAGTAGAAGACTTATTTGTTACAAATAGATAAACAGTAGTTTGTTTTACATTTCCTGTATTATCCTGGATAGAGAGTGTGAAGTTTACAGAATCATAAGAATGCCATGTTTAAATGTGCTTTTGAAGAGCATCTGCAACTTCTTTTGTAACTCTGGTTTTATCAGAGTGTTTTGAGATAGCACTTTTTGATGGCTTTTGTATATTTAGAACAGCAGAAAAAATACTTTCTGTGAAGTAAAAGATTTATGCTTGTAAGACACTTTACATAGAAGGTAAAAAAATAAAATTGATTATAGCTGTGAATACTATTTAAGGACATAAAAAACATCAAACACATAATTGCTGTGGCTAAAAAGTTGGTACTCTGGATTGCATTCCAAGATCAACTGTTTCCTGTGTGATGGGATATACCTATCTGCTTGACACGGGGTTTGCTGCAGCAGAAGTGAAACAAAGATTGTGATCCTATTTTAAGTATAACTTGCTTTCCAAATGGTTTGAAGCAATCGTGAGCATCAACCATTCTTCCCTCCTTTCTCCAGTGACCAGTACTGCTTCTGTGAAGATGTAAACCAATATTCCTTGATTTTTAGCTTACTTTCTATGCACAGCTTGTAGTTTCAGAGTATCTTGTCTACACGTTTTCTTATCTTAAGCTGTGTGTCTTCTGCTGGAGTTCCCAATGATGCATTGCAAAAGCTGACTTTTGTAATGGGCTGCTTGGGTCGCCAGTAAGTTCTTTAATGATCATTAAGGAATGTTGATTGGCAGGGATCTTTGGAGCATTCTAGGGGAGGGTTGACATAATACTGAAAGTGAAACTGAATTGGGGAAGGTCCTGAGCAATTTGGGTGGTATGGAAGTGTTCCACTTGCTTTAAGAAAGGAAACTTGTATCCCTTCCAGACTTCAGTATTATGTTTCAGTTCTTAATGTGCTTTTAGGAAGTGTGAAGGAATCTTATGAGGCATTTGATCTTGTGGGTAGGAAGGGGGAGCAGTTCTGTACTGTTGGTTACAGATGGCTGTACTAACCAAGGCCTGGAACTGAGGTATTTGTGTAAGGACAGTGTCATATTTAAAAAAGAAAAAGTACTGAGAAATTTGAGGGGGGTGGGGAGGAAAGTAATTTTCTATAACGTGTAAAGGAAATTCTGTAGGTATATTCCTTCACCCAGTGTTAACTACATATGAGGAGGGTGTAACCTGATACCAGGTATAATTACCGGGTAATGGAGGGAAGCAAAGTGTCCTTTATCTTCTAGGGCACATCTAAAGACTTGGAACATGTAACTCCTGGTGTGTTTTCTGAATTGATCTGTTGGCCCCATTTTAAAGTTGTTGTCCTGTATCTGATACCATAAAGATACTTTCTCTTTTGTGCTCATTAAATGCTAGAATGTGATATGAAAATAAGTGACAGTTACCAGGTGGTACCAAGGAATTTTGCAATAACCTTTTACATATCATTGCTAAATTTTCCCCTGGTATTTGTATTGCAGCACCCATTCCCTATCAGTGCATGCAATATTTGGTGATAAACCCATGCCTGATCTTAATTTTTCCCCCCTCTTATATCTAAGGAAGTTTATATGGTCTCAGGGAAGTAAAGGCAGGTGTCAGTAGGGTTACCGTGTTATGTATATTTTTAATATCTTTCTGAATTTGGAAGGCTAGAGGTAAATGAGGAATAGAATGCAAGACTCAGTTCTTGGGGAAGTGCTGATTTTACTGTAGCTTCTCTTACGCTCATTAACAAGCTTGACATCAGTCTGTTGTGTTTCCCAGGCTGCACATGAAGTGGGGACCTTAACTCTCTTTTTTGTAAGCAGTAGCAGAGTGTAACTTCAGTGCAACAGATCAGATGGTCTGCTCACTTCCTCAAAAATGTAGTCTTCTTTATGAGAAAGTGACTAGGAGTGTTTGTTGCACGATAGCAAAACAAATATTTGGAAGTGAGTTTTGAAATGCTGTAGCTCAGAACAGTGGTTTGCAGAGTCTTCATGGAGAGGGCCTGCCTGGGTGGTTCTTGTGGTCAGAATTCCACAACCACTCTTCCTTTTTAATCAAATGACTTGTTCAGAGAGTTCCAAGGGGGGGTGATAGGAGAAGTCTGCTCAGGCATGAAGTCCTCAGCACCTGGGAGGTATGTAAGTAATTACATTAATACAATTGTTTATTGATTTAACTTTGCTTAGATGCATCATTGTGAGAAGACAAAGATACTTCATTGTGCTTGGAACTAAACTGCTTTTATTTTAGCTCTTTTTCTGTTTAAATTGCCTTTCTTTGGGCTCTTATTCTGTTAGCTTGTTACAGAATTTTATTTGGCTGACTTTACAGAGGTGTCAGTTTGCTTCACTGAAGCAGTATCTGATCTGAAAACCTCATGAATATGTAGGTTTGGAGTTGCCTGATTACAGAGAGCCTGTTACTGGATCCCATAGTACTTAAAAACTCGCTGCCTTGCTTCCCTTTTTGTCCCCCCCACTCTTGAAGAGACATAAGGAAGCAATTTTTGTATTAGTAAAATACAAATATACCCCATTTATTAAACCAAAGACTTAGTGCTAGCTCTGGTGGTTTGGGAAGTTTGGGGTTGACTTGCTCCTTTAGCTTGTCACATGATTTATCACTGAATTATACACAGTGTGGTTATGTAATCTTGAGCACTTTAGCCTTCAGTTCTCACTTGAAGTTTTGAACTGTTCTAATGACTTCATAATACTGTCTAACTCAAACATTCACACTAAAAAGATAATATAGATGTTCTTAAAACCATTTAAGCCTATCTCAAATGCTATCTGAGTAGGAACTTCCTACTAGAACTGTCACTATTTTAGTTAAATGGCTGCAATTTAATCTTGAACCTATTATGCCAGAGAAATTATATACAAATGCCACAGTTAAGAGAACAGGAAACCTGAATGGAATGACACAATTCTGAAATCTCTTCTTTGATAGTTCTGTTTCTGTGACATTTTCTCAGAGTCTTTCTGAAACTCTCTGAGGTTCCTCCTGAGAAGGTCTGCACTGTTTCTTAAAAGGGGACACAGTGTTTCAGGATAGTGTAGTACAGGTAACTATTGCTTTGGAAAAATGGAATTAATGAGAAACAATCCATCTTGATGAAGATTGTCATTTGGCAAATAGACAAAGCTTGCCTTGGCAAGACCTCAGTTAATGAGTTAGGCACTAGTAAGAAGCTTTTTATTCTCTAAGAATAGCGTCTTTCACGTTTCACCTTGCAGTAAGCAGATCTGAGTTGAGAATACTACACTTGACTGGTTAACTCAGCTTTCACATTACTTTATCAAAGCAACTTTTAATGTCCTTTTTATTTCTGAGTAATTTTCTCAAACAAAGTCAGAATTTAAATAATGTGAAAGAGGAAACTCTTACTGATGAATTATAATGGCAGCCTTCATAAATCATAATGGTTTTTATTCAGTCATTTGTTCTGCCCTTGGATTCTCTTGTATAAACAGCATTTGCAGATCTAATCTCTGACACGGTGTAAGCAGCTGTAGAAGTAGTGAATACGATAGTCTCTGTAAATCATGCTTTACACTGAAACATTCTTTCAAGCTGTGGTATGTTACTTGCCCATTTCATGAGAGCTACTTCAGTTAGGTAGCAGTAGAGCAAGACTCAAGTGCTTAGCTACAACAATATTAAGTGAGGACTGTTTCTTCTACTGTATGTGTATATGCAAAGAAGCAGTTTGTCTTTCCTGTGAGAAGAGTAAGGGTTAGCTTGTTTTGTTTTGGTTAAATGCTGCTTTTCTGTGGCTCTCCAATAACAGTACTTGCATAGGAAGCCTGAATTTCTCAATCTTTCAGTGGCTTAAATCATTTGAAAGCAAAAAGAAAACTTAAACTTAGCCTTGTTACAACAATCAGAGCTGTCACTTCACACAGAAAGCAGGGATTTCTTTTTTCACATCAGTAATTTTGAAGACTCAACTTTGACTACTGGATGACCAAGGCAACTTAGTAAGATTAAGTCCAAAATTAAAACAAGGAAATTTCCCAACTTGATTTTATACATTGCTTTACCATATCTGTCTTTGCTTTTTCATAAGTAAAAGATAAAAGCATTTGCCAGTAGTACTGAGGAGAGTTTTCTTTTGTTTGCAGTAAAAGGGTACCAGGATAAAAGAGCAGCTTTCTAAGCTCCAGTTTTTTGTTGGATGGGAATGTAGCTTGTCTAGCAAATCCCTTATGTGCATCTTGGCTTCTGTCAAGATGACTTTTTTCCAAAGGTTTTAGGCTTCTGATATGACCTGAAGGTTCTTCCATAGGGCAGCTTTTTATGGGAGAACGTCTTCATTGTTAATTTGTTTTTGATATCAAGGAGCACTGGATTTAAAAATTGTGTATCTGGAATAACTATTTTAATTATCTGTGGCTTGGATCTAAGAGTTGTTGAAGAATCAGGATCTTGAGGAGGATTTGGAACTTCCAAGAGGGAATGGACTTAATACCTTGGGGTTTTTGCATAATCCAGGGCCTCTGCATTATTCCTGCCTTCAGATATTTGCAGTTATATTTGCTGTATCATCCTTTGTCTGTTCAGAAGCATGCAATCCTTAAGTAGCCTTAAGCATTAGGAATTTTATCTCAGCCCAATTAAGAAAGCTCCTGACAATTCACGTGTTACTGGAATCAGTGGACTAGAGGACAAAAACAGTGCTCACCTCTTTTCACATGCTTGAGAAGTGGGCAGGAGAAACACACTTTAGGAAACTGGAGATGGAGAAAAAAAGCCCGAGTAGGTAAGATTTCCCAACCAGCAGTTAGGTTGTAATGAATGTGCAGACTGATCCTCTCTCATCCAGAGACTTTGTTGCATTTGAGAAGTGTTCAGCTTGTGATTTCAAGCAAGTAGCTGAATAGTCAGTTGGCCACTTCTGCATATGGTTCTAGGAGAAAACAGATACCAGAAACTTATGCTACTATTTCCAGGTGGCATCATGATAGTATTTTTGAAGTAGAGTATTTAAAGGTTCAGCTTGTATATTCTGCGGTTTTGCTACTTGGTTTGAGAAGCATAAGGATAGCAAGTCTCCATGGGGTGAGGGGGAAGAATAATTTAAGGTATTATCTAGGTACTTGATTAAAACAAAATATAATAAAATGTTAATTAATACCATACCTGCCTTCTGTTCCTCTGGTTTCCACCTCTGTTGTAAATGACTGTCTCTCTTAAATGGCTTAACCTTCGGAGACATTCCAATTTCTCTTACTGTATTTAAATGCCTGGTTAAAACATCTAGATGTAGAGGAGGTGGAAGTATAATAGTACTGGATGAATTATCAGTGACTATTTGGCTTTTCTTAGGTTGATCTTCAGTTTTTGCCAAATAAAATTCTTTATTCAGCTGGTGACTTGGTGTGTCATTTCATCCCCATTCCCTATAACCCGCCCATTTCCCGTGTTCCACTTACATTTACTTAAAATTCTGGTCTTGAGATGAAAATCCTTTGGGTGAATCAGGATCAAGTGTCACTAATTCAAGTATAAAAATGACCTTTTGTAGAAAAAGTAATGAGGGTGCATAGAATTAAATCCTTCTGCCTAAACACGTCAAAAACTGTATTTAGGTCTAGGGATGTAAATTGAAGAAAGATTTTGTAGATCAGGGTTCATTGACATCAGTGCAGAGCCTTGTATTTTCTTTCAAAGAACTCTTTTGATTTGAAGATTTGTAAAGCACTTGTTTCACTTGAGCCCTTCAAAGAAAGGATAATTAACTTACTCCAATTTAGAGGTATAAAATGGAGAAAGGTTATGTTACATGCATTGTTCTAACTTTCTGCCTCGCATTTCAACCACAATGTTTTATCAGCAAAGGCAATAGCTGGTTTGTGCTGCCTCTGTGGTAGCAGGGAAGTAACTTGGGAATTGGCAGTGGTTTTGTGTGTGGGTAGTAATGCTGATGCAGCAGGGACTGAAAGTGCCTTTCCTTCGATTGTGTTTGCATTCTGACAAATATCTTGTTTCTGCAGCACAGACAAACAGGGGTAGTACCAGAATGTCAAACACAGGTACTTCTATCCCCTATTCCACTGTGTTAAGAGAAGCACAGGATTCTTAATGGTAATCAGTGATGGAGAAATAGTCAAAGATGGTGACATCTTTAACTTGGGGGCTGAGAGAAGCTGAATGGATTCATTTTGTAGAAAGTCAATTACTTCCTGGATAGACTCAAATGTATTTTATCCTTATACCCACCAAAATAGTAATTTGTCTTGTGGATAAATTTGTAAATTGATTTTCATGTGCTTTTCCTACACTACTGTTCAAATTTAATCAAGTGGAAAAGTAGAAGTGGATATATGATTTCGTACTGATGTACTTCTAGCAAATGAATTGTGATAAATCTTATCATAAAGCATGGCTGTACTTCTCCAGTTCTTTAATGAACTGTGTATTCAGTTACATCTTTATGATACTTTGCTTACAGTGTTTTTTTTTAAAAGTATTCTGTAACTATGCCATTCAATATTTTTCCACAATACTTTAAAAAGTATTTTTCCAAAATAATTTAATTTTAATATCATGTTTTACTCTTCCATCTTATATTTAAGTGAAAGAATGCTCTAACCTTGATGGAGTAAGATAGGGTGGGGGTGTTTGATCCATGTGTTAGTGCAGCAGTATGAGAGGAGATGTTAGGAAGCCTTCTATATGACTTTCCTAGTAGCTACATTCACTCCAGCGTTGTTAGAGCTCCAGTTTTAACTTCTTGTTTGTCTTAACTCATAGTGCTCCTTAGAACATTTTTATTTCATCTTTATGAAAAACTGTATGGAGGGTTTTGTTTTAAAAGTAACTGACCATATCTGGCAGACTTACCTAAGAGAAGATGATGAATTCTGAAGTTAAATGCTGCTTTCCTGGGGCTGCAGTTTTCTCTTGATTTAGTAATTTCAGTCCAACCTGCAAATTAAGTTCTGGTAGCTGGACAGCTTGATCTTTTTCCCAGCTAATTAGTGTCTGTAATTACATCATAAATGTTTTGTGCTAAACTGAATCTTAACTAACAGTTCTTATTTGATATTGTGAAGTAGGTGATACTGAAATAGCATTGGTGTGGCAGGAAGGCTGCTTGTCTTACAGTGACCAAGCCAATGTGATCGTCTCTTTTTGCACTGGTCTTGGCTTTCTTGTTTGGGAGAATATGGGGAGGAGGGTATCAATGATGTTATAAGCACTAAAAAGATGAAGCACTCCTAATTTGTTTGTGTCTGTGCAGAATGGGGGAAGCAGAAGGCACCTCCGCAGATGTGTAATGCAACCATGAGCTCAAAGCAAGGTTGACAAGAGCAGGTTGTTCAGATCCTTGTGCAATTTGGCTGTGACTTTACAACCTCTCTGTGCAATTGCTTCCTAGTGTTTAATTGCCCTCAAAGTGGAAGTTTTCTTTTTATGTTCGGTTGGAATCTAATTAGTTTTCCTGAAGAATAAACCCTTTGCGGGGGGAGGTGGGGGGGGGGGGGGGAAGGTTAGATAGGTACTGGCATCTATTCTATTGTGTAATTTCAGCACCTTTTTACTCCTTCAAAGATTGTAAGTCCAGAACAGCTTTTTCCTTTGTGATTCCCCAAATAGAATGCGTTCAAATGCCCATGACTTGTTTGTTTTGTTTGTCAGTAGACAAGAAGCTTCCTGTCTTTTTTATCAAAAAGGCTTAAGGCAGATCAGATTAAAGCAGTTTAAGTAGTAGTCCATTCGTAGTCCATTCTCACTGTAATTCGTAAGGTATGCTTCAATAAATTTGCATAGGCCATCAAGATAAGGATTTTTATATACAACAGGAAGATTACTGGAGGAAATTTTCAGCTTAAATTTTGACCAGTTTTGCACAATTGAAGGGGGGGGAGCTCTAGAAGAGGTTGCTGTTGTTTGTAAAGGTGCCTGTGCAGAGGGTTTGCTGGGAAGAGCACTGTGAATCACTACAAGGAACTCCTGCTGTGCTATTTTCCTGTACAGATTACTGCTACTAGCTCTTACCTTAAGGCCAGAGATTGTTGTTCAAAGGTAACACAGTTTAGAAATGTAGAAGAGAGAAACAAGAACAATGAGATATTTAGAACATGAAATAAATAATAGATTGGAAGAACAGCCTAGAGGCAGGAGGATTTGGGGGACAAAAGGAGCATAACTAGATGTAAAGTGTTATGAAGAAATGAGCTTTAACTTCAGAGATCAAGACTAGATGTTGTTAAATAAATTTTCTCACCCATAAGAAATTCTATTTAGCTTATAGTAGGTAATGATATATTTTCATCTTAAGCAGTTGTAGAATCTTTAGGATGACATCAGCATGGTTTAAATATATGTCATGTCTTCAAGTTCTTCACTCTGTGGTTTTGGCCAAAACCAGACTGGCTATCATGGGATGAAGAAAAAATTCTGTAGTTAGTGTGTGTGTGTATAATGGGAAAAGTAGTTACTAGACTATCATAACCTGAAGCTACAAATAAGTTTAAATTAATTGTTATTATTGTCCTTTTAAATTAATCAATAAAGGGCTTATCTGTTGTTCCATGTCTGTTGGCTACTCAGTATCCTTGATTTCCAGCTTTAATTATCAACAACATGCACGTTGAAATTTGCATAGCTCTTTTGTGTAAATAATACTGGTTTGGTTTTTTTCCAGTTTCTATGGAGATTTTGGACCTTTAAATCTGGCAATGTTATACAGATACTGCTGTAAACTAAATAAGAAATTAAAGGTAAGCTTCATTTAAAAACAACCTTCCTATATTTTTGTATTTTCAAATTGAAATAAAACTAGCCAGTTTGAAAGTATTTGTTAGGTGCTCACTAGCCAAATGGTTATTGCTAAGCTTTAAGGATATTCTTAGTTCTGGGCTTTTTTTTTTTCCCTCTGAAGAGCGAAAGAAAATAAAATGCCCTCATTTTGGTTTAGGAGATGAGGCAGGTGACTGAAGACTGTGTTCACCTTTTTGCATAAGCTTAACAGTTGCAAGACAGTAGTAACAAAAGCTGCTGGTTGTGTCACGGGTTTGCAGCTAATGAAGTGTGTATGCTGGTCTGAATAACCGAGAAAACAGATACTCAAGGAGCAAACCATGGATCCTGAAATCCCACTGTTTAAGTCTCAGTGGAATAGGGGAAGGGGGCAGAGAGAGAAACAGAGGACCTGGGGACTATGACAGCACTGCTTGGCAGTGGATAAAACACGGGTGTGTTATCAACACAGTTTTGATGACAAATCTAAATCACAGCATCGCAATGACTGCTGTGCCTAAATCCCAGCTCCACCCCAGCCAGACCCTTGGAACATATGTGCAGCTGCAGCCTTCCCTTTCTCCACATACCTGTGAAGAAGTGATTTGCAGCATCTATAGAAAATCTGTCAACTGCAAGAAATGAAATGGATGTTTTAATTCCAAAATGCTGATTAATATAGCTTGTGGGCAAATAGTGAGGAGACCCTTCACTAAATATTTATCTTTATAATGTAAAATCTTATAAAAAATCTTTTTCATATAAAATATTAGACCCCTTACTGACAGAAGGGGAAGATGGGACAACAGATGTGATTGCTTTGGCCACTGTTAAGAGGGTCCCTTTATTGAAAATGACATTATTTCTAGGGGCACAAATGAAACCTTTAGTTAAGTTGATTCATGCTACCTGCTGCTCTGTGAAGCAGTTACTCCAGAGAAGAACCAGTAATAAACCTACTCTTCTAACTTCACTGTGCCCATGGGAATTAGAGAGATCAGTTCTGTCATTTCCAGATTCAGATTGTGACTGTGATCAGTTTGGGACCTTAATGCAGTCTCATATATTACCGTAAGCCTTCAGTCTTGGACCTAGGTACCATGAGCTTCACCCAGAAAATAAGTATGCAACTCTTAAATATCTCAGTTTTTTTTTTTATGGTTCAGTGTTAAACAGGAACGTGTCTGCAGTCTTTATTCTTGTACTAAGACCATCATCTTGCTTATTGAATGAGGCAAGCTAATTTTCAGAAGTGTCTTGTAAGCATGGTGATAGATTGGATGTTATGATAGGAAAAAACCAAGGACTGAACTGTTAATTGGAACTGAAATATTAATCCTGATATTTGCAGTGTTGGTTTAGCAAACTGTAATGTAAGTTTCAATGCAACTTCTTTATCTTTTGAGAAGAGTCAATGTCCTTGCACTGCTGGACGTACTTGTACAGCTGGCCAGGACCAGAACAGAGAGGTCTCCATGGGAGGAAGTGCAGTTTGTTGCTGCTGGCTGGCCAGAGGCTGATTGCAATAGGTTAAATTAAACTCCTAGTGCCTAAGAGAGAAGGGTAACCTGATAGTGCAACCACTTGAAAGTAATACCTGGAACCAAACAGTTAAAGCCTGGAGTACTGCCAGTGGTATAGAAACTTATGTACAAATGGACTCCAGTCTGGCTGATTGGCACTACCCCTGGGGTAGGCCAGTACTACTAATGTAATCTTTGCTCTTCTAGCAGTTAAAATCTGTGCCACACTCAGTCCTAATTTAGATGCCCTCTGCAGTGGGTAAGGAGGCTTGTAAGACCCAGGGCTGAAGCCTGCCTCTGCCATGTGCATTTACATGCCTCAGAGGAGTTGCTGCTGGCCTAGCTACAGTGACTGCTGCTCAGCTTCCCCAGGCGAGAGTTAGACACCATTTCTACACCTCATCCTCTTGTGTCTCTCCCTCACACATGTCCCCAAGAGGAGTTCTGGGGCCTGAACTAGGGTGTTTGCAGGCCCATGACCTTTGATTTACCTGCCCTGCAGCCACAAAAGTATGGTAATTCTCATGTGGCACCAGGTGATGTGTAAGCAGGCTGGGATGAGTGTTTCAGAGATGGGAAGTGCAGACTGGACTAAGGACAGAGAGAGAGCCCTGTTGGGAAACTGCTGCTTGCACACCCTTGCCTTAAGGGTGCCCTGTGACCAGCTGCAGGAGTTGTTTGATCACGGGAAGCAAAAGAGACTGCAGGTTATCATGGGATGGTTGCTACTGCCATACTGCAACACTTTTGGGACCCTGAAACAATAGTGCTTAAGCCCAGATGATTTGGTGTACTTGGTTGGGTAAGCACTTAATGTACTTTTCTTAAGAAAAGAGTCCTTGAAGTATGGAACAAAAAGAAATTATTCACTAATGTAAGGGTTTGGGTATGGATATGGTGTCTCAAATTAAAGACTTAGGCTCCTTTAATTTTAAAACATCTATGGATATGAGCAGGAGAGTAGAAAGTATAAGATCTCATTAAAACCAGAAAGCCCCAACAAGCTTCCCTTTCAAATCTTTAACTTATGTCTGTTTCTGTTTTGGAAGAGAAGTTCAACATGAGGCAGTATACTGCTTTGCCTTCTTTTGTGGGGGACTGGTGAGGAAGGATACTGGTTTGAAATGAGCTAATGGCAGATCAACATTTTAAAGTAAACTGTTGTAACTTTATGCTGACTGATTTTTGTAAAACCTCTGTAAATACCTCTGTTCTGAAGAGATGAAGAATTGATTCAGATATCCATTTACTGAGAAAGTTTGAGGCAAAGTCTTGGCTGTGCCTTACAGGAAAACCTTTCAAACCTTCTTGTGTTTGTAATTTTTCAGTTTCTGATTGCTGTGAAGCTGATTTTCACTGTCTAAGTCAACAGCAAAGAAAAAAATGCTTGTCTGTGCTGTCTTCCTACTTGGTATTTGAATTCTGTTCAGGGGAAAAATACTTGACTAAGCATCTGGGCTTCATATATGAAAGAAATTTTTTTTCTTGTTTTTAAGCAGGCCCGATTTAATGAAAACTGCTTTTCAAAAACTGTTGTGTTTTATCTGTGCATAGCCTTACACATTCTCAATAAATTAAGGAGCAGAAGTAATCAGGGAGTGTTGCTGATATAAATGATACAAGTATTGAAGATCAAAGGCAGGAGAGGAAAGGTACTGGCAGGCTTATAAACTCTGGGGTTTACTTTATGTATGTTAACTGTATTGCTGCTGAATCACAGAGGGATTCAGGGGGGTTTTTTGTTTGTTTGTTTTTTTAAATATAAATAAACTTCTGTGCATACACATGGAACTATGATAATTGCAAAACATCTCATTTAAGGCAGCCTAGATTTTGAGGCAGGGTTGCATGCACATGTTTAAATTAGTTGTTTTCTATTGTTTACTACTCTTGTACTCACTTCCATTTACAAGTAAATATTATCTCTATATACCCCTATATATATATATAAATAGAATTTGCATAGATCTAGGCTCATTAAACACATTGAAATAATTTCTTGCTTGAGCTGTGCAACTGTGTTAAACCGTATCCATTATATAAAATACTGTCAAATAATACGTTGATTTTACACAGCTATCATCAATCTGGTAATTGACCACAATTCTAATCCTGTCATCGAGTCTCTGCAAGTAAATCTCTCTTGAGATCTACAGGAACTTTTTTTAAAAGAAAAAATGTAATCTTACTGGGAAAGTAAATATTCTGTAACCCTTCATACACCTTCTGAGTTAGTTTTATTACCCGAAGCAAAAACTGCTACACTTTCTGTGTAACCTCTGCTTTTAATACACATGATTGTCTTTCAGTATGTTCCTCTTGACAGACACTGTTATGTTATACTGTTAAAATTTATCTTTTAATGATGTGTGAAATTGATATCATTCTCTCACTGGTAAAGAATTTTTTTTGTGCTTCATAGTGTCTGCACCTTAGTTTTGTTGTGGAAAAAAAAAGATTACTGGCAACTATAGTAATTCCCTAGATGACCTGTATTGAAAAACGTCTTTGTTGAAACATCCCTGGTTCTTCAGAGTTGTGCAGTGCTAAGGGAACTAAAGCCCTGATCCATTCAGGTGGAGCTCTGGAGCTGTAAAAACACTAACCTCCCAGAACTGTTGTGAAAGCTCATCATTGACACTGGCCACAGGAGTAGAGGTAGCTTATTAAATATGGTCAGAAAAAATTTTTTTTTTTAATCTGTTTTTTAAAAAATAGATTATATAGCTTAGTTTTGATAATGAAAGTGCACTGAGTTGAGAAATTGCACGTTGATGCAATGCACTGACATCAGATGCATTGCACTGACAGTTCAGCAAACAGCTACTATAAAACTTTATTTTTTGTAACTAGTATGCAAATAAAAAGTTATTTGTTTTATAGGCTTCTGAAAACTTAAATTGTGCTGCTGTGTTCCACTGCTTGCTATGCTATAAGGCATTAATGTCAGTTTTCACTTTTGTGTTAAAGCTTTAGTCAGGATTCAAAACACATTTAAATATTTCACATAACAAAAATTAAACCCTTACATTTTGAAAATGATGCAATAGAACTGATCCACCATTTTCATCTAAAAATTCTGAAAATTTCAGGTTATGGCTGCTTTGGGTACAAAAGTGTCTCAAAATTGGAATGGCTTGATTAAAAAATCCATTCTATAAAATAAAACAAGAAATATGGTCTTACTACATAGAACTTCTCACTAGCTAGCTTTACAGTTTAAAATAGTGTTTTAGATGAACTGTAAACTGCTGCAAAGAACTTTGCTTTAAAATAAGTAGTAGTCAATAAGTTATAATTGAAGTTCTGTCACTGTTGCATAACTACTGTAATCTTATCCCACCTACACATCATGGGTGGAATTGCAGTTAGAGAACACTAAAATTAAAAAATTGAGGAGGGGGAAGAAGGGAGGAATCCTAAAGTACTGGGATTCATTTTGTCAAGTTTTAATAATAATTGAATGCTTCACTAATTAAGTAACGACTTGTACTTTGTATGTTTGCATATACACTGAGAGAGATGTTGCTGTTGGCCTCAAGATACAACCTCTTCCAATCAACAGCAACCAGCTATTTCAGGAATTACAGTCCCTTTTACATCCAGTTGCATTAGCTCTTGCTCCTTCCACCTCTGGAAGTTGTGGCTTGTAAGACCAGGCTGGAAGGTACAGTTAGAACTGTGGCTGAAGGTGCTGTTTCTCTGGGAGGTGGGAGTAGGAAACTCACTGTGGCACCTACATCAGTTTCTCCTCAGTTGATCAGCTATTTTATTTTTTTGAAAAATTTGATTCTGTGGTTAAAACTGTTCTAAAATTTGCAATAAGTTTTGAGATGAGAGTTGACATTGACAGATTTCTGGAAGTGAAATACAGTTGGCACTACAAATGAAACACTGTTCTGCAGCAGTTACCTTATCTCCCCTTCCCAAGTGTCAACAGTGTCAAGAGTTAAAAACCTGAAGTTGGGTAACAATGCTACTGGTTAATGCCAGGGCATTTTATAGGACATGCAACTTTTAAAAATAGGAAAATGCTTCAAATATTTAGAAACAGAATCTAGTATATCTGTTGATGACTTCCTCAGAACTCTAAGAGTATTGTAAAAATTGATCTGGCAAAACATGCTGTGGTGTAGCAGAATGTGATGGGAGTGTGGCAATTCATGAAGTTTTAAAAATTATTAATGCAGTAAATTGTTTAAATTGCCGTTTTTAAGTGACAATATTGTCTCTCTCTGGCTTTAAATAGTTTTGCTGCAGCTTGTCATTATTGTTCTTTTCTGGTGATTGTTGGTTTTGTTTTCAATGGGAGGTTTGTCCACAGGATTCTGACACAGGCTTCTTTTCTTGATAAAGAAACAAGAATTGTGAGTGTTACTAGTTTTGTCTTTGCCTAGCCTTCCCTTCAGGCTTTTCTCTTATACGGTTTTTTCTTTTTATCTTTTTAACTAAATTCTTGCTGTTGAAGGTTTCTAAAGATGTCCATCACTGCATTTTAAAATAGTATAGATGGAAGTGTTTAACTTCTAAAATGACTGTAAGGTTGATTGCTTGAGTTTTTCTTTTGTCTTCTCCACAGAATTACATGCTAAGGAGGTTTAACATACCAGGAGGATGTTTTAGTTGAAAATTTCAATGTCTTTAATCAGCATTCATAAGCTAGTGTTTCAAATATTTAAACTTGGGAGGAAAAAAATCCAGTTTTTTATATTGAAGATTTTGGTTCAGCTCCGCTTTATAGAGTGTTTTTGTGCAGCTAACAGTGGCTATTTCCCTGCACTCTTATTTATCTGTGATATAAGAAGATTGTTCAGAGTATCAGTAATTTTTTTCTCCTTTAATTTTAGGAACTTCTTGATAAGAATTTTCTCTGACTCGTTTTTCAATTTTGGAGAAGTGATTGTGCTAAAGTATTCATAAAGCATATTCTTTTCTTAGTAAATATGCTGTTTTGTTTGTTTCTTTTCTTCTAAACAGTATTTCAGTCTCTCAAGAAAGAAGATTGTGTACTACACCAGTTTTGACCAGCGGAAGCGAGTGAATGCGGCGTTTTTAATAGGTGCATATGCTGTAAGTATTTTTGATCACATGGATATTTTAACTTTCCTTAAGAGACTTCTGCTGTGTGTAAAATGGCTTCTCAAGGGGTGCTCCTTTAGGGAGGTGGGCAGATTGTCATTTCCTTTGTCTCTACGCTGTCTTTGAAAACTCTGTTGTATGAGTTTTAGGGAAACCTGGTCATCATCCCTTATCTCCATTTATTTTACTACCTAGGGAATGGCTTTGGCAGATCCCCTGCATGTTTTTCCATGGGATACCATTTTCTTGAATGTTGAAAATCCGAGTCACTTACCTCTAGTTGACCATGTTAGGATGAATTGCATCTCATGTCATTGCTGAAATTCAGACTGGGAAAGAGAACAGAATTTTCCCACAGCCTTCTTAAAGTTACTAGACCAGAGGCACAGGGATTATTGAATTGATTTCTTTTCTCATTTAGTTTTCATAGCCTACCCAGAATAATAGACAGTATGCCACAGCTCTAGCCATGTTTGAAAGTTAATTGAGGAAGTTTGGTTTATTTGTCCTGGCTCCTGTTCCTTTTCCTTATAGGTAGCAGATGGACCAGACATATTTCTTTCTCATGATTCCTCTGAGTTTTTATTTTGGTAGTAAGATTTTTTTACTAGATTTCTGTAATGCCAGTGAGAAAAAGCTGTTAAGTTCTTAAGTTTGTAGTTTTTATGCAGCAAATGACCAGGTAATAGCAAACTACTATAGCATGCCTAGTTATTTGCTTGCAGGAGTGTTTTTTCCTAATTTAAAAATTTAAATTATACATCTCAGCCCTACCTGAAACATGAAGGATTTATTTGCTGATAATCTAAGTACCTCTAGAGGGGATCTGTTCTATATACTTCTAATTTGTAAATGGCAGATGCAGGTGGGAAAAACATAAATCCAAATTGCATTTGAAATACTGTGGATAAATGTTAAGGTGGATTTGGAAAATACTGATTCCCTTTTTGTTCTGTAAGCTTTTTGGGAAATATGAGATTTCTTGAGACAGTGGGTACTTGGGGCCAGTATTGCTACGTGTCATGTGCCTGTGTAATGGCCTAACTGTGGGGACTTTTAACCACATCATCATGCAGAAGGTTGAGAGCATAAAAATGAAAATGTCAGAGAAAAAAAATTTAAATGTTCAGTATTTATTGAATCTGGGGTTTACAAGTAGGAGTTCCACACAGTTAGAGTTACAGCAGTGACAGTGGGGAAGAGGAAGAAAACCTTGTCCCTTGTGGAAAAAAAAAACAAAAAAACTCCTGTAAGAGAATAGTTACCATCTATAAAGTAATTTTTTAAGCTTTTACATTGCTTTTTAGATACCAGTTCAGTTTATCCAAACTGTTCACAAATCGGCTTTTAGTGTTATTAGAGTTTTTTTTTTGTGTATGTTGCAGAATGAAAGCACTCTGAAGATTCATCATATTAGATTAAAAACGAAGCTAAGTTTTGGTTGCTGGCTTTTCATTGATACAGATGAGTCAGAAAATGTCTCTTTGATTTTTCTTAATGAATTCACTACTTTTTAGGTGCTGAAGACATACTGTAATGTTTTCCTCTTCATTTCATTAGCCTTCCTCCTTAGTTATTGCATTGCTCTTGACATCTGAGATACTGCTGATTTTTTTCAGGAGCTTGTTCAGTGTTTCTTTCTCTCCTCTTTCCTCTTGTGTTCTTAATATATTTTTTCTGTTTCCTCCTGGTGTCTTTATTACGAGCCTTTATGAGCTGTGTGGACGGACAATGACCAGTGTTCAGTTCAAAGGGTCATGTGTGCTTGGCTTTGAGCAGACTCAGCTTTGAAGGGCCAGAACTTCTGTCAAATAAAACCTGCAGTACTGGGAAAATGTGGTACAAATTTGCCCCTAATTCAGATTCACAATTCCTTGATAAGATGGAAACTCTCATTTTTCCTGAAGTTCTCTGAACTACCCTCTAAGGATCTTTTGTCTGTAAGCAAGAATTTAGGCTTTAAATGTAAGCAATTTTACAGTAATTGATTCGTCATTGAAGTCTCTCAGTTGCAGAAGACTGTGACATTTTTCCAGTTTTCTTTTTTTAAAGTAAGGGACTGACACCAAACAGAATGTTTATGTTGATATCTGAATCTTTTCTTTGTTTAGGCATCCCTTTTTCTGATCTGTGTCACGAAAGAGTATGACATGGATTCTTAGTAGTGTGCAGGAGAAAGTTACTATCTGGTTAAAGACTTTTCAGGCTCATTTTTTTCCTCTTCCCCCATCCTTTCTAGGTTATATACTTGAAGAAAACACCAGAAGAAGCTTACAGGACACTTTTATCTGGATCTAATCCACCATATCTTCCATTTAGGTATGTGAACACAAACAATGATGAGGATACCTTCTCTGTTTTAAAATTTGCTAAAAATTTGGGGTTTAGATTGCCTCCCAAAAAGGAGTTTCATGTCTGATACAGGTAGTGTATCAAAATGACTGATCTCGAGAAAAAATATTTTTTACCTCTCATGTAATTACTTGCTGTTTGTAGGAATAATAAATCATTTAGATTGGTATGTCTTAAATAAGACTCAGTGAGGTATTGAAAACAGTTCTTAGCATGTTTGAGATTTAGCACTTAAACCTTTTCTTAATAATGCATTGTGGTTTACTGTTTGGAAGTCATTAAAATATTTGAAATTACCCTAGCTAGTGAGACTTACAGGATTGAAGGGAGTTTTATGCTGTTATATTTTCCTTATTTTACAGAACAGGTACTGAAATTCAGGTTATGGAATGTTTTCAGTGAATCATAGATTGATAGAAACTGTCTGTTTTTATTCTCTGTACTAAGGTCACATTGAGGCTTGAATCTAAGGAATTTTAACTATCATGCCTATCTAATAGAGAGACTTCCAAATGTTTTTCATGGTGGGCCTATGAAATGCCCTTATGCTTTATTAATGAGAATACCTCATGGTATTCCTATTCAAACACTGGCAATAAAAGGCAACTGCACAAAGGTCAGTTTCCTCTTTTAGGGGAATCAGCATTTTGCAAGTAGTGTTCACTGTCAGCCAGTGAATTTGTAAATGCAGACCTACCTTGTCTATATCAAATTCCTCTGATTCTTCAGCCCCTCAGCAAAGGAAGATCACGTTGTCTCTTCTCATACTTTGCACAGAAGCCCCAAAGATGCAGTATAAACTGTTGGGGTGGTAGAATTTTTTTTTTAATGTCAAGAACAGTTTGACTAGAAAATTTTAAACCATCAGCTACATTTTTAAAAAAGGTATTAAATCAGTGATAGCTTTTATTGACAGAGAATTTATACACTGACCTGGTCATTGATGGCTCTCCAGAGCCCAAGAAGTTTACTGAGCTACTGGTATCCATATTTTTTTCAGCTAATTATAAAAGATACTTGGTACAATGCATTAAAAAAAATCAGTTATTTTAAACATGCCAGTGTTTTTTAACGTCTCCAAATTCCGTATAAGATACGGGAGTCACAGTCTACATTAAACAATGTCTTGCATGTTTAATGCATGTGTCTTAGCATTGCTTCCATGAGGATCTGCCCCATGGTCTTCTTCCCATGCACAGAGGTGGTGCTCACCAGCCTGCAGTTCTTTGGCTCTCCCTTTCTACCCTTTTTTAAAAATAGGATTGATGTTTCCCTTTTTCTAGTCACTGAGGACTGGGCCTGTCTGCCATGACTTTGCACATGTGATGGAGAGTAGCTTTACAACAGCACCAGCCAGTTCCCTCAGGACCCTGGGATACATCTCACCAGGGCCCGTAGCTGAATAGCTCTGCCTTGTTGACCAATTAAATAAATTTACTATTTGGATTTGTAGTAAATTGATATTTCTTTAGGTTTTTCTCACCCCTGCCAAGGTGAAAATTAAGGTGTGTAAAAAGGAGGTTTTGACAAAGTGAAGAAACTTATTTGTCAGATCCCAAAATTGTAAGACGGAAAACTTGGGAGTGTTTGCAGAACAGTCTCACAGGACCCTGTTTGCTCCAATCAAAGGCTACAGATTCCTGCCTTGCAACTAATTCCTTATAACACTGATATTGATAGCAATGATAAGAACATTCTGTTTCTGCTTGACTGGTAAGGTCTAATGAAAGGAATTCTCTGTGATTTCTTGTGAGGCTGATTGGGACCACAGTAACGAATTAGCTGGAAATGGGAAAGAAATAATTTAATCATCCTCCCTGGTTTTTCAAGGCTTTTGAGATATTTCCCCCTCCCCCCACCACATTCCAAGACATTTGGACCCTCTCTGTTGCAAAACACAGCATAGTACAGAGGCTCCAGCAATGGAACCTGTGCTGGAAGCAGTAGCTCTGCTTCTTAGGTACTGGGTCTGCTTGGCCTCAGGCTGTCCTATGAAGAAAGAAGTTGGTGCTATGAGGAAGTTTGCACTCTTTCCACACCTTTAGTGTTTTGAAAAGGACTAAAATAACTTGTGTACAATTGAAAACATAAGACAAATGCCACACCCCTTTCCTCATGTTCTAAGATCTATGAAGGAAATAATATGGGGATATTAAACGTTGCTATTCAGTATTTATTGTACTGAATTTATTCTTGCAGCCTGGAACTTAGATTTTACATACCTTCTGTGGTATAGGTCATCTCTGTTTAAATAGTTTGAGTTTGTCAGTGAGCAGTGCTCAGTTAAGTGTTAAAACTGGACTATTTAACAAGTTTGTTAATTTGATACCTGAGGTGTCCTCTATTTGAAAAAAATAGACAACTTTGAATAGGGAGAAGCTGCAGCATTGTCAGATTCTTTGTGGAGTACTGAGGTAGGTTTACATGAAGTGGTCACTGGGAAACTGATCTACTTTCCTGTAGCTGAGTGACCTCAAAAAGCCCTAATCGGCTTAGGTCTTCAGCTGGTATTTTCATTTAAAGACAGCTTCAGCAAATACAGTTGAGGGATGGAAAAAAATCAGATCACTGCTCTTACAAAATTCATGGAAATTTGTTTTGTTTTGTTTTTATAATAGAAAAGCTAAAGATAACTTGGCAGGATAAGGCACTACTGTCTTTGAGACGCTTTTGTCTTATTTTTGGCTGATTCACTGTCACTTGGTGACGCTCTCGTCTCTTGAAGATCTTATACTGTATCTTCTCACTTCCATTTAAAAAACAGTGCTAACACCATTTAAAATTGTCATGAATACCAGTTGCCTACTGAGAAGCGGTTTAAGATTTTTACCTCAAACTACTCTGTATTGACGAAAAAACAAATACATTTTGATATTATTATGTTCAGTCTCTAAATAATGACGTGAATTTCAGAGATGGATTTTGATTTATAACTTCTGGGGTTCGTTTCATAATTGAAAAGTGCTGGGGAAACGAACTGTTTTGTTATTGACAGTGTTTAGAGGTTTGGTGAAAGGGAAAGCATTATCCAGTATTGAGGTCAGCTGCAACAACTGTGGAATGAGATGTGGGATATGCAGCTCTGTAACACCAGCTCAGATTCATACTAAATCTGTATCTCCTTGAAATACTGGCATTTTTTCACATTTTGAAAGTGAATAGAGTTCTGTCTCTGTTTGAAAAGTTAGGTGGCTATTCATTTGGGCATAAAAGACTGTAATAGTACTGTAATGAAACATAGCAGCAACCTACTTTAATGGTCAGGTGCACATCAGCAGAATGGAGACATCTGAGACATGGATGCTGGAGGCAATCCATGTTAGCTGCCAGCATCTGTGTGCAGGTCACTGGTAACAGCTGGCTGTAGGAACTGAGAATACTGTACACCTGGAACTGTATATCTAGGTCAGCCTCACCATCCTCCCTCCCTCTTTCATAGTATTTCCTATTAATGGATTAGGGATTATGTGGGCTTTTTCCCCAGCATAGTTTTTATGTACAGCACTATCAGATGCCTTATCAGTCAAAGAAGTAATTATATACATACAGATAAAATAAAAGTTATATTCTTGTTACAGCGAAATAACATATAAAGTAGAACTTTTCTTCTACAACCACATCTTCTGTTCGTATTTCTCTAAATATTTAATTTTGTGGTTTGCATTTGTTTGGATTTTATTTCTGTCAGCCCCTCTGGAAAACTGGTACAGCTTTTAAACACTTTCTGCTATGTACATGTTCCCATTGGGGCCCCTAATTTTTTTTGCTCACAAGACCTTTTTGTTTGCTAGAATAATTTTGTGCTAAAGTGATCTGCTATCATGTGATGTTCAAAATATTAATGGTAATCCATTGTCTGTCAAAAATGTATTGTCTGTAAAATTAAATATATTACGTTTTTATATATTCTGCTTATTCAACATAATGAAAGTACTTTATGGCTTCTCATTTTTAAAACTTCTCTGTTGCATTTGGGTATGGAAGATTCATACGCACTTCAAAGTTCCCATTCCAAAACATTATGGCTAAGTGTGTTTTAATAATCTAGTAATTTGAAAGCATTTTTAGATTGGCCTGCCTGCAATATGACACTACCAAAATAGTAGCTTTTAATTTTCTTAAAACCATTTTCTGCACACACTGTCTGCTCAAAACTGCTAAACTTATTCTGCTCTTAACGAGTAGAGGAGAATTTTCTACTCTTAAAGTACTTGAGATTGGAGGAGTATATCACAAACTTCATACTACTTACAGCAAATTCTAACAAAAAAGGAAAGTTTTCAGTGAAAGATTGAAATTTTGAATCACTTTTAGATTAAATATGTATCTGTGTGAATCTAAAATTTTATTATTCTGATAAATTGCAGTTCTTAGGACTCTGTCTAATCTGGCTAAGGGAAAAGCTATGAAAGATTTCCTTAATGAGTGATAAGGAAATAATCTGCTCAGGCAGAGCAGATTATTTTTTAAAATCAAAGTGGTCTGAAGCACATTTCAAAAAGTACTTTTTCATTTTTCTACAATGCTTTTTTATGATGGTGTGTGTTTGGTGGCGAGTCTCACTTCATCTTTTACAGACAAGTTGTAATTTTCATGTGGTAAACTGAGGTTAAGTATTTTTAAAGTTAATTATATTGGGATAACTTTTAATCACATCTGTAATCAGGCATCAAAATGAAAGCCTGGAAATTAGTTCCAAGCTAGTAGTCTTATTTGCCCGCCCCCGTTAGTGTAACTCAATTAACACTTGACTAATGGTTAAGCAAGCTTTGCTTTATTTGCTACTATCTTTACACAATCCAGAGAGGATGCAAGCCTCCCTGTTCCAGGATAGCATAAATAATATTGTAAAGAGCATGTAGTTACCTGATGTAAAATATGCACCTAAAGTGGTTTGCAATATCTAACTGCATTTAGTCTGAGCTACATCGTGGGTCGGGGAGTGCTTTTTCCTGAACAAGCTTCTAAAAAGATGTCTTTGAACTTAAATTCAGAGTTCTCAAAGTAGATTGAATAGCTTGAATGTGTTCTGTTGTGTTTTGCCTTTCCCCTAGTTCTTAAAATAGTTGTGTGTATATTAAATTCATTTGTATTACATCCTTAGGGATGCTTCATTTGGGAACTGCACATACGATCTTACGATCTTGGACTGTTTACAGGGAGTAAATAAGGTAATAACATTTTTTCCTTAGCAAAACAGGTTTAAATTGATTTTTAAAACATGAAGAAAAATACTGTTAAAATAGATTGTAAAACCTGGTTTCAGGTGAATGAGTAGTGATGAAGCCTAAGTTACTGAGGACCGTGTTTGAGTACTCATGGCAGAGGAAGGTTGCACTTTGACCTGTCTGGCCTGGCCTTTGACATATTTTTGAACTTCACCTCATGAATTGGAACTTGCAAATGCCCCACCCGTGGGTGGGGACAGCTCTTAATGCAAGATACTGTGCTAGGTCTGCTAAGAGATCATTTACAACCGTTGGGGAGAGGGAATGGCAGGTGGATGAAGTCAAGTGAAACAGATACCTAGGTACACTGTGATTAATCAGAACAGTTTTTCATGTGCTAAGCCCCAGCTTTCCCCTGGGGAAACTGATCTTTCCAAAATTGTTTAAAACCAATGAAAACTAATGTATCTTACTAGTGGTTTGATGTGTCATTTTAAGTAGTCCTGAAATATTAAGCTTCAGTATCGCTTTTTTAAAAAAAAAAATCCATTAGTTCTTAATTGGGGGCCTTGAAATTTTGTTTATTTCCCGTTGGTCTTGATGAAGGGAGCAAGCTATAGGAACAATTCTGTCCAGACACTCTATAGACCACTTGTCATTCTTAAAAACATGGCAAAACAAGTATTTTTTAAAAATTGGAAAAAGAGAGATCAAGCTTAATATTTTTAGTTCTGTGGGGGTGGGAAAGGAGCTGTCAGTTACCAGCAAGACTGTAATTTGTGAGGCATTCTACAGATCCTGAAGATCTGAAGTAGTCAGTGCAGTCACTGTAATTTATCTGCAGCTAATGCATCAAAAGGACGGTGAGAATCAGTTTTTCCTCCTTTGTTCTCATAAAATTTATTATTAAATTTTTGTCTAGCTCACAGAGGTTAAAACACTTTGGGCAGAAAATGTATGCCTTAATTGAAAGTACTCTTGTTTTACCTGGATAAATTGGGTGTTTGTATGTGTGTATGTCATATACATGTAATTCAGGGGGCCTGCAAGTTCAGGAGTGCAGCCGGCCAGCCATGCTTCAATGAAATACATTTTTCAAAATCAGCTGTTCAGACAAACCTCTCAGTATCTTAGGTTTCATGACAGGTCCAGTCACGGAGCCTGTGTTGTCTATAACAAAGCTATTTTTCATTTGTCCTGAAAGGGTGCTGTATATGTAGCAAATAATGGCAGTCTGAGGATTATTGGTTTTGAACCACAGGTCTGTGAGGTGTTCTTATCACACCTTAATTCCAGAATGTTGTGTAATATCTATATTTCTCAGAATGCAATAGATTCAGTGTAAATAGATGCTGCAGAAATGTCTTCCACCAGTTTGGAAAAATATTGGCTGTGAATTTCATATTCATAGAATTGTTTTCAATGTGATTATTATCAATAAATTTCTAGTACAAAAGTGGTATAATTAATAACAGTACAGTAATCAAATAAAAACTTCTTTCAGTCCTGTAAGAAATGGTGTCTAATGTACTCTAGTGGACTTCATTCTACCTGTGAAATGGGTATTAAAAGAAATAATAAAATAGAGATTATACATGGCACTGCATTCTGTATATGCCATTTTGCCTTGGTATTATGGTGGCAAAACCAGAGTATCATACTAAGTGCAGAGAATCCATAAACACTCAGTGTTCAGTGTTTTGTTATGTCCAACTGCATGAAAATACATTTGGCAAAGGAATCATTAAATGAGTGTATGACAAAAAGGGAATTGCTTTTTAACTTGTCATCTGCCTTACAGAAAAAACCCCACATGGTGGGGTGTGGAGAATCAATGTTACGATTTAAGTGATATGCAACAACCTTGTGTCCCATCCTCATGTCTTTGGAGGGGAAGTAATGAGCCTGACACGTGCCAGTGACATTGTTGGAGTTTCTGTTGTCTGTGTCATTAATCTGTGCAAAATGTTATGTTGTCTTAATGGAAAAGCTTCAATAAGCCACAACCACAAACATTTAGGGATTTAGTTTTGCTCAAAACAATTTTATAAAATGAGATTATATATTGTATTTCAGTGTAAACTGACACCTTGTTGCCTTTTAGGCCTTGCAGCATGGATTTTTTGACTTTAAGACATTTGATGTGGATGAATATGAACACTATGAGGTTTGTACATTTAATAATGCATTGAATGTGTTTGGGCTACCTAAAATAAGAGTATACAGTATCCCCCAACTTAAACCATACTGGAAACAGGTTTTAATTCAAGTAAAACCCAGTGTTCATATGTAAGGTACGTACATGGAAACCTATCTGCTCTTTGTGAAGAGCATGCAGGATTACTACCCTTGCAATTTCAATGCATCATATGATAAATCTACTGCTTTCTTGTAGCCTTTTTAGCTTCTGGGTTTTTACTGAAGTCAGTGACAATAATTTAGTTTACTGGACATTGTCTTTGGAACACCTATAAATTCCTGTACTTGTATTGGTTAAGGAAAAAGATTTATAAACTAGAGATGTACTTAATATTTGAATGTAAATTTAACTCTTTTTAAACTTGTGTTGCTTTACTGTAGCAAGTATTCTTCCCACATTCTTCCCCTGTAGGGCAATTTTCAGAAAACTTGGAAGTAATGAGAATAAAATTGCTAAGTTTGAAAATCTCCGTTTTAAAAGCATTTTCTATAGCTGTATGTATTTCAGATACATACTGAAATGCTTCATAAATGTTCAAGAAAGTGAAATCAGAAGAGAAATAAACAATGGAAAAAGTTAATTAACAGCACATGTCTACAGTAGTTGTCTGCAGTTGGCAGTCTGCAACACAAATCTGCCTATTTGACTAACCTTGAAAGCATTTGTAGAAGGATTTCTGTGTCCTGCAATGTTCCATAATGATTAGGTTAAAAAATTGGTATAGCCTTTGCAGAATTACCAAAATTAAATGAACAGGAACTAAAATTTAAAATATGAAATTGCTGCTTTTGCTTACTCTACATACAAAAAGAAAAACATGTTCTAAAAGCAAATTGTTGTTTGGAATTCTGTATGTGTAGCAGGCATTAGTCTGCTTGAAAAAAGTCTTAATTGACTAAAGCTATCCCATTATCTTGTTTAAGGCTTAACATTATTTTAGAGTGTGAAAAGTATGTACATGTGAATGATGTTTATAGTATGCTCTTTGCTGAGTTTAAGAAGCAAGAATTTGGAATCATCTTTAATTTTTTGTCCATTTTTTGGTATGTCTTTTTTTTCACGCATTGTGGTCAGCTTCGTGTTTAGTTATGTCCTGTGCTATATTTCAAAAATTTTAAATGTTACAGGTTTTTGCTATGTTAGGTCTTCAAATGTGTGGTTATATAGAAAAAGTTGCATACGACTTAAATGGAGCAGGCTGAAAGGAAATTTTTTTTCATGTTAAAAGTTCTTTCATCTTACTATGTTATCAAGGCAGCTAATTCCCCTTTTGTTGGACTGGAAGTAAATTACTGATTGGGATTTTTATTAATAATGATGTCTGCATGTAGTGTCGAGCACACACACATATATATATACATACATACATATACACACACATATACAGAGATACCTGGAGTTCATATTGATAAAAATTGAAATTATTCACTGTGGCTCCTGTAACAATAGAACACTTAATCTACAAATAAAACTGGTGATACAAATACAAAAATATTTTTAGCTTACTGAACAGGACTTCTTCCCTGAAGGGAGTGGGGTGCTGCAGTGCTGAGAAGTCAGTCTGGGATACCAGTGGGGGGCAGGGGTCTTGGCTTGGCACTGAGGTTGGTTCTCTAGTCCTTACGCAACCTGGGTAACTTCCAGGAGTTTCCATTGTGCAGCGACATTGGGAGCAAGCCTAATGGGCTCAGCTAAGCAAACAGTTGCTGAATTGATTACAGTGATGTCCATTATCAGAACCTTTCACTCATTAGGATGTTCTGATGAGCTGAGAGCTAAAAACACAGGCTTAATAATGCAGCTGAACCGAGTGCCATGTCCTTAAAAGTCATGCTGAGAATAACTGCATTGCCAAACAAGGAATGAGCAGTCTTCAATTAAAGAAAGAAAAGAAGGCAGTTTAGAACTGCAGTTGATGTTAAGTATTTCCAAAGAAGCTTTCATTTTCAGCAGTGACAGAATTTGAAGAGCCTTTTTAGGTTTTCATTTAAAAGTGAGCAAGAAATGCAAAATGTCATAGTTTGAAAGTTTATTAAAATCTAGTCTCTTTATTTAATTTACACTTTTCTTCTGTGATTACTGGCTCATCAGAGCTTATGCCAATATGTAAATTTCAGTTTTTACAGGGAAAGGGTAATTGTTTTGAAAGCTAATTGGTTTTTAATTTGTTTTCTGTGAATTGGGGTTTTTAGCTAGTGCTTCACAAGGAAGCACTTTTCCATAATTTTTGATTAAAACATAGAAGAATGTTGGTGTTTGTCAGTGTTATTAATAGGTGTCCTGAAACACTGAACACTCTCAAGGAGAAATATCTTACATAAAGGATCTTTCTGCTTTTATTGGAAAACTTGAGCAAATTTTGTTTACATTTCATTTTATTAAGATAGATCTAAGAAGCAGCTTATGATTAATTTGTCCCATATAGTAAAGCTAGCTAATTACATTTGAAGTGTTTAATATTACTGCAACATAGTAAAGAGTAAAATAAAATCTTGAGCAATTTTTTTACCTTGTATATACAGAGATTAAAATGTTTTTCTCTTCTGAAATTTTTGTAGCGAGTGGAAAATGGTGACTTCAACTGGATTATTCCAGGAAAATTTTTGGCTTTCAGTGGACCACACCCAAAAAGCAAACTTGAAAATGGTATGGTGTATGTTTTAATGCTGTGCTATATTATTTTTCCAGCATGTAATACCACCACAGCAAATGAGCAGAAGATAATAGGGGGTTATAGATCAGTTTTAATCTTCAGAAATAATCATCCAGTGAGCATTTTATATACGCTCATAGAATTTAATTCAAAAAGTTTTGGAATTCTTCTTTGCCAGAAGAATTTCAATTCTTCTAACAGTCAGTGACTTTTCATCCTGTGACAAAGTGCCTGAGAGACTCAGGTCTCTTACTGTTCTCCTGGAACCTGACACCTGATACAGTAA
Source organism: Sinosuthora webbiana (assembly GCA_013397395.1). NCBI lineage: Eukaryota > Metazoa > Chordata > Aves > Passeriformes > Sylviidae > Sinosuthora > Sinosuthora webbiana. The sequence goes on from VXBN01011437.1 coordinate 138,620, forward strand.
TTGTGCAGAATTAAAGGTGAGTTGCATTAAACCCAGAAGACTGTTAAGAGTTTTGTGACACAGACCAGGGAAGGCTTTTAAAAGAAGCTTGCCTCTCCTACTGAAGATGCTTGGGGTAATGTGGAGAATCTAGGGAAAGTGAATCTAGTGGAATTAAAAAAAAAAAGAGAGAGAAACTTGACTGCTTGACTGACAGAGGGAAAGTAGAGATTTGGTCCAGCTAAAAGGAAAACCAGTCACTTAAGTACTACCATCAGATTCTTCCTGAATTTGACTGTGTTATTTGTGCCACATCCTGTTGTTTGTGAGCATTTTTTCTGAATATCTACCTTCCCTCCCCATCCCCTTGTCCTGCTCTCTCATGTTTCTTTTATGACTGAAATGCTTCTGGTTACATAGTGTCCACTGAAAATTTAAACAAAATCCAGAAAGAAAATACTTTGGTTGGTTTGGGTTTCTTCCCCAATCATTGTTGCAGCCCTTTCTTGAGAGTTTTTTTCTGAATTTACTTTAGTTTTTCCATGGTATTTGGAAAACCTGTGTTTTGTTTATAACATGTATAACTGAAAATTATTAAATTAACACACTTAAAATCCAGTTATGAAACTATAAATAACCACCTCCCAGGTGATTGCAAGTGCACATTACATTTTTCTTACTATGTTGTGACTGGAATTGCATTTAATAAAGCATATATGACTTGTCCTGAACAGCTGTCTTGTGGTTGGTCCCCCCATCTTCATTAGAGGATCCTTTTGTCTGTCAGCTGAGAATCAAGGCAGTAAAGCTCTCTTACTTCCCGGTAGGACAGGAATAATTTTGGTACTGCAGTTTATCCTTTGACTGTTTCTCTTGCCCATAATAGAGATGGGCAATGTGTTTTCTGTATAAACAGTGTTTCTTCTTCAAGCATGCTTTTATTCTTTGACCTGCGGCTTGACTCTAGATAAACAGCTGTTGTGAAACGTTGGATTCATGTATGTCCCCAGGTTTATCCATAAATTCCTTTGCAGAGTGGGATAGGGGCTTAATGGGAGACAGTACAGTGTTTCATAAAGACCCTGTTTTAGCTTTTTGCCTCCTAATACATTTTATAGTAAAAGTGATCTTAATGAGCATTTTTTTGGACAGTTTTTCTTATAACACTTACCATGTCTATTCTGAATTTTTAGTATTAGCATGTTTATCATTCAAAAAGTTTTTGGGGCAATTTTGATTAGTGGGATTTTGAACTTTAGTAACCTAGGATATTAACTGATTGTGGCTTTATTTTTTTTATAGGTTATCCTCTTCATGCACCTGAAGCCTACTTTCCCTATTTCAAGAAGCATAACGTCACATCAATCATAAGACTAAACAAAAAAATTTATGAGGCAAAACGCTTCACTGATGCTGGTTTTGAGCATTACGATCTGTTCTTCATCGATGGCAGCACACCAAGTGACAGTATAGTGCAGAGGTTCCTGAACATCTGTGAAAATGCTGATGGTGCCATTGCAGTACATTGTAAAGGTGTGTGCACCTATTCATTTCTCAGACTGAAATTTAAAATAAGTATATATCCATAGAGTTTATCCCAGAAATACAGCATTTAAGAACACTTTCAGATTGTGAGAATAAGAATGCTTTTTATGGTGCTTGACTAAATATATGCCAAATATTTGTTATTTTCCTGTGTATATGAAGTCCTTACATCCTACACTGTTACTTGCAGGAACTGACAATCTATTGTTCATTATTCTGTGGGGCTTTTTTGATATGACTTGAAAACTTGAGATTTAGTTGATGCAGGTTTCTTTTTTGCATTATGCTTTCACAGCATTATGATAATTGGCTAGGAAATGCAAAACACTTAAAGGTTTTCTTTGTGCTTTTTGACTGTTCTACATTTTTCTGTGGAGTATGAATTGCACTTTTCAAATTGATGTGAGTTATTGTGATTCCAGCATTTCAAACCAGCCTAATTCAGCAAACCAGCCAGAAAATGCACAAAACATGCTTAGTCAAGAGAGACTAACAAAGGCTTTTAAGGGTTAGGCTTGATTTATGTTTAGAATTGTGTAAGGATGTTGTGGAGATGAATGTCTTGCCTGATCAGAAGCAAGAATAACACTATCTGTAATTTTCCCATGAACAAGAAATATGCATATCAAAGATAAACAGGTTTATCTGCTGACAGGTCGTTACTGTTGCTAGAAGCCAGAAGTTCTGGTATTGATAAGCTGGGCATCCACCAATTGGCTAAATAAGAGTATAAACTATTGATTAGCAAGAGGTTGTTAGTAAGTTATTCTCCAGGCTTAGCTGCTAAAGGAGTATAACATACTTGGTAGTGAGTTAGAGATGTGCTTTCTGCACTGAAGTATTTTTAGTCTTTTGTCTGACCATTTAGTAAGCAAATGAACAATCTTGTTCTTTTTAGTTTTTACACCACCCTAAATAATCCTCTACAGTGTTAAATCAACAGTTAACTCATATTGCAGAGGTGTTCTGAGCACAGCTATTACACTAGAAATTCCTTGTCTCAGTTGAGATAGAGCAATTAATTGCAAAGGATTGTAATGGAAAGTTTGTACATTAGCAGAATGTTGGAGGAAAGAACTGAAATCAATACTTTGCCTTTTAAATGAGCCTTCAGAGCTTGTCTTCCAAGCTACAATTATGGAACCTCACTACATGTGAACTTCTACCTTCATCCTACCTAAATCAACTTCACTTTCAAAAAAGTCAGAGTTAGTTATTGGTTAAATGTAAAGCTTGTACTTGTGTATAGAATTGTCAGCAGAGATGTCTGGCTGCTTGGAGAGTTTCCATTTGGATGGTTGTTGGTGCATAAACAATAGTAGGCTACTGTGAGACTGTAAATTGCAAATACTGTGTTTGTGGGAAATAAGGTTTAAATGGGGAAACACTTTGCTAGTAGATGAGACAGAGCTAAAAAGAGATTAATTCTCACTCTCTAGTTTGAGATTTTACTGATAGTAAAAGCTAATTTTTCGGTGTCTCTGTTGTCCCCTTAAGAACAGGATTAGGTTGAGATTTGCTGGGTTAAATTATTTTAATCTATGGATATCTAAAATTATACAGTGGTCAATAGTCATTGCTTTTTATACAGATAACAGTGAATAGTTCTATGTGCTGGTTTCACAGTGAAACTGATTCAAAAAGAAAAACCCACTGAGTTGCTCTCTGTGGAGGTGTGACATGTATTTGCACCATGGTTTTTAGGTATTTGTGTTGGCCTCTCAAAGGTGCTTTGATTATGGTTTTTTATTATGGTATTATAAATATGAAGTTCGTATCCAGCTTGATCAAAGCTTTTAAAAAAATATTAGCCTTTTTTTAAACAAGGTTTGGGGTAGAATTTTTCAATTTTTCAATGAGTGCCGGTGTTCTTTTAAACGTTAGCTTTTCCTATGTATGAAATATTTATCCCCATATCTACAGCACTGAAATTGAATTATATGATAACTGGGACACTGAATCAGAAATTATTTCTTCAGATACTAATACAGTGAATAGCATTGCATGGAAGTTTTCTTACATCCCGTACTTTCATTTGATAACTCTGGAATGCTCATCCCTTCATATATGGCTGTTGATACTTGTGTTTCTGTAGCTGGCCTGGGGAGAACAGGAACACTGATTGCCTGTTACATCATGAAGCACTACAAGTTCACACACGCTGAAGCCATTGCTTGGATAAGAATATGTCGCCCAGGCTCTATTATAGGACCCCAGCAACACTTTCTGGAAGAGTATGTATGTTTATATATACCTCCTTTGCTCCTCTCCATCCCTGGCCATCTTACACTATTTATAGAATCTAATTTGTCTACCAACGTTTGTAAGTTATTGCCTCTTCAATGTATGTAAGGTTAGTTAATAGGGGATTGAAATGTGAGTTACTCAGAAGCAGTCAGCTTCTCTGGGGTTCTGTGCATTCTGTCCCCTTAAAGGGGCACAGGGCTGCATGTTTCTGTTCTGGGGAATTTAGGAGTTAGAGGAATGTGTTGGAAGTGGGCAGATGTGGACAAAAGATTAAATCAACAATTAGTACATATTAAATTATAACATCGAAAGAATAGTCTTTAAATACTTGATATACCATCTCTGGCACTTAATCTTTAAATGGTATAATTTGTATGGTTTTTCTTCATTGTAACTAAAGATTAACTAAGTACTTGGTAGAAAGCTTATGATCTCCATCAGATTCCTCAGCATGAGGTATGAAATGTTTCTCATTTGGAGCTAGTAGTTATAGACAAATGTATGGTTTTAATGCAGCTTCAGATTTGATCCTGACTGGAAATGAAAGGCAGTGATGTAGACAGTAAGTTTAATGTCATAGTGGTTTCTGTGTTGTGCATTTACTGTTGTAGCAGTTATGCTGATTTATGTGAGTTGATGGCATGATGATACTTACTTGGAGGCATTTTCACTTTTATGAACAAAACCTTTTAAGAAAATCCACTGCAAGTAGGAAAAAGATAACTCATCAGCTCTGTTAGATACCTTGTAAATACTGTAAAAGATGCACTGACCTTGCATCTTAAAATCCATAGGATATTGGAGAGAAAGAGGTATTACTGTAATTCAAGAGAAATAGAGCATGAATGAGGTGTTTTGTCTATTTTCCAGTGCAACTAAACAGCCACTCCTCTATTTGAGAGGTGGCTGGCTATTATTCCAAATACTGCTGATCACAAACTTGCCCAAACTGCAGATGTTCACTGGAGCCAGATGCAGGCAGTGTTGATGCCTGGATGATACACTCTTAAAAATGACTTGCACAATAGAGCAAAATTGCAAGAAGAGTAATAGGTAATGTGAATATTAAGTGCTATTTACTTACAAGATAGGAAATACTAGGGCCTTGTCTTTTTTTGGTTAGACTGAAGGAATACTTGGCTTGATTTTATAGACAGGCAAAGATCCTTCAGATCTACCTACATTTGTCACAGCTGAGAGCTGTAGTGTTGTTCAGTAAGAATTTTCTACTCTCCTAAGGGTAGTGGATACCTGTTTCAACAATCAGAAAAAAGTCAAGCAATGTCACCAGTGGTGTCAAAATGGGGTAGGGAAGGTTTCAGTTACATCTTTGTAATATAAAATGTCTTGCCCTCAGGGCTGCAAAGTTAATCTGACAAAAAGGTAGCATCCTGCAATTTCAATCTCCCAAGCTTCATAGGTGTCAAAGCCTAATCTCTTAGGCTCTTTGAGGTTTGATGAGGGAAGTTTGACTAGTTTAGGGTTTTTTTTAGTAGAAACTCTTCCACTTAAATGTGTATCAGATCAGTTTGTTACTGCATATGCAATAATCTTGAAAGATTTCAAAATTAAATATTATTTAAATTTAAATAATAGTGTTTAAATTCAAGCATGTCTTCTAGACTACTTCTGTTAGGTGGACTAAGTGGCCCTCCCTCTTACCCATTTGTTCTGCCTTCTCGTGATGCTTACTAGGGATGAAGTGACATTTTTCTAAAGTGCTTACCTTTTGCATTTATTACTGAGCAAGCCTAGGCAGTTCACTCAGATCCCTTAGCTCTGAAGGTTTGCCACAATATTTTGTTTCCAAGCAAAAGTTTCCAGTGAAAGTGTATTCTGATTTAATTCCTCATATTTTTCTTTTCTGTTCAATGTAGTAATTTAATGTTGTTTCAGTAGTATGTAATAGGGCCTCAGTTCTTAGATGGAACTAACATGACTGGTACCTACCCAGCAAACTTCCTTATCGAGGAATAATGCAGCCTCATTGAAGAAGTCTGCTCTGCCCATGCGCATTGTAGCAAAGAAATAGGTATTACTCTACCACCTGTGTGAAGGATATATTCTTCCAGTTTCTGAAAGTCTGTATTAGAGTCCTGGTGAACTTTACATGAGTACATCCATTTGCACTGCACAGGTCAGCTGTAGTTTCACTGCACAATATCTGTATCCAGAAAACTCATGCTAGTAAGTTGCAAAGTTCCCTATCATCAGTTATGCTACATATGATGTATATAAAAGCACTGCTTTATATTATTTTTTTTAAGTTGTGTTTTAAGAGCCTTTAAAATATGATTGCAAATTCCTGTTTAGTTAACCTCTTTCCCCAGAAGGATTTGATAAAATGAAGTTTTAGTACTGAGACAACTACAGACTACTTTGGTGATTCTGGAGGGGTTTTTGTTGCTGTTTTTAATCATAAAAATTTTTCATGGTAGACATGTAATTTTTTTTTTTTTTTGAGATAAAGATGTACAGAAGATTCAAATGTAGGCAATCTGCAAGTTTGGCATGTTTTCATATAGTTTTTTTATATGTATGCAAATTTGTTGATCTGAATGGCTTTGGTTTTGTATCCTGAAGGAAGCAAGCAATGTTATGGCTGGAGGGAGATCTCATCCGATCAAAGCAGAAACAGCGAGGAGTTGATGGAAACATTAACAGAGTTCTTTGTGGCTTGAATGACATTTCCATCAGTGACAGTCTGAATAAAGCACAAGACTTGGATCAATGCAACGAGGTAAGTGTTCTTAGGAAAAATTTCAGATGGACTGAAGCTGAGCTTTTAATAACTAGCTATAGATAACTTTTAGGTTTTTTGGCTTTTTTAGGCTTGTATTGGTATTAGATTGATTTTTTTCTCAGATTACCTTTTTTTATAGGTAATAATTAGAACAAATCTCCACTTAAAAAATAAAAAAGATCAAATAATATTTAAAACTGTTACAGGTATTTTTTTCAAGCTTAAAAGGTTTGCATTATTTCAAGCAATTCTCTCAGGATTTTCAGGTTTTTTTCTTGAGAATGAAGGGAAACAAAAAGTCAGCTTTCATCCAGGAAACAAAAAATCTTCTTATTCCAAATTTTTAACTAATAATGCAGTTGTGTATAAATGTCCAACAGACTTCCTTGAACTAAATAAATGATGGGATTAGGCTTGAGCATAGTGAACTGACTTTGAGGTCAGATTCTGCAAAAGCCCTGTGTGAGTGTGTTTGTACAGAGGCACATTTAATGTAGCAGAACAATGCAAAGGGTGGTGCCATGTCTGCAGAAGACAGTAGATCAGCCTTCTGGATTCTGATCTTTGTGAAGGAGATGCTCAGTGCTTTGAAACTACACTGCTCCTAGGATTTGATAGATCCCCTTGCTTGCTTGCTTTTGTTTCCCAGAATGAATCTGAAGACAAAGATGTGGAAGCTCAGAATGGGATGACACAGGGAGACAAGCTGAATGCCTTAAAAAGTCGGAGACAGCCTTGTTCTGTTCCAGCTGGAGCTCTGAGGTAAGTGTACCAGTCTGAGGTTGTAGTAATGCACCCCACACCCCCCAGCAGGTGCTTCCAAATAGGGTAAGAGTTTCAGTTTACCTTGAGACATGCTAGGAAGTTTAGCTAGAAGATTCTCATTGTAATTGTGGGTTTCATTGTGGGTTTCTCATTGTAATTGGCTCAGAGCCAGCCCAGAAGTGTAGATTGGACTCTGAGAATGTAACTCAAAGATGGTTGTTACTCTCATTGGGCCAAGGGCCAAAAAGCCCAACCTGTGCTGTTAGGTACTAAAGAGAGAGAACAAAGAAACTCCAGGCTTTTCGAGATGTTGCAGCAGGGTGTCTGAGGTTTCTCAGGCACCTATGCACGGCTTATTATTTGTTTTCTGTAGCGTTTGTTATTTTGTTATTTTTCTTTATTGAACCTTTTGATTACAAAACACCTTGGAGAGGCAGTCTCGCTCAAATTAATCAGAGCCGCTTTTCTGCCAGGCTGGCCCTCAGAGTGTGGGTCTAACCCACATGAGGTAATTTGCAGTTTTAAATTCACTCCATGCTATCAGATCTGTGTGGCAAGTACTTGATCTTGTTTAAGGCAATGGTACTACCTGTACCACCTGCTGTGGTGGAAACTTCTCCAGGTATGTATCTGTTAGTAGCAGATTTGGTTTGTTAATCTTTTTCTTCTCTCCTTTTTTCCCCCCTCTGTCTCCCTGTTTAAGGATGCCTTCTTACTGTATAGCAGTAATAGTTAATGCAAAAAATACTTCAAAATTTTCAAATTTATATCTAGTATTTTATAACTTACAACTTGAACAAAATATTCTTAATCAAATTTTGTTGTCTTTCTATAATTACTTTTCTGTACTCCTTACAGAAATGGAGACTTTTTCAGAACCGGTAAAAATGTGAACTTTGAAGTTAAACCTGAAGTAACTCTCTGTTCTTTAACTTAAAGAGTTTTAAATTAAAACACTGATTGTCAATAATTCTAACTGTTATTTTTATATTTTAAGCCAACCTGAGACACACAGATGTGATTTGGCAGAGGGGAAAGCTTTTTTTATCCTTGGATAAAGATTGCTGCTTTTGTTTCTTTAGGCTGCAAGACATGAAACTGCACACCAGGTCAATTTCACAACCTTTCAGGTACTGACTTTAAAATTCTAGTTCTAAATGTATATCACTTGATTAGGGTCTTAATTTTCAGTGTTCTGGATCACTGCTAATTAATTGATGTGATCATTATTTCAGACTTCTGAGCATAGGCAGGTAACAGACCTTTTTAAACACCTGCCAATTGCATGTCTTACCCCATTGAATCTAAAATACAATATGTAAGACAAAATTTCTATCATTATCAAGCATTAATACTGAAAAGAACACTTTTTTTGGTTTTGTGACCTGAATTTTAAGCTGAATTTCTCCAGATGACTAGCATTGTAAATGAATGTTTCACCCTTTCTAGGTGTGTAATTAAAGCTGCTCAATGTCATTTTTCTTCTGTGCTTGTAGTTGGAGATCTGTGCCCAAGTTTTTTTCATCCTTTAAGGTCTGATTGTTGTATCCCCTGATCTAGGGTTAGAGAAAATTAATTTTTTAAATTAATTAATGTGGACAGCCATAATAGTAACAATTTGAGTAGTCTAGTGTAACATACAGACAGCTCATTATCAACACATGAAGAATTTTGTTATTAAGAATCCCAGCCAAGAAAGAGCTGCATGTTCTGTGCAACTCTGTGAAAGTTTTCATTTGGAAATGATGCTGACCTCATGAAAGCTACAGTTTTGGGGTTTTCTACTCATACTTGCTCTATAAGCTCAAAAAGTACTCTTAATCAAATTTACATTTCTAAAAATTATGATAAAAAATTGACCCTTGGTGTTCATCAATTTTCAAGGTGAAAAGTAGCCTGTAACTTTTTAATAAGGTGCAGCAGGGGAAATACTTGGAATGGATATCTGGAAAGTTGTTTTTAAAAATATGTTTAAGCTGGCAAACTTGAGTTTTTGCTGTTGAGTTCTCAGAGTTGAGAATTCACACTTTTTAAAATACCAATCTATGTACTGAAAGACTATATGTGTTGGAGATGTATATTTTAATTATTAAATCTTGCTTCTCACTGGAACTCTGCACTCTTTTTAGACTGAATACTTCAGGTAGCACAGAAGGATCCATATCTCCTCTGAAGGCCTCCAGAGTGGTGGCAGTTACTTCACCATCTGCAGAAAGAATAAGCAGACTTTCCATGTCCTCAGGCTCTAACCTTAAAAGGTTTTTTTTCTTCTTCTCCTTTTGGTACAAATGCCTAAAGTAGTATCCTACAGTGGTTGTCAGTACATCTACAGCTTGCTGCTCTGGCTTTAAGAAGACTTAAATTTACTTACAGTGATTTGCTGTTCCACTAGCCAAACTTCAGTTGCCTACAGATTTAAAAAACAAGCAAAACCCAAAATCTATCCTACTGGTCTGAGAGTTTTATTGAGATTGCGTCATCAGAAACAGTTCTGTGGGTTGTTAAGGTTTCTTTCAGTTATCTCAGTTTATAGATGTTCTGCAGATATTCCCACAACTCTATATACTATTGCTCTCAGAATACTGAGTGGTAATGAAATTTTTTTATGAATTGTTTTGATACATTACTATTTAGCTCCATTATTACTATTGTCCTAAGTAATTATATATATTCGATGACACTCAGAATGATTGATGCATTCTTAATAACTATATGCACAAATAATTACCTGAACAGGGTAACCAGCTTGAGGTATTTCAGGACACCCTATTTCCAGTCTCAAATTTTGCCATATTACTTGGTTACTTGAAGTTTTGTATCACAAAACTGATTGCAAGAAGCAGAGGAGTTCTTAAACTGTTCCATGTACACAAAGTGCTTCATTGTAAATCAGATGCTGCCTAAACCTTTTAACACCATCTCCTGCATGTGAGTATGGTTTGACAGAGGTGAAAGCTGGCCACGGTGTAGTGCTTGAATAAGCAAAACTTGCAAAGTCCTTACAAAGAATTCTGTTTTTCCTTACGTAGGAGCTAGAAAATGAACCTGTGTGCAAACACAGATTATTTCAGAATGGTCTGTGTTATTCACCTAGTGTCTTCTAATTGTCTGTTACATTTTTGTGTATATCTCTACATACCTTGTGAATATTTTTTTTCCCTGCATGTGTTTTCCATTCAGCGTTTCCATAAACTCCAGACTAGCCAGTTCTCTAGGGAACCTGTACGCTGCTTCAGATGATGGTGAGAGCAAAATGACATCATTGTCCTCTAGGACAGGTTTTTCTGTAAACCATATCTCCAGTCACCTGAATGGCAGCTTGCAGCTGCCACACAGAAAAAACCATGAACTGAACAACAACTTATACAACAGAAACAGCAGTAGTGGCAACAACCTGAGCAGCCAAAGCAGTTTTCCCAGCGCCGTGACAGATGAGTACGCACCAGCCTTCCTTTATGGGCCTTACAGCTCCTCCAGCACGATACCAGAGTCCATTCCTGTAAGTCACAGTCACAGCAGCACTTTCAGGCAGCTCACTGATGCTTTTCTTCCTTGCTTCTCTGAGCAAAATAGTTGCCAAAAAAAAATTCGTAACTCAGCATAATTCTCCCAACTTCCTCTAATGTTTCTGAACAGCACCTTTGTCTGTTACCTATCATTTCAGCTGCCTTTTTTTTTCCATCTTTTCTAAGCACCTATTACATGGAAGCTTCATGAAAATAAATCGTGCCTGAACTTTACATCTTTTCTGATAACTTTTTTTGTGGACCCTCTTACCCTTTAGATTTTATTTCAAATTATCCATTACACGCACAGTCTATAAGGTAATTATGTGTCCTCATCTTCCTGCAGTAACAAATTTTAAGATGCCTTTGAATGTATCATAGTAAACAGAAGGTGGAACATCTTTAAAGATAGGGCTTATTTGAACAATTAGTGCTCTTGGCTTGAAACCTTCTCCTTTTCTAACACCAAATGTGGAAAGTATTACAGGCAAGATATTTCTAATGGTCTCACACTGCAGCTTTCATTCCTCAACAGCTTTCCTGCTTTGGGCTTATTCTGCACTTTCTGTGTAAAAGAGTCTGTATAAAGAGGATGTACAGATAAACTAATACAACTTGAAAGTGTTTCTATCCAAAATGCAGAGAAGAGAGACTAGAGAAACTTCATTTATGAAATCAGAAATAGCTTCATCTATTCTAGGGAAAAAATAATCATATCTACTACTATAAATCTAAAACCAATTTTAAAATACCTGGTTTCCAAGGATTAGATAGCCTACTAATTACAAAAAATATTACACTGTTTTTAATAGATTTTGCCTATGATTAAGGGAGCCTGTCAGCCTCTCTTGACTAGTTCTGACAGTTAGGATTTTTTTTTTACTGGGTGGAAATCAAATTGGGTTTGTGTAAAATTAACTTCAGAGTATTGCACATCATTCTTCTGTTTCCTTACCACTGATAAATTGTTTCAGTATAAAGGAAGTTCTGGTGTTATACCTGCTAGTGGTTTTGAGTGTGATGAGTCTGTTTTAAAACAGCTAATAACATACATTGCATGTAACTAGCATGTCCTGGGAAAGGTCATTCATGGGCTGTGTTCTCTTCTTCCTGCAGAAGTGGAGGACCTACCCTCTTGTTAACAGCTCGGATGTGGCACCACTCACAGTTCAGAAGCCACATCTTTGTAGCTTGAGTGTATGAATTGCTATTTCTGAGGATAGATGATAGTAGGAAATAAAATCTCATGGTTCCATTGTGGAATTAAATTGCATGTGTGAGTGAAGCCTAATCTGTGTGAACAGAACATTGACGTTAGTTGAGAGAACGTGATTCTGTATTCTCCATCTCAGTGAGTTCTTCCGACTGGGTAGGATCTGCTCTTCAGAATACTTGATGCTTTCAGACTCCTTGTTTAAAAAAAATACTTTTTTTTATTATTTAAAAAAAGAAATAAAAGCTTCTTATCCACTACAGTTTATCTGTAAATAAATGCTGATATTCCATGATCTTAGAATCACTGCATTGAGTTTAAAATTGAGTTTAAACTTTACTTTAAACAGCAGCAGTAACTTGTTTGCAAGGGACTTCTTGAATGTTGCCATATCTTCATCTCTTTAATTTGACTCTGTTTTTCCCTACTACTTGGGATAGTAATAAAATATATATATTTGAAATTTTTCAAGTGAGATATAGAAACCATAACATTTTTCTGTGATGAAACAAGTTCTAGAACAAGGACTATTCTTGTTTAACTAATTGTGTTTAATTTCTTTAGGCACAGAGATGAGGAGAGAGGTGAAAAGCTGTATAGCAAGCCAGGAATGTTTGTTTGAGATACATTGATGAGTCTTTGATTTGTTCATGCATTCTGATTGCTCTGGAAAGTCATCCTTTTTAGGTGTTCCCAGTCTTTAATCCAACATGCTTACACAAATTCAGTCCTCTGTTTCTATTGAGTAAACTGGAACTAAAAGTCAGTATACGAACAGTGAGAGCAATTACTCATCTGAATAATAAGTGGTAAATTGGCTGATTTTTTGGGTTTTTTTAATGTCTCACTCTCAGTACTGTCTCATATTTAATGTATTGAACAATAATTCTTTGGAGAGTCAGCCAATTACTGTTCTTTTCAGTAGTTTCTTTTGTAAATTATATGCTGCCAGCAGTATTTTTAGAAGGCTTTTGCCCATATTTTCCTTACAGCTATATACTATGCATAAAGCATATGCATGTAAACTTACATGCAGCACCCTACGGGGAAGAAACTCCTTGTAACTGTAATATGACTTAGTCATGAAAATAAGTTGACATAATTCACAATAGGTCAGAATTTACAAGGGTACCAAATGAAAATGTAAAGCATTATAGAAACAGCAAGCTTGTTTTCCTCAAGCAGCTTAAAAGGTTGAATGTAAGTATAACATCATAAAAGCCAGGAACTGTCACCTCCTTTGGAGAGGTAGTTGCTGTACCTTAATGCTACAAATTATTTTTGACAGTGAAAGCCAAGTTAGTGGGCTTGTTCCATAAACATAGGACAGAAAATTAAGTATTGGTGACATTTTGGGGGGTTTTGTGTCTAGATATTTACAAAATTCTAGCATAGTGCTGTGTTTCTCCTTAATCTCATAAACCCTCGAGGTGCAACATAGCTGGCATTGACACAAAAATTCCCCAAACCTATGTGGGGAGGGGAGGTGGTTTACAAAGTATCTTCCGCAATTGTAGCGTGCCTTTCTTTCTTAGATAAGGATGACTTAGGAAAAGGCAGAAAAGCAAGGAATGCTGGTTACTGTGTAGTTTAAGGAAGAAAAATGAAGCAATTCATGAACAGGTGAAATAGCCATGTTGACAGCAGAGAGGTGCTTACAGCTCTGTGCATTGCAGTGAAGAAGGAAATTAATTGTTGTCTCTGCAGTAGAACTGTTAAGTGACTTAAAACATTGATTTCAGTGGAATATCTTAGGCGTAAGTGTAACACCTTGGGTTGAATGGAAAACATTTCTAACAAACAAAAACCTTTCTAAAATGCACAATTCTCCTGTTTTAAAAACATCTTTAATTTTTTTCCTATCTTAATGACTTAGTAATGCATGGAAAGATATAAAGGATATAACCTTTGAATAATTCTTGGCTTGATATTGCTTGCTCCTGAGGAGTAGAGGTTATACACAGTCAAATGCAGCAAGATCTCTAAACAAGATTCTATCTCCAGTCTTCTCTGAAGAGTGAGGTGAGCTAAAAATACTCTTTTTTTATATATTATATGCTGTGATGTGAGAAGCAGCATTTCTTAGCAAGAGTCATGCCATGCAAAGTCTACATAGCAAAGTGCAAGTTTCTGATATACCTGTGAAGTAATATTCTTTCAATATAATAATGGCTAAAAAGTGTTCCTGTTTGGGATGTTTTTCAGGTATGTTTTGGTTAATACATTTGCTTCTAAGTGTACTCTGTAGCCCTGTGCATCTCTCCCAGTCACAGAGGAGTGCACTAAACTGTTACCCATTTAATGCACAATTGACTGAGTGCAGTTACTGGGATGTCCTGAGGTTTAACAAAAGAGTAGGTTTTTCAATCATTTAATCTCTGAATGCTTTCTGTCTGGTAGTGAGCAGCTCACTGGCAAATACAGATGGTTTACTTTGAGAACAACATAATTTTTCTGAAAGATCAGTCCCACTGATTGAAAAGTAATGCTTAAAACTATGTCACTTTTAACCTGAAACTTTCTGTATCTCTTTATTATGTCAGTGTTAGAGCCCTTTGTTATCTTATCATCTTGTTGTGGAGATATCTCATGCTCCTCATCTCAGCTTGATTTTCTTTTGATAAGCTAAGTTAGCTCAAAATTCCTTTTGGAAAATATTCAAGTTCTTTAGTTTTTTTAAAACCTTTCTGGTCCAGAAAGCTGCTACTCAGTGCTATCCTGCTTATAAATACATAGCTTCTTTTATTTTCTTTGACTGTAATGCATTGGGAGCTGAGGGGAAAAAAAAAAAAAAAAAAAAAGAGTTCCTGCCATTGATGACTGTGATTTCTATTTCTTGTATTTAAGTCCCGTGTCCTCCGTTCCTTGAGGGATTTTTAGGTTTGGTTTGGGATTTTTTTTTTCCATGTGGAACTCTGTGGAAAAGCATCATCTCTTTTCTTTTTATTTGGTTGGTTGTTGGGTTTTTTTTTTCCTCCTTCTCCTCCCTTCTTCTGGGACCAATTAACCCACCAAGGAAGATTGGTTTTTCTTTACCACCTCAGCCCCTGACATGCAGCTGTTTTGCTTTTGGTGGCACTGATCAGTGGTCTGAAGCTCATCAGCAAAATACAGGGTAGTATCAAGCTACCAGTTCTGGCAGAATTCTTTTAAAAACAGAATTCTGTTTAATTATTTCCACTTCACTGCTTTAGGTGCTGAAATTAGTTGAAAATCGTGACAGCCCAGCCTAGGCTTGTTGCAGTGTTTTTGTTCTTTCTAATTAGAGCACACCAGGTGATGTACCTGACAGAAGTCTATTACATGTCCTGGTCCTTTGTTTATTCACTTAGCTCATCAAAGGACTCTTGAACGGTACTGATTAATTTCCTTTCTTTTAATTGCCAAAATCTCCCTTCCTTGAGTTAGATATCAAGGTAACCAGCTGTAATCATGCAGTACTTTTATTATAGAAAATCACCTTATCACTCTGACTTGTCTATCTTTGTTAACACAAGTGGTTCAGGAGCATTTGGAGATGGCTAGGATAGCAATTTCTCAGTTCTAGTTTATGTTCACTAAACTCATTGGTGAGTTTTTCCCGCAGTATGGAAGAGAAGGTTATTCACTGATTTTTTTTTCCAATGTTTTGCAGTGAAACAGCATCAATACTGCTGTTCCACATTCCACTTAACAAAAAGGAAGAATAAAAAATAACCATGACTATAACTATTGTTGTCAGACGTGTATTTTTCTCCAAAGGTTTTTGTCCTTCATCAGTGCAAGCTTAAACACTTGATCGTGTTTATGCTGATGAGCTTGAAGAAAAGGTTGATTTTTCAAAGAAAAGAAAACTTGCTGTTCCAGCCAAATAGAATAAATGCTTTATTTTACCAAATGCATGTTTTGATTAAATAGAATCTCTCACAATAACAATTTGCAGAATTACTCCCTTCAACTATAATCACACTTAAGATACTGCTATAAGATTTTTGCTTTGTTCTTACAGTAGTTCTAAATCCAAATATTGCTCTTTAAAATGTATTTTTATTGGAGAATGTGTAACTGGGTAGTCTTAAGATGAGTCACCTTTTGCTTCTATAGCTGTCATGGAAACTGGCAAGATGGAAACCTTGCCAAAAAACTGAGAAGTGTTGGCAGTGTTTTAAAATTCATATACATCATCTTTACCTGTAGCATGGTTTTTCTTAATAAGAACAATAGCATTATTGAAGATAGGAGAGGCTTTGCAAAAACAAGACAAACACTAGTGCATCCTGCTGATGTGTAAATTCAGCAGACCCACAGGATCACTTCACGTGTGTGTGCATTTTCCCTGATGCATCCTGAGTTAGTTTAGTGGCTCCTGTGTATTCACAGTGCTTCTTGCCTGCAGCAACACTCCTGTTGCAACAATGTTTTGGGAGAGTTGATGGACAATTCAAAAAACTTACATTTTTGCAATTATCTGGGGAAAGGGCATGTTCAAATCCTAACAAATAGTCCTAAATGCTATAGGGTTATTCTGTCTTGAAACAGAATTCAAATTCAGGCTGACCTGGTCCTGCAGTCGCATGTCTGCAAATACAGTTCTAGTGCTCAGTGGATTTGGTGCTTTGTTTTCTGTGCCTCCTCTTGAAGAAGAAACGCGAAAGTGATCTAAGTAGTTGTTTCAGCATAAACTTCATTAGGTATCCTTAACTGTAGTGAAACTCTAATTCTTAGTTCTTTCTTTAAATGTCTGTTACTTGGGTGTAAAATGGCAAGCTTGAACACAGCATGAGACCACTGTAGGGATACACATTGAAATTTCTTCTCCATTAACTCATTTTATACTCTCATCTTTGCAATTCAGCAGTCAATTTTCTTTGGCTTTTCTTTCTTCTATTTTTAACTCTATATTAAATAAGATTTCATTAAATCCAGCAAATTACTTGTAAAAATGGATTGGGTTTTTTTGTTTTTAAGAAAGCTTTCAGAAGCATAGGCTATACTTTGAGTCATGGCAAATGTAAATTTTAAAATAGAAAACTCCTCAAAAGATTTAAAAGAAAAAAAGAACCACAATTATAGGCTTTGAAACTTTGCAGTCAATCTCTTCAGACATGTGAAGAGATTTAAGAGTACAAATTACTTATCTGAAAACACAAAAAAAATCAAAACAACAAGCTATATTTAAATTTTTCAAACTCAAATGTGAGTCTGTATACTTTACAATAGCTCAGTTGCTACAGCTATCACCATGTTTTTTGTGATAGAAATTTATGTGAAGTCACATGGATAAATCTAAACAGCATTTTTTTCAGATTCAAGTATTTCCCTTTATTCAGAAAAGACTTCAAGACATTAGTAAGAAATCATAGGGATTTGAAGTAGAGTTATGATGAGGATGGGAACACACAGAAAAATATATTTCTCCATTTGAAAGTAAATAAACTCTGCCTACCCATCTGTAACAAAAAAAACCCCAAAATATGCTATCCTGTTTCTAAACAATATATGCTGCTGGATATTTGGGGTGTTTTTATAGTTTTCTTGATTTTTTTTTTCCATATTTTTTGTAACTTGGATTACTAACAGTTTTAAGAACTATACTTTATACTTCTGAATCTTTAATTTATAGTTTGTTTTTTTTTCATTGAAATCATGATGTAGAATTGCTGGTTACTGCTGTCTGCTGAGTGAAGGGCTAGTGTTCTCAGTTCTTTATAACACTTGCTGGGGTTTTAAGAGTGTACAGTGCTTTCTGGTCATCTGTCCAAGCTTAAAGTAGTCTAACATATGAGAGTATATAACTACATTTCATGCCTTTATAAAATATTTATTAATCAGCTTTACTTGGGATTCAGTTTTGATGGATCCATTTCAAATACTGCACTAATTAAGTGTAACCATGTTCCCAGTTGTTAAAATACACTTTTGAAAATGAGAAGCCTTTGAGAATCATTAAGAGAGGAGAAGGTTCAAGTGCTCATTAATGAAGGGCTACTCCTTCTGCCTTCCTCATGCTAAAACCAGACCTTTTTTAGTCAGTCATATTCAAATCTGTGCTGACAGCACTTTTTCTACCTAGGGAAGAATATCCAGATGGTCTCAAATCTTTGAGATGTGAAAATGCATTTAAAAGACAACTTTGAAAATATACACTGAGACTTAAAATATAGGGGGAAAGTAGTTGTGTGATGTAAGTTAGAGCTATAAAGGTATATATAAATGTATTATGCACTTCTCCTAACAGGTTGCACTATGGATGCCAAAGAGAATTTTCTATAATGACTGGTTAGGAATAGTGGGAAAATGGAAGAGAAGACTGTGATGGTTCAGTCTGTTTTAGGAGTCATGTTGGTCTCCAGTAGTTCTCTCTAATTCTGAAGACTTGATGCACTTTTAAAATATATTTGGGGGTTTTATTTGCTATTTATTTATAACCATACTAATCTGGGACAGCTCATCACTGTACAAGACCTATATTCATCAGAATGACTTCTTAAACACATCTGTATAAAAGCCAGTAAAATGATTGGATACTGTCTAAGCTGATTAATCAGTTTGTAATAAAACTTTAGGCTTCAATAGAAACAGAAATGTAAATGAATACAGTAGAGCAGGTTATGATTTTCTCTTAATTATACTGACTTGTTACTAATCCAGAAGAACCATTTGCAGTGCTTCATTTTCTTCTGGTTTTGGTAATCATACATAAATTCATCCATCTGTAATTACTGATGTAGCTTTTTTCCTCAGTGAGCTACATCATGTGTTTCCTGTATCATTATCTGAATCAACATCTAAAGTAAGCTGACTTTTACAGTAGCAGTTGGATTCTCACTCAGGATGAATGTAAACAATTCAATTACAGTAGCAGTGGTGTTTTAAAGGACTTCCAAGACTTTCTTTAAGAATCTCAAGAAACTGGTTTGGGAAAAGAAGGGTAGGTACAGGAAAGTTGATGGACTTTACTATACTCAGATTTTAATTTCTTCTGTTTTATTCACCTTTACCTATGTAGAGATTCAGGTCCCCCTCCAACTCTGTTTCTTTTTCTCCTTTCTGTCGTTCCTCTAATCTTTAAGTGAAAAATACATGTTATATATAAATAAAAACTCTCCAGTGAGTTTTAATCAGTTTTTCTTCTCTGCACAGTCCCTTCAGTCTGAGTATGTTCAGTACTAAAGCCTTGCTGCTTTGGTGAAACCTGCTGAGCTCTTCAAGTCGATGTCCTTCATGATGGAGAAGAACTGAAGAAAAGAAGCTGCTCATTAAAAGGAGGAACCTTCAATACAAGATGTATTAAAACCTTAACACCAAGAGGAGATTTCTTAACAGGCAGAAATTTATTGTTAATGACTACTGCAGATGCACTGAAGTTGAATTTATGGAAATTACTACCCCATATTATATACGAATTTAAATTTTTTATGTTGACACAGCTTGAATATATTTCTAATGAGTTTCATTAAGACATTTATTAACTTGTGTACAGTGTTAAAATATGTATTAAGAGAATATTTTGGTAAACTATATATAAAAAATTATGTAAAAACTAGAATATATTTTAATTTAGGGTCTACTTTGCTACAAAAATGTGTATTTTAAATAATTTGTATATGTTTATCAAAGATATAATTTTTTTTAATGAACAAGAGATTTTTCTTGTTTTATGGGTCCATCACTATTGCTTAGAGCCTAATGTAATTTACTTTTTTACTAATTGCTCTTCTGGTAATATGATGGAAGTCTAACTAGTGAGAGACTTGTTATTACAATATCTACTAAAAGCACTTGATACATAGTCTGCTTTCCACTTCTGGCTGCTAATGTTTCTTAAGGAAACGCTACGAGAGAAAAATAAAGGGAAAATATTTGTTGAGATGTGATGTAATTACATCTTCTACTGCAACAAAAAAAGTAATTTATGTGATGATTCAATTGTACAATTAACACTCTTTCAATTTGTCTTAAAAGATTTGTTTTCAGTGTAGAATGTTAACTTTTGCTATGCAATATATGCTGCAAAAATGAAGGCAGACCAAACTGGAGCTGGTAAAAATGTACAATAAATTAGGTGGCGCTGCATACTTGCATGCTTTTAACCTACATTTGGCAGTAATGTGTACAATTTCCTTAGCAACACACAGTACAGGTTGGACATAAATTAAATTTTTATCTATCAATTGGATGCCTCATAAACCTTTCATTTTGTTGTTAAGCATGTGGCTGAGGTGGCTCCTGTATCATGGAAGGCTTTGTCCTGGTAAAGCTGCTCTTTACGCTGTGGAATGTACAGGTCAGTCAGATGTGATCGGGAATGAGGCTTAGGATGAAATGGTGTTACAGGGATGTGCTAAAGATCATGTGTAAAATTGTCAGAACCTACAAGTGCATGGTAAGGAAAAGAATATAAACAGCTGTGAGGATTTGATTTGCCCCTCCTGTACAAGACAAAAACAAAACAGATTTGTTACCTGTTTGTTTTTCCAATATCTGCAGAAACTTGAAAATAAAACTTAGTTGGATTGTCAGTCTTTGTTCCCGAAGACCTGTGAACACCCGGCATTTGCTTTACAACTGAAGTTAAGTGCTACATCATTTTTTAAAAGAATCAGATCACAAATTGCTATGGAAAGTTGTACTGAAAGTGTTAAAAAGCAATACTGAGAGCAGCTATAAAAATCAAAATCACTGAATAAAATTTACATTACGTTTTTGCAACTGTGTATATGTAACATATACACACACAAAGTAGCATATGTGTGTGCATATATATACAATATGCTGTATATGAATTATAGATTAATGGTAAGGGAATTCTACCTCTCAAAGAATTTTCTCATGTATTTTGTTATAAATAGTTTTCCCTAATAAAATACTGATTAATTTTGAAATGTAGATATATATATATATACATACAGCTAATTGATAATAAAATACCTGTATAAGCCAGCTCCCTTGTTTCTTGGTTTTTTTCTTAGATCTTTTGATGATTTGATCTCTAATTGAAGATAACTCTTCAAAATCACTTTCTTTCCTGTAAACCATGTAATGTACTTAAAAGCAGGATGACACTGCAAAATGCCATTAGCATGATAGATACCTTCTTAACAATCTCTCTAAACCTTGTATTTGCTTTGTATAATGCCATGTATTTAATCAACATGTTGATATCCTGATGATGGGGTTATATTTCAAAATACAGTCATTTCAAAGCTGTGTCTGAACTAAGGAATCCTTCCTGGGTGAAGCTCCTTGTTACAGGTGTAAGATACCTTGACTTTTTTGCATGTGCAACAGGTCTCTTAGTCCCACCAACAGCAGGTTCTTTGTGCATAAGAATCTAAACAATTTAGCTTTCTTTAGCTTTTTGTCCTTCCTTCAAATTAAAACTAGTCACAAATGGTTCTAACGTTTTACTCTGTTGCTGCTTTTCAGCAAATCTGTTGCATTACATGATTATTTATCTATTATTCATTAGTGCTTAATATTCCTGTCAGCCTCTCTTGCAATAGATGTGGACAGTGTGTAAGTGCTACACAGCCACTCTAAAGGAATGGGAAAGCTGGGAATGCTTCCCAAGTTGCCCAAACTCTGGTGACAGTCTGATCTAAAAAGGTAACAAAAGGCTTCTGCCACTGCATTTGGGTGAATAATGGATGGTGATTTGGATGTGCAGAGTAAATAATATACAGGAAGGACAGCTAATTAAAAGGTCTCTAGTACATAGGAATCAACTTCTTCCCTGGCCTTTTTCTAGACTTTTATCGATTTATTAGATGAAATACATAAATACCACCTTATGTACAACTTTTTTTTTTTATTATTCATAAATAAGTCAGTATTCTGCAACAATCAACTTCTTAACACCAGCAAAAAAAATGCAACAGTGAAAGGTCAGGAAGGTCTTCTAGAACCTCGCAGCTTTTAAGAAATAGCCTGAAATTCATTTCATATCCTGTGTTCGCTTGTTCTTGAACTTTACCATTTCTGTTCCTTCAAATATGAATATATCTGGTTCTGGGAGAACAAGCTGTAGCATACAAGATGTCTAAAAACATGAGTGGATGGATTAAATAAATCTAAAGGTCTCTACTGGGCATATTATTCTGTGGTTAACATCTTATGAAACAGTTCATCATCATCTCTTTTAAAGTATGCTTTATGAAGCTTTTCAGTTAGGGAGGTATTTCTTGTTGCAAATTCAGAGACTATTTTTCAATTACAGTACTGCAGAAAGAGGAGGATTTTAGTTTCTATAATAACTGTTCTTTACTGACAGCTAAACAATGAAAGGCCTCAAAAGGTTTGACACTTGATTAGATCTACACTGTAAAGTGCAGCAGGCAAAAAATATGGTAATTAAGGGCCTGATGAATTAAATCACTGAGGTATGTCTTTAACCTTAAGCACATGAGCCATCTAATTAATTAAAAGTGAACATAGATATTCATGTTTGCAACAAATCCACCTTTGGATCAATATTTCTGTCAATTGCTAACATGAGGCTTTTTGTCAAATAAAAGATGTGCTGTATTGCAACATCCATTAACCCACACAAGTTAACTTTTCTAACTTGAAAATATGTATATTGCAACTATAACTACCTCCTAATATATTATTTTGGTATTGCCATTTGTTAGCATCAGGAGTTTTAACAATATCTAAAAATGCCTCATGAAGGTCTCTGGTACAGATAATACCTTACAAGCTGTGATTGCTGGCTTTTGTAGCCTATATCTAACCTACCTGCAAAAGCAGCTTTTTTCTTAAGCTTATCACAAAATTAACCAGCATTCCATATCTGAAAAGCTTTTCAAATAAATATAAGTTCTCTTACTGAGTTTCTTATTAAGTCTTCTCCAGGTTATGGACAGTTAACATTTTGTCCCTGTTTGACCAAAGCAGGGTCTCTAGTTCCTGGGAGAATCCCATGACTATTCTCCACCTGGGAATGGACTGTTAATGCCTACTCTTCAATCAGTTTTAGTCCACCTCAGTAGGCTGTTACTCATCTCTCCAGCTACTAATTTTGGAGTGAGACCGTTTAGAATACTACACCGATTCTGTGTTATCTGTGTGCTCACCTACACCGATTCTGTGTTACCTGTGTGCTCACCAACACCAGTGTTCACCTCTGGCAGGGTGGCAGTGCAGGATTTTCCTGTGAGTTGAGACAGGCTGAGGTTTTTGAAGAGATGTAAAATGTTCAGATTGAGAACCAGCTTCTTCAAATAAGTACTGTCTTAAAAGGGTTGTATCTATTGTGTTTGAAGGATTTCATTTGGAAAGTATATTGTTATAATAGACCAGTTCTAAAATTAACTAAAATTGCAGAAGCATACTGAGCTTTCTCTTAAAAAAAAAAAAAATCAGAAAAAAGTCTGTTAAAAAGTGAGTATCCAGCAGAGGAATTTCTACAGTTTATGGACTGTATTTCAGACAGAAGTTATTGGTACTGGTTTAAAACCTTGCTTCAAATGAAAGTTTTGTAAATGGGTTAGACCCAGAAGACTGGTAAGGCACAGAGAAAAGAGTCAGACTGTGTAGTTGGCGTATTTCTGGAGCATGATAGGGTTTGGCTTTTTTTTTTTTTTTTCCCTTCTTCATTTAACAAGTTGAAAATCTGCTGAATAATTCATGAAGAGTGGAAGGGCTGAATCTTCCTGGAATGATATACAGTGTACGTACTGTGGCACAGGAGAAACTGCGAAGCTTTGTATCAGTTGCTGCCGTTTCTGCTGCCGATTGCAAGGTGCTGCTGCTTTTGCTGTTTTCACAGCTACAGAAACCTCAGTCGTGCTCTGGTCTCCCAACAGCCATTTGCCTCCCTATGGACCCACCTTCACCAGCCACAATCTGTGGACTCTTGCTGCCTACCTGCCTTGGACACTGCTGGTTTTTGGATCGTTACTGCAAACAGCATTTTCTGGACCTTACAGCTTGTATGACTGAAACCTGCCTTAGAGTCCCTCAGCTGCACAGCCTCCCGTGTGCTTGGTGAGGACTCCTGCAGCAGAACTCCTGACCCGGACAAGGATGGGATTTACAGGGCAAAGTCAAAACTGAGCTGCATTCAGCGAGATGCCCAACGCCTCTTCCTGGAGTGCTAGCTCGCCTCTGCTGCTGCTCTGGGAGGACTCCTCCGGGACCCGCATCTTTCTGTCGCTGCTCTATGCAGTCTTAGCTATCTCAGGGACTTTATCCAATGTGATGGTCATCTATTTAGTCTTCTCCTTCAAGAAGCTGCAGACAACCAGCAATGCCTTCATCGTGAACGGCTGTGCGGCAGACCTGAGCGTGTGCGCCCTGTGGATGCCCCAGGAGGCTGTGCTGGGGCTGCTGCCCCCCAATTCCTCCTCCCTTCGCTCGGCGGAGTACCGGCTGCTCCGAGGGGGGCTCCTGGGCCTCGGCCTCACCGTCTCCCTGGCCTCGCACCTGCTGGTGGCTTTCAACAGGTACGTGCTCATCACCAAGCTGCCCAGCGTGTACCAGGCCCTCTACCAGCGGAGACACACGGGCTGCATGATCGGGCTCTCCTGGGCCCTCGCCCTGCTCCCGGTCCCGCTGCTGCCCGGGCTCTGGACCCTGGGCTCTGCCCAGTCGGACGGCAGCTCTCGCTACACCGCCCTGCTCCTCGCCCTGGCCGTGCTGGGCCAGACCGCGCTGCTGCTCCACTGCTACCTCGGCATCGTGCGGCGGGTGCGGGGCAGCGCCAAGCGGGTCAGCGTCCTCAACTTCCACCTGCTGCACCAGCTGCCCTTCCCCGCCGCGCCGCCGCCGCCTCGCCGCGCCCAGCGCCGCCTCAGCAGCGTCTCCGTCCTGCTGCTCTGCTGCGTGTTCCTGCTGGGCACCCAGCCCCTGGTCTGGGTGAGCCTCCTGGGCTTCTTCCTGCGCCCGGCGCCGCCGGCGCTGCAGGCCGCCAGCTGGCTGCTGCTCTGCTCGCTCTCGGCCCTCAACCCGCTGCTCTACACGTGGCGCAGCGAGGAGTTCCGCCGGGCGGCCCGCTCCGTCCTGCCCCGCGGCGAGGGCCCGGCC